>JAOXYF010000014.1:8925037-8945916 GCA_028565775.1 Sternarchorhynchus goeldii | reverse complement strand
CCCCGCCCCCCAACACACACACACACACACACACACACACACACACACACACACACACACACACCCTTGGACAGTGTCCAGGAGGACAAAGATGGCGACAACAGGACGCTTTGGACCCAATCACCAACGCCCCTATGAACCCACACACCCACACACCCGCATCCAGCAATCAGCCTTTCTACTTCTGAACCAAAATACCAGCCGACACAAAAGGTCAGAGGTGCCTTCTCGTCATCAGAGGGTTATAGAGAAGGCACTGGGAGACTAAAGTTATGTTGGATGAGACAAAAGGGAACATGCAGCCCCAAATCCTCCCCCCGAACGCTGACATTTTTTGTCTGCGGAGCGCGGAGAGTGCGAGAGAAAGCACTTGGTTTTCATGAAACAGATGACACACGTAGATCAGTCATGCTGTTCAAGCAGACAAGAAGAAGAGGAGAAAAGATCAAAGAGGACAAGTGTGTGTGTGTGTGTATGAGTGTGTGTTTGTGTGTGTATATGTGTGTGTATGTGTGTGTGCGTGTGTATGCGTGTGTGTATGAGTGTTTGTGTGTGTGTGCGCTCGCACGTCTGTGTTTTGTCTTTGGGGGGCTGTTATTTGGATGGGATGATCTGTGCCACATGCCAAAAGCATTTGCAAGCTGTTCCTTGATTTCTTTTCTTTTTTTGGTCATCTCTAAGTGTCTTCTCTACGTTAAAGGTTACAATCACAGTGGCCAACAGTCACTGACACACAAAACCAGCTCTTTCCCCAGGTCTTCCTTCTCACTGCTTGCTCTGTTTTTAAACCATTACTTCACGTTGGCAAAATCCAAACACATGAAGCACTGAAGGCAATAGAAATAACTAGCTGCTCCAAACACATCCAAAACCCGGACCACAACGGCTGGGGAGCACTAAAACCCTCTTCTCCTTAAAGCCAGCTCTGAATGTGATTGGAACCGAGCCAAACACACACGCACACACACAAATACAAACAGTTTCTCATCATCTCCAGGGGTTTAAGCCACAGTCACAGCTGTAACATGGCCTGATAATGGCTGCTAGAGCTTCGAACCCGCCGAGGGTCGTTTCCAAAACACATGGTGCCCAACACCGCTAACCGAGGAGGCTTCAGTCTTTATTTACCTACAACAAAAGAGCCCTGAGTGTTTAGAAACCACAGCCACCCTCTTCCCCTGCAACCTCCCCAGAAAAAGCAACAACCCTATTGTGTGAGCTATTATGGGAGAGTCAATGATGTTGACCGGAAGTTTCGGGGCCGAATAAATATTTAGAGTCTAATGTAAGAAGAGAAAGAGTCCGAAAGGAAAAGAAACATAGTGTTGAGGACAGAGGACAAAGCGGAGCTGGGACTTGAGCCTGCCTGGGCTGGGCATGGAGGTGGAGGTACGCAGCGTGTGCAGAACAATGCAGCAAAACAAAACACCTTGAGAGGATTCAAACTGGGTGGTGGTGGTGGGTGGGGGTACGCGTGTGGTGTGTGTGTGTGGGGCGGCCAGGCTGGGCAGCTTCTTGCCTGTCTCCTCCAAGCACCACCTCATGTCGCTGTCGTCCTGCCAGTGAAACCGAGGCCCACCTAAAAACGCCTCCATCACAGAGAAGACTGGCTGGTGATTAGGTCATGTGGAAGAGCCTGATAAGATTTGATAGCAACTTAATGACTTTCATCCTGTGTGTGTGTGTGAGTGTGTATGTCAGTGTGTGTGCACATGTGTCCTCACATGTTTGTGCACATGTCTTGGTGTATGTGTGTGTGTGTGTGTGTGTACATGTGTCCTCACATATCTTTGTGTTGACGAGAGAAGAAAAAACTCCAAACACCACATGCACCGCAAAGGCAAGCAGACTGATGCTGGACTCGCCAGCCATGACCCCCCCCCCCTCCCTCTCCCACACACAGTTCAGTAATCCCCCCTTAAACACAACACTAAACCCACTCCAGTCCCGCTGCCCCCTGAAAACACATTGCAGACTTCCCAGACGAAGGTGTGTCTGCCTGTAAGTGGCTGTTGGGAAGGTGTTTAGTCTGAGAGTTTAGCAAGGGGGCTTTGTAGTGGTCGGACACACACAGGAGCCATTCCCACATTCCCCCATGGTAATGCACTGGGATTTAATGGAAAACCAGGAGCCCTGTGTTGTTTTTCTCCCCCTTAAGCTGCAATTAATGATGCCTTGGTGTGTTTAATGTCGAGTTTAGCCTTATGGAAATAATCACACGACATGAAGTGAAGGGGGGGGGGGCAGGAACGAAGAGAAAAACAAAGAAGACTGTGAGTGTTTTTTCAAAGGAATTATAGAACATATTCAAAATATGCTGGAAACACTGATGTGTAAACGAAGAGACGGCCCAGTGTGAGAAAGAACAGTGAAAGTGTCTGTCTCTTCTCTTTCTGTCTTTCTGTTTTTCTCTGCCTGTCTCTCTCTCTGTGTCTCTCTCACAGCCTTTTGAAGCTGCCACCCACAGCCACAGAGAGTCAGTGTAGCCGAGCAGCTGCTCTTGATCTCTTGATTACTCATGTTTACAATGAGTATCGGACATCTGCTGAGTGGAGTTTCACACACGCACACACACACACACACACACACACACACACACACAAATACACACACACACAAACTCACACACACACACGTACACACAGGCACACACACACACAAATACACGCACAAACTCACTCATACACACACACACACACACACAACTTTCACACTCTGCTTCTCACACATGCATTAGCACTGGTCACACTCCCCTTCACACACCCTCTGTGAAAACACAAACATAAAACACTGTAAAAGGAGCATTTAACACACACACACACACACACACACACACACAGATACTGACTCCATATATTTATCACAATTAGCCTCTTGGAGATGTGTTTTTGTGGGTGTGTTACTTCCTTTTGTGTGTGTGTGTGTGTGTGTGTGTGTGTGTCTTAGCTGCCATTACAGTACAGTGATGTAAGAACACAGTGTGTGTGTGTGTGTGTGTGTGTGAGTGTATTCCACTTGTTTTATAACCATATGGAAAATCTTTTCACTCTATTTATGCAAAACACATCCTTGTTCTTTTGAACTCCAATTAGCAGCAACAATCACACGTTTCCTGTTGATATCTCTGTCCTTCCTGTTCAATTCCAAGTACACAGCTCAGATTATGAAAACAGTCTCTCTCACTCTCTCACCACTCCTCCCACACACATACACGCACATATACACACATACACGCACACACACAGCGTCTTGTTGGTCTAATTATAACTACCCATTTGTAAAGTGTGTGAGAGTGTGTCTTTATACATGACCGTTTTCTCCAAGCTCAGAGCTTTTTTCTAAAGGTCAGTTGTGTGGAGCACCGCAGAGCCACCCTTGGCCATCCGCTCCAGTCTAATCATCTCCACTCCAGTCCGATCACCTCCGCTCCAGTCTGATCACCTCCGCTCCGGTCTGATAACCTCCACTCCAATGTGATCACCTCCACTCCAGTCAGATCATCTCCACTCCAATGTGATCACCCCCCCTCCAGTCTGATCACCTCCACTCCAATGTGATCACCTCCACTCCAGTCTGATCACCGCCACTCCAATGTGATCACCTCCCCTCCAGTCTGATCACCTCCACTCCAATGTGATCACCTCCACTCCAGTCTGATCATCTCCACTCCAATGTGGTCACCTCTGTTCCAGTCTGATCACCTCCGCTCCAGTCTGATCACCTCTGTTCCAGTTTGATCACCTCCACTCCAGCTGATCACCTTCAGTCTGATCACCTCTACTTGCCCACAAGCCACCAGCCAATCACACAAACCGAACATTTGTCACATACTAACTTAAGTAATATACTGGATAAACTGCAAATCACCAGCTGAAGCTAAAACAAAACGCATCACCATGAACGACGATTTCTTACACGAATGCAGGAAAACAGTTCATACCACAACTTGTTTTATAACAACATGCCACTGTTTTACAGGTAGGGGTTTAAGGAAAACATTGCTGTCACAACAAACTGGTTGCTTCTGGGTTTTTTGTAATTATAGTGAATGATTTGCTAGAACAGACTGTTACAGAAAACAAAAGCTTTTGATTAACAGTGATGCCTGTATGACTTAAGTATAAGGGTTCCAGTCTATTTCGTGTGACCTCATTGTTGTATGTTAATCTTTAACAACAGATCTGTGATCATCTTTAGAAGTCTCTTCAGCTACTCTAAACATTTACCACTGACTCCAGATCAGAATCCAAACATCCATTTTCTATTCTTCACCTTCCTCTAAGCGACTCCTCCTCATGAACGGTCTACATTTTTCTGCAGGTTCTCAGCCAATGCTTTAAAACTTCCTCGAGTGGAAGAAGCGGAAGGTCGAGGTGGAGGGTGGAGGTGCAGAGAAGAGGTGGAGGTGCAGGTGGAGGGTGGAGACAGAGGGCGGAGAGGCTGCTCAGCTTCATTAAGCGTTGCTATTATCAGTTTATTCCCCTCCCCATTAATCCCAAGCTCCTGCAGGAATCCTATTTCTCCCCACATCAAATCCCATTATAATTTTTGAGGGAACGTTACGCTTATCTGGCACCTGGAGCCCCGGGGGGGAGGGTGGTGGGGGTCAGGATGGGTGGAGGTGTGGAGACCTGCAGTCCTGGACTCTTCACTCCTTCCTTGGACTTCCTCACCTCTCCTTTCTATTTTTTTCCTTTTACTGTTCTCTTAATTATTCCCTCTCTCAGACACCCTTTTTTCTAATCGTCTCACCTTTCTCATTTATTTCTCGCTCCTCCTTTGCCCCCCAGCTCCCACCTCTCCCTTCCAACCACCTTTTCCATTTCACTAATGTTTTTCTTGAGCTGAAGGTCCAAAATTGAAGCATTGCAAAAGTTTTTTTTTGATCTGTTGAACTTGGGGTCATTTCAGCAGTCGGATGCGGTTGCCAGTTGTTCACATTATCACCGTTTTGATTTATCACATCACTGTGATTTGACACTGTTATCAATGATGGAATCCAGCTGTCCACACGGTGCCTTTCACAATCGGCAAGAACGAACACTTCCCTGCTGCGAGCCTCCCTGACAGGCCAGCGTGACTGTGTCCAGAGCCCTCCACTTCCTGCTCAGAGGGCACAGCTGTTCTAGGAATCTCTATTTAACGAGGGATGAGCTCACATCCTGGTAATCAGGGCAAGGGGTGTGCTGCTAAAAACAGAGCCCCAATCAAATCTGGAGTGCTGCCAGAGTTCTGCTGTCACACAGTCACACGCGCTTCAGTCACCGCTTCAGTTACCAGCCGCGCACATTACACAAATCCACTCCGAATGCTAACGCTGCTAACGATTAGTGAAATTCAATGTGGGATTGACTGTCATAATGCGGGGGTGGGGGGGAGGGGGTTATGTTACCATCACTAACTCACCCTCACTAGCTTTCATTCACTTTTAGCCAAGTTAGCATTTTCTTGAGTAATGCTGGAGGGAGAATGCTACAGGAATTGCTGTCCAAACAGACATGTAAGAGCACAGACAAGGTACAGGCCCTTCGTTGGCAAGTTGCAGTGGGTTGCTGAGCTTTGAAAAATGGGGCACTTTCATTGATCGTGCATTTGTTACACAGCATGAAAGCTTTTGCTGTAATTATCAGCAATACCTGTATAGACACTCATCTCACAAACTGCAGCATATAAAGACAGATTCTCAACTCCAACTTAACAAATAGATTTGCTATTATGACAAACATCATCCACAATTACTGTCAGAGAGAGAGAGAGTGAGAGAGACAGAGAGAGAGAGAGAGCGAGAGAGAGAGAGAGACAGAGAGAGCTATTCTCTACCATTCCCCCCTCATACACACCTCTCTGTCTCTGTGTGTATTAATATTCTAGAGGAGCACTCAACACTCAACACTCAAGGTTACCCTCAGTCTAAACTGCTAAAAAAAAAAAAAACTACGCTTCTCCTCATTAGCATCTGTAGGTAAAACCTAATCTTATTCACACTTATCCTTCTCGTCATGACATCTTGGCCCTGTTTTTATATTCTTTCCCCCAGTAAAGGTGGTGACCTCGTTTCCCAGGCATTTTCTCCATTAAATCTGCTTACCAATTGGAGCGTTTAAATAAATAAATAAATAAATAAATAAATAAAATAAAATAAAATAAGGTCTGCTTCAAAGGCTCACTCCTAAACCTATTTTTTATTGAAGTTAATTGAATGCAATAATAAAGGCACCCAGAGAGGCTCGTCGGCCTCTATAATACAACTGATATCATCAGTCTGTGCACTAATACTGATATCTTTGGTCACTTTGTAGATCTTGTTTACCACTGTTTGTTTTTCCATGTGATTACAAAATCTGTTAAAGAGATACATTTTGCAAGAGGACTTTGGCAAAAAAGGCCAGGATTAGTATTACGGTTCCAGGCTAGAGGTTAGAGAGTTAGTGTGGGCCTAAGAAAAGGGCTATAAGGGTTTACACATGCACAAAAGAACTTTGTTTTATCTGTGGGTAGAGCATCCTGAGGCTTAAACTCACCCATGCTTGAGTTGATGTCTCCATTCTCAGAGTCTGGACCGTGGTTGTTATTGCCATGGTAACTGCTCATTACTTCCATTTTGATCTTTTTCTTCATAGCCTCTGCTAACGTAGCGGCAGTTAGCCCTGTTTGTGGGGCAGAGAGAGAGAGGGAGAGAGAGAGAGGGAGAGAGAGAGAGAGAGAGAGAGAGGGAGAGAGAGAGAGAGAGAGGGAGAGAAATAGATGAGAACAAGATTAAGAACAAGACAGAATGCAACAGTGACACGGGGTACTAAAACTTTCTCACGTTACGGCTGTCAAATGTAACGCAACTTATCACAATAAAAGATTTGAAATATATGTGACGTTTTACAGTTACACTATATCATTATATATCAAATCATTATTGATGTCTCATCATTGATGTCACAGTTTAAAAAGCTTTTCTAGAAAAATAACTAAGTTCGAACGACCTTGCTAAGCTGGAAATGAAGATTAATCTCCATGCTGTAATACGTTGAGTTTGTATTATTATCAACAACACCAAGGACACAGTTATACAGACAGGCACAGAAAAGAATCAGACGTTAAACATTAAAAATGCAAAAGTGACTTGAGCTTAAATATCTAGTGGTGTCTGTAATGCTGGTCTGAGATCAGTTTTGCTGTATTATCGATGTTAGGAATGAGGCTGAAAAAAAACTGACTCAGGTTCAGTCACATAACAACTACGAATGGAAAAGTAACATCACGCCCTCTGCTTCACACTGTTAATTAGCATTCATGCAATCAGGCATTTGTCCAATGTCAAGGGCCTTGGCTAACCCATCTTGACTTTGTGTGCGAGTATGTGCATGTGCTCGTGTGTATGTGTGTGTGTGTGTGTGTGTGTGATAGAGAGAGAGAGAGACAGAGAGTCCCCTCAGCGCTATATCATAATTCAATTAGGCTCAGATTAGCATCCCTTCACTGTGCAGAAAGATGACACTGACTACAGGGCTACAGCCTCCTCTTCCTCCGCCTCAAACTTAACAGAACAAAGTCAGCAGAACGAAATTGCTCTAGTTACCCCCGCGCTCGCCTCTCGCCCCCTTCCAAAGCCCCCCGGCTCTGTCCTGCCCACTTCCAAAGCCACCCCCCCTCCACCCCGGCTCTGTCCTGCCGGAAGTACGCGCTGCTCTCTCGCTACATGGCCGAACGGGTTCGTCGTGTGATGTGTCGTGCAAATCCTTGCTCTCTGGTGCCCCTCTGCATTCCGTAGTAACATTCATGTGATGCAACACGGCACTCACACCCCCACCCGCACCCCCACCACCGCCCGCACCCCCACTCGCACACTGCCAACACTGGGCACACTCCAAAGTCTCTGGAAGTCCATCCAAACGTGAGGATCGGCTGGCGGCGTGGGTCCGGGCTCTGAGACGGCGTGCGGAGCGCCGGCTGGGCCTCGGGGGGCGCTGGCACTGGGGCAACATTTGAAACCAGCGAGGCGCCAAACCGGTGTCCTGTGGAACTTTTTGTATTGTGAAATAAAGACGATGTTTTGTGAGAAATCGTCTTCACCAACTCTCTGAGGGCCCATTGAAGGGAAGCAAATTTTATGTGTGAAACATGCTCTTGGACGAAGAGCTCAAACTTGAGTTCTGCTACTTTAGCTGGCTGGCATTTAGACTAAGTGAAATTGGTTACAGTGTATGTGCAAGTATGAGGTAATTGGCAGCAGTGTGTGTGTGTGTGTGTATGTGTTTCCTCTTAGTTGCTCTCCAAACGCTTTCAGAAAATGTCAAGATCAAAGCATAAAAGCCCAGGCCCGTATTCAGCCAGCAGAGAGGACCATATCAAAGCGTTCCTCTTTCTCTCTCTTCAGGCCACTCGAAGAAAAAGAATTTGTCCTCTCTCTCTCTCCATCTTACCCTCTCCCACTCTCTCTCCTTCCCTCCCTAGAGGCCTTTGAGTTCCCATCTCCCCAGCTGACATTGACAGTGTGACCTCTGCTGCAGATAAACCATGAGGCAGTCTATGGTATAGATCCAGCTCACCAGAACACATCTGTTCCCCTCTCTCTCTCTCCCCCACTATCTCTCACCTGGTTTTTCTAAACCACTACAAACGTACAGGCCCCTCATTCCTGAGCCGCATTAAAAAAGTGCAGAAGGGAAGAGAGAACGGATTTAGAGTACTTTCACACACGCACACAGCCAAGGGCAGTTCTTATGTTGATGTTCAGCAAATGTGTGTTTAGCTTTGCAATGGGAGAGAGCAGTGGCACCGGATGTGTTGTTGTGCTGGGCTGCAGTGCTCCTGAGCGAGTCCTCTAGTTTTAGGACGAACACTTCACTCTGCCTGAGGCCAGAGTGTCTCTGGGCCACGTGTAATTCTGTGTAATTCCGTGTAATTCCCACACAAGAGACGGAGAAATGCAAGTTCATCACCCCCTCAGGTAAGTGTGTACTCTCACTGCAGAAACAACAGCTACAGGAACTCACGCCACAACATAATAACTATCTCTGACTAATTCAATTAAAGGTCCATTCACATCACAGGTTAATAAGCCTGACAGACAAGACCCCTGTCAGCATGTATCTGTGACAGTATGACAATATCAGTCAAACCAGACTCAATTTAGCAGAAAAAAATCAACCGTTCTACTGTAGCTGTTACACACTGCTACTCTTTCTGTGTTCGTTTCTAGTTTGTGTGTGTGTTGTCTGGGGAACTTCTTCACAATCAAGGCTTTTCAGATATCAGGATTAAACCACTATGTGAGTGTGAGTTCCGGTTTGTTTATTGCCGCACCCAGTGCCGTGTGTTCTGTTGCATGGAGTCCAGTTTCAAGTTTGTCAAGCACTCTTCCTCTCCAGCTAACATCAAGCCCTCTTCCTCTCCAGCTAACATCAAGCAACAAGATTATCTTACTGTTTCCATGACAGGTTAACAGTAAGTGACATAAATAGAAAAACCATGAATGCTCCCACAGAATAGCATATAACAGGGTGAATGAGCTTGACACCACAGTACCTCTTGTCTTGACATAGACGGCCACAGTACCACACAGTTAATTGTTTCTAATTGTTTCTGTTTTGAAATACCTGGTTCAACCCACTAACCAATTATAAAACATTTTGTGATTGTATTCTGGTGCACTGGGAGCAGTGAGGTTGTGACAAAAAAAAATGGCTCTTCGGGACTGACCTTGAAGAAAGTTTCTAAAGTGGATTATTCTGGCCAGGATATTTGTAACAGTCAGAGCAGAGCTTAGGTGTGAACACAGGCTTACCTGTGTGAGACATCATTCCTGAAGACATGAGTCCTGAGACAGAGTGGGGCAAGACGTGTGGGCTCTCAGGGGACGTCACACTCTGGGTCCTTTTGGGTGGCCGGCCAGGTCTAGAGCTTCAGCGAAAAGAACAGTGTTGTGAATATGACACTACTGTGTTGAAGGGGCAAACAGTATCTAATATATCAAAAAGCCAGAACACAATACACTAAAGAGTGAACATTTGTTTGATTCAAGGGATGTACAGTACATTCAGAAACATACACACAAACACAATCTATTGAGACTTGGACATATTCGCAGTGTACAATAAGCATCAGTAAATGCTCTCAAGGACATTGACTATTTTGCCAACTCTCTATCCTTCCAGTAATTAGATCACACTGAACACTCATCCCCCTTTTCCACAATCAGCCATTTCTTCCTCATGAATAATGTATAAAGTGTGCCTCGTTACCTGCTCTTCTGCATTTATGCACCGACTTCATATAAATTCGAGTTTACGTATCCGCATAACGTAATAACAACCGCAAAAAAAACAGGTTTTCTTCTCACGTTCGTCAGATTCAACTAGCATAATTTTAGTCGCAACGGATCAGCTAAAATAATTTGACAAATTCTCACAAAGCGATGTACAGTTGGATGTTTAACTGTTTAACTATTTTTTGTATCTAAATGTTTGTCATTCTGAGGTTGTTTAATAGACAGAACATTTTTTCTTAAGTATTTTTGTTGTCGACTGCTCATATTTAGGCCAGTATTCGGCTGCTGGCTGTCGCTCTTGGACGAACTACAGAGCCGCTCGCGGTTGCCGCTTACACCTCCCCCAGCGCGAGCGCCAATCATCCCTCATAAAATATTAAACTTGCCACCGTTTGCCCTTTGAAAATCTCCCTCTCTCAATTCCCTAATTGTTCCATTTCTTTATCTGTCTGCCGCAGAGAGTAAATAAATGAACAAAATAACGTTTTTATCGCAGAGAGTGACCTTTTAAACTAGCGGGGATTATGGTCGGTTTAGCTTTGACCTGGTCTCTTTCATAACTCACACTACGACAGGATAAGAAGCGTTTGTGTTGGTATGTACAGTAACGTAATAACATTATTTTTAAATATTGGCAATGTAGGGCACTTTAATCTTTCTCTCACACTCTGACTCACACACACAGGCGGTAGCAGATATCAGCGCGTGCTTTGCATTCAGCTTCTAGCCTATCCATGCCCCAGCGCCTTAACTCAAACACACCCACACACGCGCAACAATTCACGCGCAAACATTCACACCACAAACGCTTCTTTACCGACTACAGACAGAATGTGATGCTAGATAGCTGATTTTCACTAATGCTGTAATCATGAGGAGTTATTACTGTATGCGTGCTAATAAAAGCACAGGCTCTCCACGACACAGACTGTCCTCTCTCCTCCAGAACCATGCCGAACGCCTAATGGCGTTTTTAATCATTCCTAATGGGCAGCGGTTTAATTAAACCCATACTGACGGCACCAGATTAAATGCAGGTTTAATCCAAGCCATGCAAATGACTAGCTCCGGGAGACGTACAGGCAGATCGACACGTATGATAAAACAGTCCAATCATCAAATTAATCAATCAATTGATAGATAGATAGATAGATAGATAGATAGATAGATAGATAGATAGATAGATAGATAGATATTTTATCTGACTTTTATGGGAAATGCCTTTCAGTAAACAGGACAGTTCACAAACTGGAGATAAAGACAGACAAAGAGAGAAAGAGAGAGAGAGAGAGACAGAGCGAGAGAGAGAGGGTCAGATAGCAAGAGGGAGTGAGAGAGGAGCAGGAATGTGAGAGGGAGAGAGAGTGAGAAAGAGTGAGAACAAAAAATGTAACTTACCACTCAGGGTGCCTTTCAGGACATTTAATTAAAATCTAATCCCACATTCATTAAGGCTCCCATAAATTAAGCTGTCATTCATAAGATTTATGGATTCTCATTTGCATACCACATACAATTCATCAATTACAGAGGTATGAAAGGGGGCACAACACCCTCTGGGTTGCCCACTGACCGGCAAACAACAGAGAGAGAGAGGGAGAGAGAGAGAGAGAGAACAGGAGGCTGTCAGGTTTTCACTTAATCTAACTGTGCTGCAACCCACTGAAAAATATTTTCTGCTGCCTTCTATATGCACATTTCAGTTCCACTGTATCTGCCCAATGACATATGTCCTTCCCACCTGCACTCAAAGGCCTAGAAAGATCTTAACATACTGTGGAGCATAAGACATCTGATGGGATTGGTCCTTAAGACACTGTGATGTAAAAAAAAGGGGCTCTTAACTTCAAATGGGGAATCTAAGTGCTGTGAGAAAAAAACACAAGGGGGTGGACAAACACATGTAAACAAACAAACAGAATGGAGTAAAAGAGGATGCAAGGAAAAGGCTTATTAATATGCAGAGTTAATGAAGCAGTGAATAAGAGACAGGTGTGCATGTGTGCGTGTGTGTGTGTGTGTGTGTGTGTGTGTTAGTGTGTGTCTACACACCAGCAGTTTGCGCTCCACTACAACATGTCTGTTCGAACCACAAACACCAACGACGGAATAAATCAAACACAATGGTATCAGGTTCATTTTCACAGATAACCGATGTTTACACCACACATCCTCCACAGTAAAGCAGTGCCATTTCCTGTTTCCTAACCCAAAAAATTCACCAGTTCAGCCAGGGAGAGCCTGAGGGAAACCCACATTCTCATCACCAGTCCTGGGCTCTCGCTGTCCTGTTCTACCTCACCTGATCTGGAACCTGAAGGTCTTGATTTTGTGCTGATGAGCCAGAGCAGGTGTGCTGGCGTGAGGACATCTTTGTGCAAGACAAAGGAACCTCAGCAATCAAACAGAGATGAATGGAGCTGCATCAGTGTCTAATGCAGAGGCTCCCACCTTCAGGACTGGGGTTGAAAGCCAGAGAAAAAATAAAACCAGCAAACAAAAAATCCTTCTTGGTCTACTCCACCTAATACTCTTCAACCTCAGGAAAGGGTGCTGGCAACTGAAGTACAATGATTGTATGTACTGGCTGGAGGTCATTCAGGGCTGGATGGGTTGTCTCTAAGATTGTCTAAGGAACGATCACCTCTCCTGCTGGAGAGTGACTTTCCTGCGGAGTTCAGCTCTGAGAGAACACTCAGAAACCCAAACAACTCCTCCAGCACTTCCAGGCACTCTGAACCAAAGACTGATTAACAGAAACAAGTGTTGCTGATGAGGTGTGGAGGTGAGGTTTGTGAGAGACAGACAATCACCTGAGAACTGGGGATGAAATACAACAATGTCTGAGGGGATCTTTGGCCATAAAAAACACATTTAACTTTCTAAATTTTTATAATAAAAATGGAGAATTGGAAATACACGCAGAAAGAAAGAACAAGATATATGTATATTTTTGGGTGGAATGCTCCTTTGAGGAAACAACACAGAGTTTAAGCTGAGGGTAGAGAGGGAAGGAGAGAGCCAAACATCCATTATTCAGGGCTCAAACAGGAAGTTCCTTTTCGACGGTCCGTAATTGGAGCCCTTATCGGGACCCTGTGTGAAAGCTTCTGCTCAAATAAGCCACTATTTACACTGCAATCTGCGGCAGACTATGATGAAAGAAATGTAAATACTGCTGTGAACATCACAGGGAGAGGAAAGAGAGAAAGGCAGAGAGAGAGAGATACAGAAAGAGGAGAAGAGAGGGAGAGGCTAAACATCTGTGCCTAACACAAAAACATAACTTGTATATTCCCCATTCTTGTCTCACACACACACACACACACACACACACACACTGCAGGAAATATCAGCAGCAGAAATAATAGTACAGCAAACATCGTACAAACAGACCTATTTTCCAAAACACACACACACACCCTATTTCTAGACAAAAGTGAAGTAGCTTAGCTTCCCCTGGGTGTTGTGCAGTGAGTCTACAGAGATTACAGTTATTCCCACAGTTCTTTTTGTCTGATTTTATCCAGACTAACCCTGCCAGCTGCTCTTGTAAAACATGGTTTCAAGACTGTTTCAAGAGCCAAACACTCACAAATGATTACTGAATTGCAAATTCACACAAGGTACCATTTAATTTCAAACCTAGATACATTAAGAAGGAGAGTGACTCTTTAAGAAATGGCTTACGCAAACATAAAATGCCATTTCGTGAGCTTTAGTGTCAGGGTTGCTTCTTAAACAGTAAAAAAAAATAAGAGGAGCTAAACTGAATATGTTTAGCTGACCACAGAGGAATCCTCCGGAACCCCTACAGGACAATTACAAACAGTAAATGCTTACAAGATTTGCATGGCTCATACAGTCCTAGCATGAGGAGGGTAAAGCTCAGTGCTCCTTTACAACTACGACCCAAATAAAAACATGGATGCTGAACATGATGAGTCACTGTGTAAAACAGATTTATTTAACATCATGACGGGGCAAAGTATGAGAAAACGGATCAAGAAAGAAAGAGGTTAACATAAGGAATGGAGACATGACTGAACACAAGTAAAGTCCCGTAACAAACTGAACTGACAAGACCATACAGTGATGACAAACAAGTAAAAAATAAATTAATTAAAGGAGGAGAAAAACTTTAATTAACATTCTTTAATTAGATTCCAATCGTATGAAGCAGCCAGTCACTTCCCTGGTTACACTGATCACTTTTGTCGCCTTAAATGTGTAATTCAGCTTGATATTAATCCTGGGTCAGAAGGTTAATTTGAAAATCCAATTTCTCCTCATCAAGTTCATGCACCCGTTTAAGTGGTTGTTATTATTGACTATAGCCAATAGGGATGTGACGGGTCATGTTCTGTCATTGGGAGGAGGGTCATGTACAAACATGTGACCCTTTATTATAACAGAGAACAAGCAGTGCTTTGTGATGTGCCTGTTTCATGCCACCATTGTATTACTGCGTTGTACATGACGTGATCTGACACGACACACGGGACCGACTTCTGGGTCATACAGTCTGCTAGTGTTCAACAGCACTTGGGAATACAGCTGTACCAGTACAGTTTAGAGAGAGAGAGAGAGAGAGAGAGAGAGAGAGATGGGGAGGGAGAAACGGAGAGAAAGAGACGTACTGAGAGTTAAGGCCGCTTTGACACACTATCACCCCACTCTGGCCTCCACTGCCCTGCAGGAAAACGCTTCAGAACTTCCAGCGGGTCCCCAGGTGTCTCTCCACCCTTGGTGCTACTGAGCTTCTCCACCACACTTCCATGTGAGCAGCAAGCGAGAAGGTTCTCACAGTTTTAACCGAGGTTTTTTATTAAGGCTGCTTCTCTGAAGCCACTGGCAAAACTCTCCCGTCCTTCTCATATCTAGGACAGCAGGACGTAATCACCCATAATTCAACCTCTTTTTTTCCGTTCTGAAAGAGACCGAACGCAGTACAGTCACCTCTATATAGGACATAATCTATGCCATGTCTTTGGCTTATGTGGGTCCCAGAGACTTCCATTCTTCCCTTTGTCCTTGATTCAATGAAGGTTCACAACAAAAATAGGCATATCCACATACTGGCATATAAATCACTGGATGTGCTCTTTCTTCTGGCCCTGTGAGCGTTCTCTCTCGATAGCTTTTGGCAGATATGGGGCGTGTGTGTGTGAGTGTGTGTGTGTGTGTGTGTGTATGTGTCAGCATGTGTGATTTTGTGTGTGAGTTTTTGTGTGTTTGTGTGTGTGTGTGTGTGTGCATGTATATTTGTGTGCGGTTTATCTGCAAACGAATATTTAAGGGATGCGAGGGTTCCCTTTTGAACCCAACAAGACTGAAAACTAGAGCTTGTACAGAAATTATGTATGTCAGTCTCCTTTCTCCCTCTCAGTCTCTCTCACTGTGTGTGTGGCTTTGTGTGTATGATACTGTTATCTTTATTCTCTCTCTCTCTCTCTCTCTCTCTCTCCTTTCCTCTCCCTGTGTGTTTTATTGTCATCTTGCTGTCTGCTACACGCAGCGCATTAAAACCCCACTTCCCCTTTCGTTTTCCCACACCCCACACAGTTTGTTTACACATAACTCATTAAGGCCTACTCTCCCACAGAGACGACCCATCCACATCTCTCTCTCTCTCTCTCTCTCTCTGTCTCTCTCTCTCTCTCTCTCTCTCTCTCTCCCCAACCCCCACCCTAGTGCCACAGCATTTTAACAAGCACATGGCCATTTACTTTCTTTCCCACAAACACTTTGAAAGCACATAAGTGCACTCTAAACACCATGTTACCGAGGTTACACCAAAAACATGCCGGAGGACATGAAAACTTATTTTGGAACGTGTGTGTTTTTACTGTCCTGTGCTCATCCCTACATGGTGATGAGGATCCCTGAACAGCCTACACTTACCAAATAAAACCACTGACTTAAAAATAAATAAACAAGTAAATAAACAAACAAAAAAACAACAAAAAACCTAAAAAAAAAAACAAGTATTCCCCAATTTTCCAGTAGCTGTCAAAGACTCTAGTATCTTGTTAAAAATTATACACCACATCTTGTACCTTGAAGCAGGAAAAGGTCGTTTTTAATTGCTGATGCATCAACACTTGCAATTCTGTGCTCCGCAGGGTTCATTATAACAAACGTGGACAAACGACACAGACATGGGGAAGGGGAGAGTGAGAACAGCGCAGCAATACAGAGTATTAGTGCATCGAACAGGAACATCACTGCCATGTTTCTCTCTTTTACTGGATCTGGCAACTTCAATAAATAAATCTTCATAAAACACTTTATGTTTCACTCTGTTTGAACAGTAAAGTATTTCTTCGCAGGAACCGACGTTCGCTTTATGATGTCATCGTCGCTCGATGGTGTACTGCATCGGTTATGACATCACCAACAGTACAAGCAAGAGACACAACACATGCAAAGAAAAATATATTGAGTATTTCGATAATGCTACAAATATCAGATAGAACCATCATATTAGCACATGACCTAATTTTTCCAAACTCTGTGATCATGTGATTGAGTACTGCTGTCATTTGCTTTGTGCTGATTCTTATCTGTAATTCAGTCATTCAGCCTGAGATATTCACCCTCACTTCTCCTATTGTGAAACAGTCACAGAAAAGTGTGTGTGTGTGTGTGTGGGTGAGCGTGTGTGTATGAGCGTGTGTGTGTGTGTGTGTGTGAAGGGTTAGGACTTTATGATCAAACAAGCTGAACAGCATGTTAATAATCAGACCAAGTCAAAACGTCACCTCAATCCAACACAGACACACACAGACACACACACACAAAGAGTTACATACGTGCACACACACACACACACACACACACACACTGCAGATTTCCGTACACTACAGAGGGAGCCGGAACATTGAGACTCCCTGAGGTGGAAATAATGAAAAACCCTTTCATGGAAAACTCATCAAGCCAGGAGAGGAGGGAGACCACTAATGTGCGTGTGTGTGTCTGTGTGTGTGTGTGTGTGTATGTGTGTGTGTGTGTGTGTTTGTGTGTGTGAGGAGGGTGGGTCAGAACGCGTGACCTCTCATTTCATACTTTAATTAAAATCTCCCTCTGACGTCCATTCCCTCCTCTACTCCATGCTGGCTCACTTTCCTACTGCCAGAATACAGACACACACACACACACACACACACACACACACTTAAACAGGACATGGTTCTGCACTGTTTTGCCACCTTTCCCTGTCCTATCAGGTCCAAATAGAGGTGGTCTCGCAGGGTCAGGCTTCCATGCCCACAGAGCTGTGGGTTCGAACCGTCCGGGTGCAGACCTCCCTGCCCTTGACCAAGAGGCACAAGTTCCCCCAGAAACACTCAGGGCTTCAGGAAACAGTGCTGCGGCTCCCTGGGGTGATGAAGAGCAGGAAACTGACCGTGGAAACACAAGTTGCCACTGATGCTCAATTGGTTTTACACATACAACACGCAGGAGTGCGATCAGATGGTACGCAGAGATGAGCGCTCAGAGCTAACGAAGCCAATGAATTGCTGGCATACGCAGCCACAGGGAACAAGGACGTGACCTCTTTTCAAGGGTTAGGGTTAGGGTTAGAGTTAGGGTTAGAGTTAGAGTTAGAGTTAGGGTTAGGGTTAGAGTTAGGGTTAGAGTTAGAGTTAGGGTTAGAGTTAGGGTTAGGGTTAGAGTTAGGGTTAGAGTTAGGGTTAGGGTTAGAGTTAGGGTTAGGGTTAGAGTTAGAGTTAGGGTTAGGGTTTGCTCAGGTCAAACTGAGTTACATTAAGGAGAGATTAGAAAAACACAATGCCTTACTAAACTTACTCATTCTCTTAGGGTTAGCACAGACTGAGCACAAGGATTGTGTGTGTGTGTGTGTGTGTGTGTGTGTGTGGGAGTATACATGTTGGCACACTCATGAGGTGGTGTTAAAGCATGTGTGTGAGTGTGTGTGAGTATACATGTTGGCACACTCATGAAGTCGTGTTAAAGCACATATGTGTGTGTGTGTGTGTGTGTCTTTGAGTATGTGAATGTGTGTCTGGGTGCATGTGCATGTATGTAAATTAGTAATTGTTTCCCACAGGTGGATCAAATAGCAAAAGCCTAACAAAGCAAGAACAGTTTTAACAGGTCCTGGGGTCGTTACTCTTAACACTGATCTCAGGCCAGTTCTTCTCTTAAAAATGAAGAAGAACTCATTTGAGCAATGGGCAAAAGATTCCAGATCTGCCATCAATGTTATGGTCTAGCTGACAAACCAACAAACTGTTAAACTGATCATCTGTCAGCCACTGGTTATTGTTTACAGTACAGTCAATACGGGCCAAAAACAGGAGATTAAGTGACAAAGAGACAATGTTCATGACTTAAAAGCTGTTCTAGAAAACACACACACATAGTAACACTTCCAGTTTTTCCTGGAGAGCAAAATTCTGCATCGTATGCTAAACACACACACACATATATACAAACATACATATATATTTATATATATATTTATATATATACAGTGCTGTGCAAAGGTCAAAGGCAAGCATTAGGTTTATTGTTTTATTGATTTAACAATGGTATAATGATCATATATAATTACTTCTCAGTCTCTTTATTAGAATACAACCAGAAAATAGAGTACATTTCTATGCAGTATTAAAAAACAGAAGAGAAATCAGAAAAAACAACATCTGACCTCCCCTTACACTTGAGCGTTAGGAGGAACCAGGCTCTCTTCAAGTCTCTTAAAGCCTGTTATAATATATCGAATAATTACTTTGAATATATATATATATATATATATTCAAGATATTAATAATGCCTGTTCTATGTCACGTGATATTTTCCACCCATCTCATCAGTCCTACTGTCCACCCACATCCGTAACACACACACACACACACACACACACACACACACACACAGCGTGACTAAGACATCAACTGTACCAAACTTGTTCTAGAACATGCTCCTGCCTTTTTCTCAAATGCAGTGTGCAGCTACAGGACTATCAGGTGTCTCAGCAGCTGTTCTGGAGCTTTCTGATGGAGTCGCAAGGCTTAGAAAGATCAAAACAGTCACACACACACACACACACACACACACACATATGTATACACCCACACACACCCACATGAGGTGTCTGCTTCCACAGTGTCTATTCACCAGTCTACGGTATGCTCCAAGGCCATGTGTAATGCCTGTAAGGCCATGTGTAATGCCTATAAGGCTGTGTATAATGCCAGATAGTAGCCTGATGCCTGATGGAAAACACGGTGTTGAACAAAAAAGCTTTAATGATAATACAAGCCTGCAGAGTGAGAGGATCTTCACTCACACACACATACACAATGGCTCCATATGCTCTGGCGTAAGCTGTTGTTCGGCACACAAACGCTTAAGCGCTGTAGAGTTTAACATCAACCGTGCCGATGGACACTGGCTCAGGTTACTGCAGGGGAAGGTCAAGGCAGGAGAGAGTGATATGCAGAAAGGGAGTGTGTGTGTGTGTGTGTGTGTGTGTGTACGCACATGTGTGAAGGAGAGAGAGCGAGAGAAAGCGAGAGACAAAGAGAGAAGGAGAGAGAATGTGATGAATACCCATGAGAAAGTAAACACTTCAATATCAATCAATACTTGGCAATTATCTAGCGTCTAGGTCTCAAACCTTTCTTCTTTGGAAAATAATCGAATCCTCAATTCTCACTGTAAAAACCTTTGTTGTGATTTATGTGTAAAACCATTACAGGAGCAACACACACAAACACACTGTTAAAACCTAGAGCAGCAGGCAACCCTCTGCTGTCGAGGACACACAAGTGTCTCATTATCACTGGTGTTTAAGGACTGAGGGGTTTCTCTCTCTTCCTCTCTGTCTCAAACAAACCCTCAGCTATACATGACATGGAATTCTGATAGAAACATCACTTCACGCAAATCTAATGAGTTGTGGATAAAACAGCGGTGTTGACACATCACTCCTCTGTTTAAGACTTTGTGGAAATCGCTACCCTTTTCAGAAAAGTAGATGGATAGATAAATAAATAAATAAATAAATAAATAAATAAATAAATAAATAAATAAATAAAAACAATCTGCTGAGCAGGAAGATGTGACGACGGAAAAGCAAGTGAACACTGTAAGCCTTTTTTCTCCTTTATGGCTTAGTTATAAAATCTGCTGAAAGCAAAATATCTTTTATGGACATCCAAAACCTTTATTGTGGCGAATGAATCTTTAATGGTGCCGGTGGGTCAGCGGAATAGAATATCATATCCCGCAGAACACATGGTCAGAAGGATAACGTTACGTTAGAGCGACGCGTAATACCCGAAGAATGATGAATGACTACAGTAACGACAGTATAGGACCGTCTCACCCGATTATGCTGATCTGAAGTCAGTTTGTCTGTTTGCACTGTAGTGAGATGGTTAGGGTTTCAGTAAGGACAGCTGATCTTAGATTAGTATGAAAGAAAACTATAAGAGTGATGAGTGTCTTTTTGCCACACACTCGGGAGAGTAAGGTTTGACCGGATGTATAATAGTGGAGACCTGACTATGTAAAGGGTATTACACAGTAGTACTACTGCTAACGCGAAAATTATATCTTGTTGTATGTACCTATATATACTATA
>JAOXYF010000014.1:8893874-8917797 GCA_028565775.1 Sternarchorhynchus goeldii | reverse complement strand
TATATACACAACTTGATATAACATATATACTGTATAATAGATATATAGAAAGGAGCACTTCAATAACACATTGATGAATGAAACATTCAAGTTTTAAATCTGTATCAGTATAAATCGTATAAATCTGTATCTGTATCTGTATAAATTGTGACATAACAACAGTCAACAGTTGATGGAAATCAACCAACTGGATCAACCCACTTGAGGACTGGATTCAAAATCACACTGAAAATCAAAATTTAAAAAAAGGAAATCACCGGATGATCCAGTTTGTTTGAATTTCATCACTGCATCTCATAGTGGGATTCAGTAGTCAACAATGTCTGGGCTTCTGATGAGATGATGGGGATCTCTTCCCTGACCTGTATCAGGACATCAGTGAGGGATCTCCTCCTAGACCTGTATCAGGATATCAGTGAACTCCTGGACAGTCTAGGAAGATGCACTGATACATAACGATAACATTACAGAGGATTTCCATTGATCTGGGGCACGTCAATGGCATCAGTGTCTTCATCATCCAGGAGGTCAGTACACACAGTAGCCACATGAGTCCAGCACTGTCCTGCCCCAGGAGGAACCCAGGGTCCACTGCTCCAGTGGAAGGTCTGATGATGGCTCTGAGGATTTCATCCTGGTTCCTAATAGCAGTCAGGTACAGCTGGCTGTAACGTGGAGGTTTGTCCCTCCTCAGACCATCACTGACCCACCTCCTGTCATGCTGGATGATGTTGCAGGCAGTATGACGTTCACCACAGTGTCTCCAGACTCTTTCATGTCTTTCGCATGCTCAGTGTGAAACTGCTCTCATCTGAGAAGAGAACAGGGTGTCAGTGGTGGACCTGCCACTTCTGATGTTCTCTGGTAAATTCCAGTCGAGCTGCATGGTTCTGAGCTGTGCACACTGGTCCCACTAGAGGACATTGTGCATTCATGCCACGCTTTTTTAAATGTTTATTACCATTTGGTCAGAAAAATGCAATTCGGTGGAATGTTAGGTTATTTTGTAGGCCTCTGGCAGTGCTCCTCCTGCTCCTGCTCACACAAAGGAACAGATACTCGTCCTGCTGCTGGGTTGATGCCCATCTATTAGCCCTGTCCAGATCTCCCTCCTTGGATCTCCTCCATGCTCTTGAGACTGTGATGGGAGACACAGCAAACGTTTCAATGGCAGAATCCCCTTTGATAGAATCCCAAAGACTGAAGAGGCTAACGTTCACGTTTCTTATACCCAGGACCATTTAATCGAGGGGAAGGTGAGGCAGGAATAAACTAGGAATTTACTGATGAGTTAGGTGGGAATAGCAACACAGAAGAAAGTCCAAACCTAACACAGCCAACCATCCTGTTGTGATTTTTGTCCAGGTTTCTTGCAACATGACCAGTGACACTTATCTGTGGAGCAGGCTACACTTGAGTTGATTCAGTTTTAAAAGAGATGCCCCTGATAACAGGGAACACTTTGTGCATACAAACCAGTGCACTGTTGAAGTCATCCAGGTGCACAGCAAAGCCGCATTGGTGATCACACCTTCCTTCAGTTTACATTGCTTTACAGGCTAACCTTGAAGTGGCACAATCCTTGCCTCATGTCCAAGTGCCTCGTTAGTATGAGGCAGAGGGCAAGAGTCTGTTATGGTAACAGTGCTGACGTGCTGATAAACCTCTTCCGTCCAGCAGGGCGGCAGTGTGTGGGTATCTTCCAGCGAGCTTCCTCACACGCCTAGCAACATATATGTACCTCTCCATAATGCACATAAGAGGAAAATCTATGCACTTTGTGCTTATTTTGTTCACTGGAATCCATTAACCTGACCACCGCTCATATGAGCACAGTTAGGAACAGAAGGTCAGATCTTCCTCCTCCTCATTATTGCAAGCAAGCATTGTGCATGGTTTTTTTTTGTTTTTTTTTAAATAACTGGCTGAAATTAATCTTAGCAAGGTAAGACAGCTGATTTGCATTCATTAACCATCAACTCCAGAAGTGCATTTCCAATCAAAGTCAAGTCCATTTCTAATCAAATTTGGTTAATTATGCATGGAAAGAGTGGGCCAAATGAACTCCCACTTGCACAGTCACTCCTGACGACATGCACAAAAAATTCAAAACCCCTGTGCTTACAACAAAGTTAAAAGAAGATGTTCTGATAAATATCCCCAGTTCCAGAGGTGCTACTTCATGGGTAATAATGAGAATTTTCCTGTTGTGTTCACACCTGGGCCATTCGTTTTAATTTTATGAGTGTTAACAGGCTGATTACTGTACTGTGGTGTTGCACCAAATTAGCCTCGTGAATGAATGTCTACCATAATCAAAAGACACTAACGAGAACAGACATAGTACAGGTATTTGAAGCAATGATTTATCAGCCAGTGTAGTCCCGTGTTGCCGTGATCACGTTTATTTATTTCATTATGGCCCAGGCTGACGCTGAAGTGTGTTTTCATAAAAGCACTTCCCCTGATGCGTCTCAGAGAAACGAAGCACTCGCTCTGACTTCTGCAACCTTTGCGGTGGCATGATTTTTTATCCTTTCCTCCCAGGGCGGAGAGAAGGGCCGAGGGTTATTCACTCGTGCTTAGCGGCGTGCTGAGTTTGATGGATCAGCTCCATAAGTACTGTGGCCTACACTTAGGTGGGTACTCTCTTACTCTCTTGCTCTCTCTCTCTCTCTCTCCTCCCTTCCCACTCACTTTCTCTTTTGTACGCTCAGCCTCCCTTTCTCTCTCACTCTCTCTAAGGTTCTTCACAGATCATAGAGCATCTTCTCTCTATCGTTCTTTCTCACTCCCCTGCACACACCCACCCAAGCCGTGGCCCCCTAGTGCGTTCACTCCCTGTAACATCCATCAAACCCAAACTAGAAGGCTCCTTCAGCTGGCAAATAACCTTCACTCATGCTCATAAGTGAAGTAGCCGTGGATAAAGACTCACACACAAAAAAAACCCTCACACAAACCTGGAAAGGAGACTTAGGGCTACTTCGAGAAAAAAGATGTCCTTTCACATTGATTCTGAACCAGCTATCAGAAGGAAAACTGTAATTTACACCTTTATAATTAAAGCAGTCTATGCTGATCTTAGATCAGTGCAAAGGATGTTGTCAATGCTGAAACGTCTGGCTTCCAATAACAGGACCATGGCCAACATTTCTGATATGTTAAAAGGGAGGTGAATATGAAAATGATAAATACTGAACCCAGTTGGACGCCGTATCTGTCTATTAATTTAGCCACAAATTCCGATTATGAACGGTGTAACTCATTCAGGCCGGACAGTCGAAGTATTCGAATCGGAACTATGAGCCATTTGAATCGCCTCGCGACCATATGAATCAAACTAGTGCGCGCGAGGCCTGTCAACATAAACGTTCACTCGCGCCCTTGGAAAATGGCGTTTTATAAGGTGGAGCTTCTATCAAAGGAAATTGAGTTTTGGGAAAGGGGCCCGTTTAAAGGAAAGACACCGAGCTAAGTCGTCCTGAAAATGGGGTCAGAGCTGAGCCCTAACGCGTGAGTCGCATGGATTGATGGTCAGTCTTAAAAGCAAATACATTGCTGTCAGATAGGCTTTGCAGCTCTAGATCGAAGTTTCAAGTATAAAGTTTAACCACTGTAAGAAAAAAGTGAAGAGAACGGTAAGAGAATTTCACATCACCACAAAAAGCGCAACACAGTCAAACCCATCAGAATCTGAATAATATGAGTTATATAGAAATATTTTGTCTGTACAAAGCACCTACGTGTGGTTATGAAAAACTAGCAAGGTCTTGGTTTATAAAACTATCATTTTAACGAGTGGAGCATAGCACAAAGGATCTGCACGAGAAGCCACAGTAAAAAGGCGCTGATAGAAAATGACAGGTTGCTTCTGGTGCTGTCGACAACAATGTCTGATCCATCCGAGCCTGAGAGTAAAGTTGCTGCCGGATCGGATTTATAACGCATAAATATCACTTCATCCGCCTTAATTAAACAAGTATAACTGCGTATTAAAAGCTAGAGCGTGGCTGCGAAGTCTCTTGCACGAACAGGTCAATGGGTCATCCCCTCCGGGCAAGTAAAATAGAAGACGACATCACTAGCATTCTTAAAGTCCATAATACTGAGAGTTTGTTTTTGCTTCAGCGTGGCTGGTTATTCGAATGAACATGGGGGCGAATAGAATGGGATGCCCCCTGTATCGTCGCTAATGGGAATAGATTATGCGCGCGGGGGTGAAAGACTGGTTTAGCGACCTTCAGAACGCTAATTGAAACAAGTATTGAGACTTGGCAGCGGCGTAATCAACTAAAACACGGGCTCATTAATCATTATAAATAGCGCTGTCACAACACGAGCCCCACCACCATCAGCCTCTTTGTTTGTCTAGTGGGGAGCACGACTCGGACGCACGGAAACGTCCACGGAGTTGGTGCGCAGGTTAATGAGAGTCGAAGCGGCATTTAAACGGCGCTGGTGATGAAAGGGGCATCTAGCTGACAGCAGTGTAGGCCGATAATTTGCGAGTAATGGGAATTGATGCACTTCGGATGAAGTTGGAAATAGCTGACATCCAGGAAGAGTTCAAGTTAGACGCCTTTGACATAAAACTTAATTTCAAGTACGCTTCGCTTAGGCTGGTTTTCCTGATACCCAATCACAAGTGTGCCATTTCCAGCAGCGTGCCGCTCTCGTGGCCCATTATCGCGAGGATTTATTTCCAGGAACAGGCCTAGTGGTACACTACACTACAGGCTATGACTAGAGGAATCGTCAGTCATCTGGAATTCTAGTAGGCCTTTGGAGAACTGTTCAGACCTACTCGCCCCTTGGACATCTGAGTAAGGTAGACTAATAAGCAATAAAAGAGGAGAAAGGCGCGTGCTATTTAGGTTGTGCTGGTTATGAATAACGCAGCCTTGACGCTTCTGTCGCAGAAGTTTGGCTGTGGTTTGTCTGTTTCAGCGTGTGACCTGAAGTCTGATTAGTTGTGCGAATGCTTCAAGCACAGTCCCCTGCTGAGGTCAGACAAATTTTTATTGCACGTTTTATTGCACTTGAGGTCAAATATTTTTTTTATTGCACTTATTTAGATTCAAAAAATAAATAACGAAGTTCAAAATTAATTTGGGTTATTACAATAATTAGTATTATACATTTTAGACTTCCAATTAACCTTGTGCAAGGGTTTTCTCATATTCATCAACTTTAGATTAATACCAGATGTTTCCACATACCTGTGAACAAAACACCCTGTTGCTCTGTATGCTTCGCATCAAAGGTTAAAAGATAAAATTATTAATATTATGGAGAAACTATTGATCATTACATACTTGAACACACAAAATTCCAATTTAATTACAAACATTTCATTAAGTGAAACAGAACACAGGGGAATTTACATAAACATTCTCTGAAGGTTGATGCATTATTAGGCCACGACATTGTGTTTCATTTAATTGCCTCACTAATTAAAGCAATTAATACATGCATTAGAGCTTGGATATAAGCTATGATGATTACACATCAAGGTAGGCATACTTAATTGTCTATTTGGCAGGGGTGTTTGGAAGCTTTCCAATTTCAACAAAGTCAGTGTGTCTCCAACCCGCCAGAGCTCAAAATTCAGCTCTTCCCTCTTTTCAAACACTGATTGAAGGTGTTAAATCCTTATGATATAGACCACAACCTGAAATTAATGTCTATTGTTTGTTTTCAAATGGGAAAATAAAAACATTTATTTTACTATAGGAAGTGCATAGAGAGCATACTGGTGTCTGTAACTACACCACTTTAGTATCTTAAACAGACATAACTGCATTGCTCACTTGGCAGCAGACTAAGATCTCACCCCTCTGGTGAACTATCCATGGATCAGTCTTTCTGATTGCTAGTAACCCTAACTAGCTACCTAGCAGCTACATATAAAAACATTCACTTTTGCTAGGCCTTAAACTTCAACACCACGATCAACATCATGATTTGTTTTCAGTAGCTAAACACAAGTGCAGTATATGAACACTCAAGCCAAGGATGACAAACGACCCAAACTGCAGCTACTTAGCGATACTTGTGAGTGATGTCACTGTCACTGTAGCAACCTTTCCTGGTGTTCATTCGTGGAGCGAAATAAACCAGCTCCCCCTGCAGTTGCACATCATTAGTTGGCTTCATGAAAGGACACGCCTGATCCGCTTTTGTTGATAACACCTGTCATTCCAGCGAACGTGCGCCATCACTCTCCACGTTCTGTTGGAATTTCTGACTTTGGTAAAGGTGATTCAGCCGAAGGTTGTGATATGACCCGTTGGGAATCCTGGAATGTGGTTTAGTTACTGTTCAGAACCTGAGCTCAGGTTCACACCGAGCAGTTAAGGTGTCACTCAGTTAACCAACATGAGACTGTTTTACAAAATAAATCTAAAGCTTTACAGAATAAATCTACCACTTTTAACATGTACAAAGAAAAACAAAGTTCAGCTTTAACAGATTTTACTCCACGGATTACAATGTCCTTTCATACTTGGATGTACTTTTCTTAAAGCAAAAGGACTCATAAATATATATCGGGCTCAGATTTTCCTCAAACTCTCAAAAGCGAACTTTGGGATCTCTAGGAAATGATGCAACACTGGTGTTCGTCTTGTCACTTTCTAAAGCCATTAAGGTGCTCAGTATTGCAGCTAATAAATGGAGTGCATTTTGACACTGAAAGCTGGTATGAAACTAAAAAAGAAAAAAAAAAAAACCCCAAAAAAACCAATTATGACTTTGTTTTACAGGAGGCTGAACATACTCTTCTTTTACCGCTGAGCATGCTGGACCTTTATGGACTGTTATGATAAGTGTCCTTCAAGCTTTTTTGTGGAATTTACTATGGCATCTGGAATTTTTAAGTTTTCTGGATTATGGCATTTTTGGAGTGTGAACATACTAACCACTCAATCATATTATAATACCATAATATAGAAATACAGATATGGCCACAGACTATAAAACTTTATAGAGCAATTATCCTGATCTGAAATATAGTAATGGCAATTATAGATGGTATTGATCTGATACTGGGTATTGAGATGTGTGGGAAATTCTGGATTGGATATTGAAGGGAAAATCTGATTCAGTATCAATATTTGGCAATATTTGGCAAATTCAGAACTGCTTGAAGTGCAATTCAGCTAACTAATAACTAACCAACAACTAACTAACAACTGTTGTTCATTTCACAGAGCTAACATGAAGTACATCAGTTATACATTTCTAAATTTCCAGAAAGTGGTGTTTGGCCACCCAAAGGTTACTATGTGTCCTGTTTTATATATATAAATGCCGCTTCAGGAGTGTCCGCTTACCACCAACTTAGGAGATGGTCCTTTGAAGTCCATCTCTGTCTCTGCGATCCGTCTCTCTGTGTGTTCAGCTTCTCACAGTGGACATGAAACTGATTTGTTTCACCACTGGATCACAGCTGCTGTCACTACCCAGCCAAGAACGTAAACACACGAATGAAACCTACTGCAGAGAGTGTAGTATCTGTACTGGTATTTGTTGAGGCAGGAAAATTATTTGTACTTTTGTAAATTGCTCTGGATTAGAGCATCTGCTAAATGCCTAAAGTGTAAATGTAAGATGTGAATTTGCATTTACAATTCAAATAAAAGGGACATCCATGTTGGAAAATGGGGAAAATTTAGTCTCCAACTAAACACTTTAAAGGAAATAACAAAAACTAACATTAAACTGCACCAACTATATTTGTAGTGCTGTATTTCTACAGTTTGATATCTATATCTGCTGAAATTATTACTGCTGTCCTTCTTCTGATGGTCAAACAAACTTCATATATTCATATGATTCATATATTGCAAATACAACAGGAACACAAAAGAAAAGTGACATTGTAATAAACTGCGACACAGATATTAGAAATGCCAGCTATTTGTTTATCTGTTAATTTTTTTCTTCCTGAAAACAATTAACAAAAATATTTATACAAAATAAATATTGATAAAACTCTATTGTTTGAGCTTTTCCAAATACCATATCATGATACCTCTCCGTCCCCACTAGCTGCTACACTGTGGTTTATACCAGTAGCTTTAATGGGAGAGAAAGAGGACTGGGGAGTGCCTGGCGTAGCTGTGTCATTTAGTAGATGTAATAGTGTAATTAGCAGGTTCAAGAGGGTCACCATGTATGTGTGGTGTGTGGTTTCTAGTTAGCCCTCCCCGTTTCCATGTAGTTACGGGCCCATTCCGTCTGCTTGATTGCAGTGTGTGTGTCTTGTTAAAGTCTGCGTTGTTGCGAGTGAAGAGCTGTTGTTGGTGCAGAAGATGTTTTCCACATCTTCTCTACTGCTGACAGTATCAACAGATATTTAGTGAAGTACATATGCTCTGCTATGTCGGCTGTCTGGAAGGACCTCACGCTGAAAGTAAGCATTAGGAGGAAGTGTTATCCCTGTAAATGATAATACAACAAACTTAATAAAATATTAAGTAATGAAAAGGGACATGAGGAATTTATTCAGAACACCAGTGCCAAGATGAAAAGCAAAGCCATAGCAGCAGTTGTTGGTTGGTTGGGTTTGGTTCTGAGTCAACTGTGGCATCCACAGAACCCTACAGAGATGCTGAACGCACGGAGAGGCTGAACGCAAGAGTTCCTTGGATGGACTGCATGTTCTGAGACCTGCATGACCTGCCAGACATGTTAAATGGAACTCAGCAGGGATTACTGGAGGAAGTCTGCTGTGTTTTGAGGATCCAATCAAAGAATTGATCACCTGATCTGTTTCTCCGGGTGATGTGATTGGTCAGATGGTCAGTGTCCTTCTATGCCTTCTCAGTGGAGAAAGTGAGGCTGGGCATGTGATCATTTCTAGCGTTATTTCTAATGTTTGGTTAGTTTCACAATCATGTATATATCACATACTGAAGTAAAACCATTTATGGGTATATTAAAGATGTTCATGTTGTTTTTACTTTTCTACTGTTCTTTTTATCCATAAATGAGATTTTTGTTAAAGTTGACATATTATATGTGGCACAAATAAGTGCTATACATTTCTGTTTTTTGGTTGAAAGAGCTAGTTCTTTATGTAAGTCCTGTTGATGACTGTATTAGTAGTAAAGTTTTACCAATTTGAGCATGTTACCTTTAGATAATGAAGTGTTTCAATTAAAAAGTTAACTCATTTTAAAGTTTAATAGTTAAAAAATATCAGATCAGTATGTTACTCGAGGTTTGGCATTAGCATTTGAACAAAAGGTAGTATCATTATATCTCTAATAGAAATCTATGATCTTGCTGTGAGAAATTAAAACCAAACAAGCTCATATCTTCAAATAAATTATTTTGTGCATTGCACACAAATCCTTTACAATAACAGCCGAAAAGAAACACTTTGAATCAGCGCAGAGGGTCAAATTCACTGAATGTGTACCCACACCTCACCATTCGACAAACAAACCGCTTGCACTGCAGGTGATTTTCTTAAAGACGTCTCATACATTACCACACATTATTTCGTAAACCAAGCGATATGCTCACGGACGCCTGTTTTTCGATTGCCATATTTAAATAAATCACATTTAATCAGAGAACCATCCAGCGGCTCCCCGTCGGAGCGCGAGAGCTCCCTCCGCGAGAGATGCTTCGCGTCCATACGGCCGAGGCGATTAAAGACGCATCAGCTAAATGAGTTCTCTCTCGCCGTGGGTTGTGACACACTAGGACTTGTGTTTAAAGGAGCCAAGGGCATAGTCGGTTTTCGCTGTCGACTCTGTTGGAAACTAATGAAGCTCGCGCTGGGTAAAAGTTTCTCGTTTATGCCGATCCAACACCAGCATTTAGATCTTCAACCCCCTTTCTCAGGTTTGGAGATCAACAAATGAAGATTATTTAAATGAGTTTCTGTAAGGACTACAGAAAGGTCAAGAAATGTGAGCTAATACATATAACAGGATTAAAATTATTAGGATACATAGTTATCATAAAATAAATATGTGGCATGCCAAACCAAACCTTTTGCATACATTCATTAAAATGGTAAAAAGAGAATTTAAGTAATACATTGGTACAGCAGAGAAAAACAATTGCTGTTGTCTAAGAGGATAGTTTACCAGCCTTATTGTCCGCGTTTCATTTTGTATGTGTGGGGAAACATTTTTTTTGCACTGACCACCTGTTGCTAAGCTAATATTCTAATATTTACTGAATTTTCTTCATGTTAGAGACTTATAATATGCTGTACACCAAACTGAATACTGGTTAACAGCCTAGACTATAACAAGTTTATAATCAATAAATAATTCAGAGTGGCCAAACAGCATTACGGTTTCCAAATAACAATACAGTTTATGAGCAAAATGAAGCAGTATTTGAGCAGATTTACAGTGCTGTGCAGCAGCCTCTCCCAAGTCTGAAGTTCAGCTAATATGTTTTGTACATTTGCCAGACGGAAGCATGAAGAAGAAAGGAAGGCGGAGTCAGTGACCGGGGGCAAACAAATCAGTTCCACGTCCACTGAGAGAAGCTGAATACAGAGAGAGACGGATCGCTGAGACTTCAAAGGACCATCTCCTAAGTTGGTAGTAAGCAGACACTCCTGAAGCAGCATTTATCACTGAAACGCACTGAGGAACTCGTATCTCAACCTATCACGTGAACAGACGACGACAATGTAAAGCCACACTGACCCCATCCGTACTGTTCGGTTAAGCCGGGAGGTCTACAGTTACGTTCCCTACATTCCTGTTGATGAGGCATGAAGAGAGAGCCAGGCAGAGAGAGAGAGAGAGAGAATTCTCATTAAACTTTCATTGTCAAATCTTGCTCTTTACATTAATCTGAGCTGATAATTGCAGTTTAATGAATAAATAAAATAATAAAATCATCTTCAAATTAACAATATGAATAAGAGCCCATGTATGAATAAGATGTATGAATAAGAGCCATGTAAAAAATACATTAAAATGTAAAAAAGGATACCATTTTGCTCAGTGAGCATACATTTTTCTAAAAAAAACATGTTTGTGGAAAAGAATGCTGCCATGAATTTTGGTTGTAACGACATATCTATAAAAAAGGAATAAGTGTACAAGTGTGTGCTAGCACAGCGTTCTTACTTTTCACTCTTTGTATATCAGTACGTTTTAATAGCTCCCGACAGAATTTGCTGATTGAAGTGTTTCTGTTCGGAGCGAGCTTTACTTAAAAAGAAAAAACAACGCTGACCTCTGCTGGCCGTAATTAGTAAAATGTTGGACTGTACAGTTTGAGCTCAATTTAAGACGTTTCTCCTGTTGCGACACCATTAAAATGTCAACGATTCTGACACTGATACGCTGCAGAGAATTTATATAACATTCAGAGTTGTTCAGAAATGGCAATGATAAATCCATTAGAGCTCATTCATGCTGAAGGAGTATTCAAGAGGCCATATAACACTGTAAAACCTTTACCATATTTATGGTGTTGATTTATGGAGGTCATCTACCTGTTTTCCCTTTAAACAAGGTTCCAGAAATGTCTTGGGCTAATATACATCACATTTAATAGTGCTGAAAGTGCTATTTTTTTTTCCTGTCAGTTTTTAAATGTTAAAGCGTTATGCCCATTAGTTATATGAACTATGATCTCAAATGTGGAGCAGAAATTCTTGGAGGCATTGAAACTAAAGCATCGCTTCTGTTTCTGTACAATTCACCGTATCAGAGGAACAGACTTTATCATCTGCAAATAGGTTGGAAGTTTAAGTGGCCAATCCATCCCCGTGTTTATGATTTTAACTGTGTAAGAAAAAAAAAAATCACACCACAAGTGATGACTAGAAGCAATTCATTATTTGTTTACAAGTCCAGCATTTTTTATATAGTTTCAGTTAATGACCCAATTAGGATCAAGACCAACACACGCGCACGCGCACGCACACGCGCGCGCACACACACGATTTCCACTACATCTCCACATTAACATTATGGACATGCAATAGAAAAGAAAAAAAGTGGTGCCCAAAGATAGTTGATTAATAACTAGATACAAGATAGATATTGTATAAAGTCGTACTAAACACGTTTCAGATCACTGGCTGTTGGGACACAGTTCCAGAACCTTCAGTGCATACACTCCTTACAAATGCACTAGTAGTTATATAGAATGTCCTGCAACAACACAGGAACTATACTTTAGAAATCACCTAATGCTGTGTTTTGCCGCCATCTACCGGCTAAACGATGCAAGCACAAAACACAATGCGATACACACCCTCTTGGTGATATATGGAGTGACATGGAACAAACGCAAAGACCACCGTCAACAAAAGGCTTGTTTTTACCCCTTAAGATCGGTAATACGACTATATAAACAAACATCAAATATATAAATATTCAAACAAACAATATGTTATACACTATGTTAACCAATGGCCACACGAAGAAATGGCCACCGTACGTGTCAAAGTGGACAGCACTAAAAAATAACTATACAGTAACAAAAACTTTAAATCAAATATCAAAGTGTAAATGGATAATTGGCATGACAATGAAAGCCAGCACACTCCTGCTAAACACAATTTCATACAGAATCTGAGGCAACAAGGGGTGGTGGTGGTCATCCAACTTCAGCACAATTTAAAAAATAGCAGTCTCTTGAAGAAAATGCATCCACACCTCAATTTTTAAGTTATAAATGTGAAGATTGGTTCTGACTATCCTTGGCTCGTACTGTTTTCAGATACCTGAAACAAAAGACAGAAAACGCATACTTAAATTCACATACAACGCCAACATCTACAGATATTCTTACAAGCTTGAGCGGTGCTCTCAGTAACTCTCATAAGTCATATGTACAGATTCTCTTAGCAAGTTCTGATCCAAGGTTAATTTATTTCAGTAGTATATCAGACAGTAGGTTTCATTCATGTGTTTAGGTTCTTGGCTGGGTAGTGGCAGCAGCGATCCAGTGGTGAAACAAATCAGTTTCATGTCCACTGTGAGAAGCTGAACACACAGAGAGACGGATCGCAGAGACAGAGATGGACTTCAAAGGACCATCTCCTAAATTGGTAGTAAGCGGACACTCCTGAAGCGGCATTTATATATATATATATAAACAGGACACATAGTAACCTTTGAGTGGCCAAACACCACTTTCTGGAAATTTAGAAATGTATAATAATACAAGAATGTTACCCTGAGCGTGTCCGAGGCTCTGCGTAACTCCTTTATGACTGATGAAAGTGCTTCGGGGTTGATGCCCTGCTCACACAGACGGACGCATATGGACAAAGACTCCATGTCGAGTCCAGTATTAAGAAGTCTTGAGATCTCCAGTAGAACTGTGAAGTGCACAGACAAATGCGTTAAACCGTGTCTGCAAGTGGAAACTGAAGTTTTTGTTTTAACTGTAAAGAATTTAAGATGTCAACTAAATTAACCAATATTACGACACAGTGCATTAGTATGTTAACAATAGCTAGTGTGGCGAGTACAAGTGTTCTGTCCCTTACTTTAAGCAAGCGACTGTCAGACTGTCAACCAGATCGCAAATTAGCTAGCTAGCCTAGCCACTTTTTAACTGGGTAAGCTAGCTCGATCGCCAACATATGTTAGTCCCCTAGCTAACCTGCTGTCATGCAGATAGTTAGATAGGTTAGCTAACTAGCTAGCTAGCTTTTTCACTGGTTCACTAAGGATCTGAGACTCTGAGCACAACTGTACAAAATAAATGCAACACAAATTATGAATTATAGTAACCCATCCTGTAAGAATTTGCAAACTTACCATCCATTGTTTCCCGGACAGCATTCATATTTGTATTCGCGGCACTGGCCATGGCAACTTGCTAGTTAGCTAGATAGCTATCTAATGTTAGCTAGAGCAAAAACGATGCCTTCTGTCAGCTGTATCTTCTTGCTGATGACTTTATTTTAGCTTTACCTTGCTGAGGAAGATATATCTGTTCCGCTTTATAACTATATTAACATTTACATTAAATGAACGAGAAATTAACTACCAGGTCATCTGAAGCTAGTTGTGCCCACTTGCATTAACTGTAACCAGCTAGGTGTAGCAATAAAGTTTTAGAATATTTGAAAAGGAAGTTATAAACGTCACATTTGGGGCGTTGAGCCGATTGGCCATGTTGTAATCGTCTTGGTTATGATTGGCTCGCGTATCTTGAGGGAAAATTAAATCAAAAGTTTGAACCACTTAGGAACCACTGCGCAATCCAGGTTACGTTGGTGTGTGAGTACCTTTGCCAGCAATAGCTGCAGTTTTTTCTCAACTGCCTTCTATCATATATACATATAGCAGATATAAGTTGGTTTGTTGATGCAGTCATTTTCACGTAATAATAATTATAATCCCTCTACTATTTAAAAATCATGCTAATCATAACTGGTCCTTCCAGTGATTAACGTTAGCTAGTTAGCTAAATTTTCTTAACTATTGGCAGTAGCTAACGCTTTTATTAGCTAATTTAAATAACTTAAGATAGCGATCTAATTAATTTATTCATTATTTGTTCCTATCCTTTGTTTAATTTAGTTCTCGCTTGCCGTGGATACTCCTGCAGTTATCAGTAACCTTGATGCCTGAGAATGGGAGATGTAGCCGAGCTTCAGATAACGCCCGAAACTCCAGGAAGACAAGCTATTCTCAACCCTTTCGAGAGTCCCAATGACTATCACCACTTGCACGAGTCTCTCGTAAACAGTCCGTCGGAGTTCAAATGCTCCAAGGCTTTCTCGGCTGTAAGTAAGACGGACTGTGTTTAATATGTACATGGGTTTTATGCACAGTACTGGATAATTCGAGTAGCATGTCCAGAACCTAGAATGTGCTTGAATACTCACTGTATTACACGGCTGTTTGGTGTGTACCGTTAGCTATTCTGAAAGGAACTGATGTAAAGAAATGTGTAATGTGTTTCAGACACCGGCAAAGTTCAAGTGGTCCATCGACGAAATGTCAAACCTCCTGCCTGTGCACATAGACCCCGAAGACATTCACCGTCAGGCTTTATATTTGAATCAGACCAGGTATCTAGCAGTGATGCGTGTCTAAAAGAGTTGTTGTTTAGTTGAAGTCTAACCACTCATAATTATCATAACTTGTTTGCTTTTCTTGTCTTATACCAAGAATGGACTCGGAAGTTGAGGCAAAACGTCAAATTGCAATTGAACAGGTACAAGTTTCAGTGATTCATCTAACTCGTATAAGGATAAAGTAATTGAAAAACTGAATAAAGATTATTATTCCATTATTCCATTCCATTATTCCAAACAAAAAGCAGATGGGAGGTTCACATAATTAAAATAAAATTCTATTTTGTTGACTAGTTTTTTACTAAAGGTCCTATAGTTCCTTCGCCATGGGCCCCACCAGGAAGTAAACAATCAGTCCAGAGTAAGTCATGTCATTGTGTAAGACTAATTGTTTTTTTGTATATTATGATAAGGATTATCGTTTTTTTATTTGTACTATGCCAGAGGTAAAAAAAAAACGAAACATAAATATTGTCCATTTTATTGAAGGTTCCTTGTCCCCGCTTGTAATGGAAGAGCCTCAGTCCTCAAAGAAAATCAATGGTTTGTGTTTCCATGTCCGTGTCCATGTTACTGGAATATGTTGAGTTTGTTTTTGAATAACCTCTGACTGTGACTGTTGTGGGGATTGCAGCAATGTGTCAGACAGTCCTGACTTTACCTGTGGACTTCAATCTTGAAGAAGTATTAGGTAAAAAAAAATACATCCTCCACCCCTTGACTGTTGTAGGTATTTTATATACTGTAGTACAGCAAGCCATGTTTTGTCCTTCATAGCATTATCCCCAACATTGAGATACTTCTATGAATGGCTATCTCAGAAATGGCCATCATGCGTTTATAATCCCACCCAGGTAATCACTACCGGCTGGAGGAAGTCTCTGAGCAGGTGCAGGAGAGCCTAAGCTCCTCCTCCCTTAGACGGAAGCTTTTCCGGGACGGGCGCAGCAGCGGTTCCGAGTCGTCCGCTCCGTCCAGCCCGGACAGAGAATCCTCTGCCGGCAAAGCCACGATGTCATCGTCTGTTGTTGTGTCACCACTGCACTGTGGGATCGCCACCACCACACCTTCATCTGTGAGTGCCGAACACGGGGAAAAACAGATCAACGACCTCCAAAAGGTTTAACTGGGCTGTTTAAACTTCTACATTCCTGTTCTGGGAATAAACTAAAAAACAAAGATCTATGTGATGTGCTTTTCCTATACCTAATCTTTAAAAAAAAAAAAAAAAAAAACATTTATTAAGGTGTAGATATCAGTTCTTTGTTGTTGTTATTGTTGTGTTTATAAAAAGAACTCTTTTGACATTTAAGATGAAACAGTTTGAGTCGGAGAGACCTGGTTCAGTAAGAACTTCTGTTCCTTTCATAATCATGTGTGTTTACTGTTCGCATTCCACAGGGGCAGTTCTCGTCCAGTCCCATACAAGACCGGTGTCGTGCTTATAGCCTGGGCAGTTCAACCAGCCCCATGTTTCCAGAAAGGTCTTCTCCAGTGTTTAAGTCCCCCACAGTGTCCCCCATCAACCTTCAGCACCCACTAACACCTCTGTCAGGTGTAGACATGCATACTTTTTTACTTTATAGCACTTTGGTGGTTAATTTGTTGCTGGTAGGTGTTTTAATGCAGATTAATACAAAACCAGCTGTTATGTTTGATAAATATGGGCTTACATTAAAGTATTTTTCTGTTGTCCTAGGTGAGAGGAAGAGTCTGTTCTTCGTATCGCCTGACTGTTTGCCTTCAGGGAGCCGCAGCAAGGCTGTAAACCGTTGTGGCGAGAGCCCGTACGTAGAGGGTTGTTCTCCGATACGTAGCTGCTCCCCTCTCCACCGCCGCGCGCCGAACATAGCCTGTACTTGGGCATCGCCCATTCACATCTCCCCCATCCTCCACCTGGAAGTCCAGGACAAGGAGAACTTCCACACTGACGAACCCTTACCTAGCATGGACCTGGACGCCTGTTCGCCGGCCCCCGGCCCCCATCGCCAGGGCCTTCACCCTGGGCGCAGCGAGCGTCACGCCTCCCCCTCCAGTCTGGAGCGGATGGAGCAGAGCGAAGCGGACGAGGGCGGCATGATGAGCCGCTTGGGGAAAGGGCGACGTGAGGCTGTCGAAGGGGTGGAAGAGATGGTGGGCGGAGAGGAGTTCCTTCCTGAGGAGGACACGGCGTCGCTGGCTCGCCTGGCCAGCTCCCGCGCCGGCGGGGCGTCTCACGTGGAGAGCACGCGCATGTTCGTGTCCCTGCTGGCTGAAGGGAGCGTCACACCGTATGACGTCAGCATGCAGGTCGGTATGCGCGCTGTCAACTGAACAACAAACGTTAGAACTCCACCTTTCCGGCTCGGACAGCCTAAACGTTAGTGACCCAACTGGCTGTTGATGCCAGTAATGTGTGTTGAGTCTGAAGCTAGGAAGTGCTGTACTGAACACGTGGATGTGTTATCCAGTCACCCCTGAAGCATCAGCTAATGTCTCCATGGCTACAACTGATGTTAAGCTGCTGCCTTTGCTGTTTACTGGTCACGACACTCCAGTAGACGAGCTGAGTGTCTGTAACAGGTTTACTTGACGGAAAACGGTAATGAAGCCTGGTTTGGTGAGGAGCAGCTGCAGGAAGGGCTGGGACTCGCCTCAAGCCACTCCTGTTAGCCACGATCACCTTCCCTCAAGAGATATGCTAATAAATATGGGCTATTGGGCACTTATTAGCAGCATGCAAATTCAAAGTCATAATTGGCGACTCTCATTAATTGCTAGTTATATTAACATTAATTGGTTTAACTATTTTAGTTTAAAATAGTTTAGTTTTGGGGTTTTTTTTTTCCTTGTTTACATTTTAGCATTTTTAATTGAATTTTAAAAAATTGAATTGTTTGTCTATGCTCAGACAAAACTGGATGTTTCACAGAAAAGCAGTTGTCTTGTCCTGCACCATTTATAGAAACATTTTCTATGCTGCCTAATTGTTTACTATGGTGAAACTATGGCCGAGGAATGAACGGCCAAGGATCAGTTCTTCCCTGTCTATGAATGATTTTTTTGACATATAAAGGCAAGCCCTGAGTGTGATCCCTCCCTCGTGCTCTGTGTCCAGGTGGACAGTGGTTATAACACGTACTCCACATGCACTACGAGCCTAATGGACGCCATCAGCTCAGAGAGCCAGAGCAAAGAGCAGCAGGAGTCACACACAGCTGCAGAGGGACTCGCTTACGCTAAACACACTAAGTCGAAGGTAACACGCACACGTGCGCGCACACACACGGACACGCACGCGCATACGGGCGCGCACAGTAGAGGGCAATTTCGTTTTAGTTTAATCAGGGTGTGGTTTCAGTTAAAATGTTAAGACAACGAACACGTTAATCAAAGGGATCGTTTTATTTTACACCGTAGTATGTTCAGTTATTGTGTTCACACCTGTTTAAAGTTTAGATTGGGTTCCAGGAAGTGTTAACCATGATTCGGTTGAAATTCTCACTGTATGAAACAGACCGGCAGACCAGTGCAGACGAACCGTCAGGCAACGAGTAAAAACCCTTGTGACGCCTTTCAGCTTTTAAGTCCTCTCGGCTGAACACCCCGCTCAACACGAGGGACGGATCATTTCTCTCTCCTCACACACACCTCAGGACCACAGGAGTGTTTACCCGACGTTTTCATACACAGCTCGTGCAGTCATAGACCGTGAATACTGACATGCTGACGTTAGCACTGCTTACACACGTGTCTTGAATATTTAACGTTACAGATGTCATTGTGCATTCTTACCTCAAAAATGACATGACACATGGGAAATGAGAAGACTTGACGTAAGACATATTTGTTAACTATTTAAGTTTTTTTATAGTCTTAATGATTGAATTTTGATTGTGTATTGGCATTAATTGTGTTACTCGGCTGAATTTTCCTCTTTTTTTGCAATTTTTGTACATGAACATAGCTATTTATATGAATTCCTAATCACAACCACTGAAGTGCATATCGGAGCAATTATTTGCATGCTGAACATTTGCTCTGTGCGCTATGGAACGTTTCCACTAAATTGCAATAAAGGATTTTGATGAATGATATTCTGAACACAGCATTCACTTTACCCTCGATGTCTCTCTCCAGTCATGGTTATGCAGTGAGCATTTTACTTGTTCTTTGGTTTAGGGGCAAGGCATCTCGGATCAGATTTGTATCTCACGTGTGTACAGTTCACCACAGATGAAGCGGTACTATGTAAAGTGGTGCTCTGCACCAGTGTCCTTTTGAAATTAACACGGTGCTAGTATGTAGAACGGAGCACGTGTCATCCCATAACGGTTATATGAGAAAGTGAAGGACTTAACAGTGCATTAAACCATTGTTTTACTTTAACTCCTCTAGTGGATGGATTTGAGTGGGAATGTGGTAAAAGTCTTTGCCTGGATTTTCTAATTAGCGCAAGCCTGCAGGTAAAATTTGTTTGTGGAATCAACTTAATCTAGGATGCTTGAGCAAAATTCTACTTTCTGAACCTGGAATGTCCACCTCTGGGTGTAGGCGAGTTTGTAACATCAACCCTCTCACAGTAATGTTACATATTGATTGTAGATGAGTCATATTTGTACACATGCAGTTAGCTAGTCCTGCAGTAATGTTGCACAGAATTTGGGTAAATCCTATCTGTACACAGGAAATGAACACTGTCTGCTCTACACCGAATAGCCCTTACACAATCATTTTTGGTTCAAACCAGACCAGGGAAGAGAAACAGGATGTGGTCATTACTGAAGCCTTTCAACTCTGTGTATGCCTTTATGCCTGTGAACTACAGGTGAATAGGTCTTCTAGTTCTGAAAGGTATCTGCCTGAATTTAATTTAAAATGACTAAATAATTCATATGCGGTATTAAGCAAAGTGTACCTACGTAACCTAACTCAGTTTTCTTTGAAATGATCCTGAAGAGTGCTCTGAATATAACTATCAGATTTTGCTCCCTCACATTATCTCTGGGAATGGGTTAGGCAGCATTTGAATCAATCTGAACTTATTAATGCAACTTGTGTATAAATAACATTTTGTTTAGTTTAAAAACAGTTTTTATTTAATTTGCCCTACAGTTGTTAAAAAAATCATGCTGCTCCCACACACATCAAAGTTTTGTGGACACGCAATTTTGGACAGTCTTGTGAGTCAGTGGTAGATAAAGTGCTCCAAGTCGAATCTTTATATAGATCCACAAAACCAGCTGTTTGCACGTGTGGAGTGTTTGCAGGCCTTGTTCCTACTGGGATGTTCTCTGTGCAGTAGGCTGTTGACACTAATGTAGCTGTACAGGACTGAATAGAGCAAAATATTTACATTCATCATAAAAAAAAAAAAACCAAACACAACCACAGAAAAAAGGAGGGTTGAGTGGAAAGGCTACACAGAGCTGGTCGCTTCCCATGGTGACTCAACGGTCCAATTTTGGTTTCTTCGCTTCTGGTTCTGGTTCTGGTAACACCACACTGACACCAGGGATCTGAAAGAAGACAACCACCTTCAGCATCACTGCTTACATAACCACTTGTCATATATGGTACAACACACACACACAATATTACCAATATTACTGAATTAATGATCAAGTCTAAGTGATTTGTTTTCCTTATGGACTGTTCAGTATATTTAGACTGAACATAGTTACACCGTAACTCCACATACTGCTCTGTGGGCCCTTTCTGTCTTTGAGTATCATCTTTGTTCTGTTTCATGCTCAAGACAGAACTGAGCTGAGAGCTGAGCGCGTCATACTGGGTGAGAGGCAGGAACGTACCACTGGCTCCACCAATGCCATCCTGATCTTCTGGTGCTGGATGTTGGAGGCGTCCAGGCTAATGGTCACTTTGACTTTATCAAACATGTGGAAGGTGTGCAGATTCTCCACCGTCAGACTGGGGCCCTGAACCCAACAAAAGACATTATAGTAACTGAGCCAAGGCACATTTGGACATAATGTTTCTGAATACTCTCCACACGTCTAGTAGGATGTGAAATGACACCAGACCATATATAAATGACAAACAAACGATAACTAGGGAATGTTTACCATCTTGTATGATAAACATGTACTAGCTATCATTCTGAGTGATGGAGGTGTTCTAGGTGTAGCTCAGTAGTGTTTTGGGGAGTTTCCTTTTAAACAGTGCCACCACTAGCCGTCAGAGAACCTCAGAATCGAAGCAGAGCCTTGGACTAGGCTTGTCCTTGTTCTCGAAGAACACTGTGCCCTCCAGGCCAAACTTAGGAATGAGGATGATGATGGCATTCTTCCTCACAAAGAGGACAAAGCCTTCCTCGTTCACGATGCCTTTGTTCTTGAAGAAGAGCTGGAAAGAAAAGACATTTCCCGCCATGAGGTTTAGGCCACTTCCCTTAAGGCAACTGAGAAAAGCCCCGTAGCTGTGTTCTACAGGAGGAACAAACTAGCATTAGCATGCTAACACTAGCGCTTGAACGCTACCTGTGTGTGGAAGGCCACAGAGGCCCTCTGTGCGTATTGCGCCATCTTGTGTCTGTAGTTGAGGTTGTTACACAGGGCAGACTGCTTGTGCTTGTCCATCAGGTCAGGGTAGGTGCTGTCTGCGTTGATGGCCACTGCCAGCAGCCGGTGCACTATGATATCAGAGTACCTATGACAAGTGGACATCACCGTATTTGCAACTCCCACTGGCTCATCACGAGTTTAATCACATACACCTAAGGACGGTTTCCCTCTAGTCCGATCAGTCCAGGTGGAGACCAATGGGACTAGATTCCCCCTAGCGGCAGCTCACCTCCTGATTGGCGAGGTGAAGTGCGTGTAGATGGGCGAGGCCAGGCCGTAGTGGTGGAAGTCGCTGTCCATGCCGGAGCAGAAGTAGACGGCCTGCATCATGCACCGGGTGGCCAGGATGCGCAGTAGGGTGTTGAAGTAGAGGAAGTCCTCCAGAACCGCCTCGTTCAGCGAGTCTGCCAGCTCCCGGGCTGAGCCTGTCTTGATTTCCAGGCCCTGAGGGAACGGCCAGAGGCATGAAAGAACATTCAGCTGCCTCTATCTGATTTTGTGCAGTGCAAGTGTTCAGTTTGGAAAGTATGAAGCTGGAAATGTTTAAATGTTTAGCAGACCAATAAAAATAGATGTACCTAGGAAATGTTATGCATGTTTGTGTAAATTTATTTCCAGAAATACAGTCTTCCTTGGCTTTCCATATTCTAGCCCATCTATATTAATGAATGCAATGGATGTTCTTGAAACTTCTAAAGGGACACAACGCTAATGTGAGATCACTTTTTGCCTTTCAAAATCTAATGAATATAATTACACCGATAAAGTTGGGACTGATCCTAGATCAGAAGTCCTGCACTACGATAAATGCATTCCAACAATTACGCTTACCCTAGACTCGGCAGCTTTAACAAGGATGTCGTACTTGGACGGGGGAGGGGCGGGGTGTTTCCGGAGTAAAGCACACTCAGAGAACTCTTCATAGATCTTCTGGGCTACGGAGATGTTAGCCAGCAACATGAACTCCTCCACCATGGAGTTGGTGTCTCTACAAGAGACAGAGATCAAAGGGTTCACACCAAGAGTTGTTGCAATTGGTTCCAACTAGCTAATAAGAAATAACACTGTAGTGTTGTGATGGCATGATCCTTGATAATGTTATGGAATGAACTCCAAAGACTCACTTCAGCTCCTTGGTCTGGAGATCTATAGGGTCATGGGTTTCGCTGTCCATGTGGAAGCGGACTTCTGGAGAAGAGAGAGTCAGGGCCCTGTAACAACACAATGGATCAGAAACTTAACAAAAACTCAAAGCTCTATGACATACAAGTGCCTCAGAAGAGCGTTGTGGCCTACAGAGGGGTAAACATCAAACCGGGGTGCGTTACCCTTTCTCGATTCGCCGACCCTTTAATATCTTGGCCAGTGTATTTAGTCCCCGGAGGCTTTTGGTGATGTCATCGTTCATGGATGCATCATCGATTCTCATCTGAGCTTCAGCGTAGGTCAGAGAGGCCTGGGATGATAACATAATTCTCTGAACTCCACATTAATGTTCATAGTAAACAAAATGAGTGATAATGGATGTAGATTATGTTAAAATAAGTACTCATATATACAAAACATCACATTGTTTTAGAGTGCTAATCTACAGAACTTTTTTGACTGTGGTATCCCAATTCCGGGAATGTGAATGTGACGACTTAGCTGATTCCAGGAAACCATGGCAACAATAGTTCTTAATAAGTCCATACCTTGGAATTAATCACACTTTTTGTGAAGTGAGTACTGATGATTTCAGCGTTGCGGTTCATCTCCCAAATGCAGGAGAAGGCCAATCTGTGAGGAAAGACATGATAAATGAGTCAGAACTGTGAAGAAGCACAAAAGATAAAAAAAAAAAGACATTTAGAAAATCAGTTTCATCACTAAATTACCTGTCCACATTACCACGAAGAGAACAAAGGTTAGAGCTGAGGAGCTCAGGAACCATGTCAATCCTCTGAGAACAACACAGATTTAAGTTGAGTGTACAGTCATGGTGCAGTGATAAACATGTATTACAGCACATCGGCAATGTGCAGCTTTATACGGTGATGTTCAGTGGCTGGGGCCTGGTTACCTTCCCACACAGGTAGACTGTGGTGCCTCTGCTGGCTGCCTCCTGATCTAACGCATTTCCTGGGCGAATAAAATGGCTGACGTCTGCTATATGCACACCGACCTGAGAGAGCGAGTTCATCAGCACGCATGGTCAGTAATGAATGAAAACTACATCCAATAAAAGCAAGGGGAGGTTTTTAGGATCTTTCTTACACACACACACACACACACACACACACACACACACACACACACACACACACACACACACACACACACA
>JAOXYF010000014.1:8864933-8885152 GCA_028565775.1 Sternarchorhynchus goeldii | reverse complement strand
AGCCCCCCCCCCCCCCCCCGTAGAACTGGGTCTGTTCTAGGGCTGTGGTTCCTGAATCCTGAATACCACACTCCTGTTTGTACCACACTCCTGTTTGTACCACACTCTACCTTTGCGCCTCTCTTCCTACTTGTTGGTTTTGCAGTAGTGCAGTCTGGCTTGTTGCTGTTTTGCTTGTTGTTATTGATTAGCCTAAATTTTACTCGGCTCGGTGTCACTCTCAGTCACAGGCTGACAGAGTGTCAGCTGCAGCGCTGAGTGTTCTAATTTGAGAGAGAGCAAGTGAGGAAGTGAGTGAGCTTCTCTCCAGATGTGTCAGCATTCTGAGCTCTGAACACTGGAATCAACATTCCTACAAAGCCGGAAATGTGTAGAATAGCTTGCTTGCGTTTTTTGCATCTAATTGATCTTTCTGGTATTTGGTCTTACTGAAGGATGGGACATTTATATTTGGTAACGACTGTCAATTTTTTTCACTTGAATAATCCATTGGAATTCGCCATGAATTGAACAAAACTGAAGTCGTGTTTCATGTTGCTGTTTGTGATCCCAGGCCGGCCGGTAAATGTGTGTGTAGAATTGGTGCTGGGCCTTGTGCTCTGCTTGGATTAAGTCTGTGTTAAGTAGCCGCGAAATAACTGTTTCATGGTTGTCCTTTGTTTGGGACGGGGACTGCGGACAGGCCTCCCGGCGCTACAGCAGTGGCCAGCGCGGTTGCCTGGGTGCCAGCGCCGCCCGCCCTCTGCCCAGAACCCGCCTTGCCGGCGCTTCTTTTGGAGGAAGTGGACGAGTTCCCACCGCGTGGTCTGGCCGGCTGTGGTTCGGCCGCCTTACGACGTGCCCAAGGTAACGGCGAACCTTCTAAGGCTGAGGCCTCACTGCCTGCTAGGCGCACACCAGAGACACTCCCGCTAAGGCCTGGCTCCATGGAAACGGGTCAAGAAGTATAATTCAGTCAGAAATGCTAATGTTGGAAACGGTGATCAGTTTTCGTTGTGCAAACGACATGCTAATTTGTGGATCCTGCCTCCCAGAATTGAGCCGTAATGTGGCTGGTCAAGTGGTTTAACCTTAGTTTTGGGTTAAATATCAAAGACAGTGTTAATACTCTGACAGAATTTTATGTTTAGTCTAGGATTAGATTCGGAGTAGACTGGAGACGTCTAGGCCATTATGCTTTTATAATAGTAATTTTATATATGGTTTTATAATAGTAATTATGACCAATCATTTTGGTCATCAGTATGAGGCCTGTCAGAGTTTCATACAGGGTGTGATCTTTTGTCTACATCCTTACCCTCCGCAACACTTTAGCATCAGCATCAGGAAAATTGGATGTTTTCAAAGGAGCCGTGTTTTGGCTCGTTTATTTTTATTGGCGTTTTTTTTTCTTTTACGTTTTTATTATGCTCGACTGGTGTCACACTCATCATCCCTTTGTTCTTTTGCGATTGTCCGATGAAGTTGGTTTATTAGGACTTCTGAGATCCCCGTCCACAGATCGTAGTTTCAAGGACTGTTGCTAGGACCATAAACTGAGTGACGTGTTGTATCCACTAATTTTGGTGTTCATTAACCCATGTATTGTCGATACGGCTGTTCTCAGTCCCGGGCTGTAGGGGTCCAGACTACACTAATATACACTCACAGAATCATATTATACGACAGAGTAACATTCTAACAGTATAAATGATATTTGGTCATTACTGTAATGATGAAGGGTACTGCCACAGTCTTCTTCATTTTTCAGTCATTCTCACTCCATTTGAGTTCAGTTATTTACATGAATCTTCACAGAAGTTAGAAGAAGAATAGGCTATAAAAGCACATGTTGAAACTCTTGCAGTAATTATTTCCCCTCTCTCTCTCTCTCTCTCTTCTCATCTCTCCCCATCTCTCTCTCTCTCTCTCTCTCCCTCTCTCTCAGCACATCCAGAAGCCGGACTATGTCTCGTCCAGCGCAGTGCCTGAGTGGCCCGTTTACATTGAGCTTAAGGACGAGGAGCAGATTAAGGGTTTGAGGAGAGCCTGCCAGCTCGCCAGAAACGTTCTCCTCCTCGCTGGAAACAGCCTCAAGGTAACTTCTGTTTTGAGAACATTCCAGAGAACATTTTGCTTCAGTGTGCATTCTGTAGCAATCTAGAACATGGTTTGTTTTGGAAATGGTGATGGCTGTTAGATCCATATGTTGACACAGCACTAATAATTTAAATTTTAAAAGAGAAAACCAATAAGAGAAAGACTTAAATGTTTCATTAGAGATGTATTTTGTCCTGAGCTGAGATCAAACAATGAAAATACTTTAAACAGAAAGCCTGAAAGTACATCTGAATATGAGCAAGGATGAACTCAAAACAGAGTTGGGAACCTACAATGTTTTAACCAGTAGTGCATTAGATCCTTAAAACGGTTCCATCTTGGGCTGTTTTAAAGTTGGAGAAGATTCATCTTGATTGTAGAATCTCCATTTGGAATGACCCAGGGCTTGTTTTGACCCCAGGTTGGCATGACAACGGATGAAATCGACTTCATTGTACACCAGGAAGTGATCAGACACAACGCCTATCCCTCCCCCTTGCTGTATGGTGGCTTCCCCAAGTCCGTCTGCACGTCCGTAAACAACGTGATTTGTCACGGCATACCAGATAGGTACTACCTCAGCATCAGTCTGGTTTTTGTGTACGTAATTGTGCGTTTGGATTTGTTTTTGTTTATTTATTTTTTACTTTTCAGTCGGCAACTTCAAGATGGAGATATCATTAACATAGACGTTACGGTGAGTGCTCACACTCTATTCGCTCACACACAGTCTAATGCAGTTCCTCAGCTCACTCGCACCTAATTCAGTTTTTAATGGGGTGTCTGAACAGGGAAATCTGTTTGAGCAAAGTATGCTCCTCAATTCTGTTTCTTTACTTCTGTTTAAATAGGAGTAAAAAGAATACATGTACATAGTACACATCACTGGTGTCTTGGCTGTTACTTGAGTACTCTGAGGTCTTGTGCCTTGCAGGTGTACCTGGAGGGTTACCATGGAGACACCTCTGAGACATTTCTGGTTGGTTCGGTGAACAAGCAAGGCAGGAAGCTGGTGGATGTGGCGAAGCAGTGTAGAGACCAGGCCATCGCAGCCTGTGGACCAGGACAACCCCTACATGTCATCGGCAACACCATTAGGTACACCATGGGAAGAGTGTGGCTGTGTGACTATGTTTGTTTAGAAGTGTCATAAAGTGTGTGTGTGTAGTTGGTGTTTGAAACTGGCAGGGAAAGGTGGAAGATAGACGAAAGTAAAAATGTTCATCACACATGTCCACTTTTGTCTCTGTTTTAAAAGCCAGACGTCAAATACTGATCCACTTCCTCAGAGATGCACTCAGACACTCAGCACAGTTAACTATAATTAACTGTACCACTGCAGTTGGGATCAGACCTTCCAGTGTACACTGGCCTTTATGTTTCCCTCTTTTGTCTGTGGAGAAGAATCGAATCTCTATTGAATCTTCCTCTACCGCCCTCAGAAATGATTGCACTTTCAGAGCTTTGTTTCTTGCAATAACACACACACACACACCACCCACACGCACACACGCGTACGCACACGGCACCCCACTCGAAACGTGAGGATGTCACCTCCAAAACCCGCCTGTGTTAAAACTGTCTCCGCACAGAAAGAATGAAAAAGGGAGTGAACAGAGGAGAGGGAACAGAGGAGAGGGAACAGAGGCCCAGGCTGTGAACCTTCCATTTACCGCCACCGTGTTCTGAGTTGCACTGCACAGAGTTAATGTATTTCTGGGCTAGCACGGAACGAGCAATTACCCAGAGTGCACTGGGGTTCTCTCCCTGCAATGGGGTGTAAATTACAGGTTAGCTCGTCTCGCTGTGCGTACATGTGTGTGTGCGCGTATGCGTGTGCGTGTGCGTGTGTGTGTGTGTGTGTGTGTGTGTGCGCGTGCGCGCGTGCGCGTCTATGTGTGTGAGATGTAAATTACAGGCTAGCTCGTGATGTCTTGGAGAAAGGCTGTGTCTGGCAGGCAGAGTCCAGCTCCCTGCAGAGACACACTGAAAGCCACAGGAGGCGTTCTGGAAAGAGGGCAGGCCGAGCTCCTTCCGTACCGTTTCACAGAGCACTCAGCCTCTAGGATCATGCAGCTCTTACTATGGTGGTCTGCTTAGGGCTGAGACAATATGAACATGAACAGATGATATCAGTTGCCGATATTTTCGTGACTGTATCTGCCGATATCTGATATTTTTAAAGATTATTACATTTAAACATTACAATAGAATAAATATAGAATAATATTTGGTATAACAGCCAATAAAATACATTGTTCTCCATAAACATTTTTCAAATATAAAAGTACACAACGCAAAGATCACACCTTGCCTCTTTATATAGGCTATAGGCACTAATGATCAGATTAATCTATACACATGATTTCTGACAATTGTAATATATGTATAACTTTTTATATGCGTGTGTGTGTGTGTGTGTGCGTGTGCACGTGCACGTGCACGTGCAAGTGTGCACATTTTTCCATGCAGCTTTCGACCTGCCTCTCTCTTGAAGAAGCTGTGCTTTTGTTATTGGGGTTTTTTTTTTCCTCGCTCAGTCTCCCTCTGCCTCTCCCTCTTTGTCTCTTTCATGCTCTTCGTCACTTTCTACACTTACTTTATTTTGCTCTGCCTCCATGTGCAGAGTTCAGAGCGTCTGCAGAGACTAACACTGTCATTACACACACCCACGCCCACACAAACACACGGAGGAACCCATTACCTCTCCTCAGGAAAGAGCACTTAGATCTGTGTGGGGTTTTTTTCTTTTCTTTTTCCTTTTTTACACTTATTTTCTTATATATTTTCTCTCTCTCTCTCTCTCTCTCTCTCTCTCTCTCTCTCTCTCTCTCTCTCTCTCTCTCTCTCACTCACTCCTTTCTCTTTACTTTAGCTCATCACAGTGTAATTTCCACAAGTCATGTTGAATCGAAAGCACTGTCTTCATATTAGAACCTGATAGGCTAACGGGGCCACTGTCGCCGTGGTAAAGTGGCCCACTTTCCTGTCTCCCTGCTTCATTTTTGGCCTAACTTCTCTGTGCCGAGCAAATTGGTGCCGTTTAAAGTCATTTTAGCCAATGGCAGTCTGACCTGGGCTGCCATAGCAACAAAGAGGTCATCGTGGTAAAGCTGATAGATCGATGAAGTGAGCCTGTTCTTTCTGCAGTTGATTTCTGAGGTGTTTTTATTTATTTATTTATTTATTTATTTATTTGATTTTGTCTGTGAATTGCAGTGAAATCGCCCGGTCGAACGGCTTTTGCGTCTGTCCGCACTTCATCGGCCATGGGATCGGATCCTATTTTCACGGTCACCCAGAGATATGGCATCATGGTAGGAGCTGAGCTTTCAACGTTGACCTCTGTGGTCATTCATCACGTTTTAATAACAAAAGTATGAAATGCAAGTGAGCGGTTACGGTGATGACCAGCGGTTACGGTGATGACCAGCGGTTACGGTGATGACCAGCGGTTACGGTAATGACCAGCGGTTACGGTGATGACCAGCGGTTACGGTGATGACCAGCGGTTACGGTGATGACCAGTGACGGAATGATGTCCTGCTCCACGACCATAAAGATTTCTAATTAGAGAAGTGAAATCAGAAAATGAGTTTTGATCTTTCTTTCTCTTTTCTGTCATTTTACCAGCTAATGACAGTGACTTACAGATGGAGGAGGGCATGGCCTTTACAATAGGTTTGTGTGACATTATATTTTTGTTGTATATTCTGGTTTTTATTCATTTTGAGTATGTATGTATTTGAGTTGTTTCCTCTGAGATGGCTGTGAGCCCTGGTTACTGCTCTGTTTAGGTAGTCATAACTAGAATCAAAGTTAACTTACACAGCGATTATGTCTGGCCCTCTGAATACTAGCAGGTAAGATATATGTTAACAAATAGGACATTTGTTAAGACAAGCAGTTAGTGTTTTGGTGTTATTTTCAGGGTAGTCAGTGAAATTTAACAGATAAACTATCTGCCTTATCTCTCCAAGTCATGTTAATTAACCAAAGCATAACGGTCAAATTAATGAGTCAAGGCTGAGGGAGTTTTGAAAATCCACCTTGGATATGGGGGACAGAACTTTTATAGACTCCTTGCCTCTCTCTCCATCCAGAACTAAACGTTAGTAAAATTCTCCAAGAAACAAAATTCCTGACAAAGAAAGAATCTTGTGACTCAATTTTGTAATCTTATCAGTCTTGTAATGAACTCTTATGAAAACTTTACATTCTTCACAGATAGATCTGTCTGTAGGGAGTAGTACCTCCACTTCTGATGTCCACTTACTTTGCCACTAGTAGGAATAAGAGAGGAGTTCATTTCAGCCTCTCCAGTAGTTTCCTGTTTCCAGTTACAGTCATGCTCTTCCATTCCATTCTTTCTAGAACCCATCTTAATGGAAGGAACTTCAGAATTCCGGATCCTCAGCGACAAATGGACCGCAGTCTCCGTGGACAACAAAAGGTTCCGAGTTCCATTCCGTGCTCCCACACTTCTCTCACAGACTCCCCAGTCTCAAGCGGCCCTCCAGTCCCAGCCCATATTAATCATTCAGTAATGCTAATGAGTTTGAGTGGCCAATTATCACTGAGAAGGTATAGAATGAGCATTTCTATTGGCTGTTGATGTAAGATACGTTAGGGCTCTGTGAAGAAGGGGCACAGCAATCTGATGAGTGTGATTGGGTGAGTTTAGCTTAAATGGCACAGGTTCCTGTGAAGAGTGCCCTCAAGCTAATTGCTAATAGGTGGATGGCTCCATTGGCAGGTGTGAAACGTCTTCACCACTGCTAGGTCAGCAGTTAAGTTGGGATCACATTTTTAAGGTGGACTGAGGTGAAACGTAATATAAGGTGATAGATGTAGGTGCTTGTTTCCTCCTTAAACATGAATCACTAAATGTATTTAAATGTTAGTCACTCCTCATTCTCTCTCTTTCTCTCTGTGTGTGTGTGTGTGTGTGTGTGAGAGACTTTGAATTCCAGATCAGCCCAGTTTGAACACACAGTTGTTATCACTTCTGACGGTGTGGAGATTCTGACCAAATTGCCAGAGGAGGACTGAATGTGGTCATGCAGAAAGTGGGAGGGGGGGGGGCGTGTTATGCATTTCTCTATGTAGTAGATGAAAATAATAACAATAAAAAATTTAGTTTTGAAAGCAGTTTTTAATATTTTGTCTTATATTTAATTCTCCCTCACTTGATAAAGCCCCTGATATATAGCCGTCACACAGAGATCTGCGGTGCGCATTAATTATTTAATTCTTGTATTACAGTCTCCCTTAAATATCCCTTGTCACGTCATTCATCCTGAGCTCAGCCTGAGAATGGAGCGGGAAAACATCATTATGTCTTATTAACAAGGCTCGCTCTCCCCGTGTCTGTGCGCGTCATGAGATTATGGCGGCGTAACGTCGTTAAGACCGCAGATCGGCTGAGAGGTGATTTTATTTATGGCTCAGGGCCTTCGGTACAGGGATGCCTGGCATTGAGAGTTTACTGTATAATTAGGTCTGCTTCACTAGATTAGTGTTGTAGTACACATGATAAGATTTGACAGGAGGACATAACTAAGCCCCATCTTATGGTCTTTAATTTTGCCACAACCACGGAATCTTATTTTGATGGGTACTTTGGGGCACTGTATTAGTAACCTTATACAAAATGACCTAACGGGTACACTCTGTCATTTAAGATTGCATAAAAGTTTGTCTACCGAAGAAAAAATTGTAAACGATGTGAACAACTGCATAAGGCTGATTAGCAGACCTGTACGTCACATACACAAACATCACGGGTCCCCGGCTCACTTCCGAAACTGTTCCACGTTTATGGTTGTACATGACGTTTACAATTAAAATGAATCACACTTGAACTCCAGCTAGTTAAAACCGATGGGCACCGGTTGCACCGCCAGGGCAGTGCAGCTTAATGCCCGCCTTCAGAGGGTGAACTGGATACCGACGAGCGTGCACACAGAAAGGAGGTGCACACGTGCAACGGAAAGACAACTGCTAAGAGATGAATTTCGGTTACTGCGCCTTTCATAATTCTTGAAACCTAAATCTACGTCATACAAAGGGAGTGCTTTTGATTATTGTTAAAATAAATAAATAAAGGACATAAACATTCTGCCATATATAGTTACGAAAGAGATGTCATGATTTTCAATGAGGGGATATGACTATTTATTCTAGCTTGCATCGATTAAAAGGCATTTTATACAGTAAACTAGGCCATTATGTGCTTGAGAAGTTAAACTGCGTTGGCATACGCTTTTTTGTGTTCTTAATTGGGAGTGAATTTAGGATGCTGAATACATATTTTGGAGCAAGTACATAGAAAAGCCTCATAGAAGCTGGATTTTATTTTATTTTATATATTTATTTGATCCTTTGATTTGTCTTCCTGCCAGCAATTATGCCTGGTCGTCACCTATTAACGCTAACGTTCACTCAATAATAATAATAATAATAATAATAATAATAATAATAATAATAATATGAAGATGACGTAAGCTTTCACTCGTTTTAATAAAAAGTGACCGGATCGTTCCTGTATTTGATCTGTTATGTTTTTTTTTCTGTTAGGGCAGGCTCTCTGAAGCACTGGTCCATACTGAGCCGGTAAGCGGGACTTGTTCTTACCATTAAGTCGAAACATAATTGCAGTCATTTCGCCTTTTGTGCATCCTCGCGCGTTTTCCTTTTCCCTGCCGCAATTATGAGCAATTTCGGTAGCGCGGGGAATCTTTTTAGCGGAACAAAGAAAAAAACGTGAAGGGAGGCGTGGAGGGAGCGAGAGAGACATCAGTTTAGTTTTTTTGTGTGAGGTGGGTGAGGGGCGCGCTGGTTAGCTTACTGGTAAAACGTTTGCAGGTGTGGCCTGTATGGTTGCAGGGGGCCTGTTAGCAAATCCAAGACTAAATGATCGCGTTATCTTCATGACCTCACACAAAGACTCACGCGGAGGGTAAATTTAGGTATAAGAAATGTGTATTTCAGAGGCTTTAATACCGTTAATATAGGCTTACCTTATCTGCTTCCTTTGTAAATGTCAGTATTTTCAAATATCTAAATATTTAATGTAAAAAGAAGACGTTAGTACTATTTATTATATACAAATGGCCTACAGAATGACAAATATACAATTTATCCAATTTCAACACTTTGATCAAGTATTTTATTCTTGGCTTTCTTTCTTTTTTATTTATTTTTAATCTGGTTGTTCTCATAGTCAATATTACTTCAACGTAAAATGTAAAAAGAAACGAAATGCTATATTGAAAAAGAACTGAAGTATGTTCGAATTGTTTTTTAGGATTCATAGCACCTTGTCAAACAAAACAACGAAATTTTCTACTTCTATATGAAAAAAAAACAGGCGCAACGTGACATCCAAAGACTATAGCTTTCATAAGATTGAAAATGGCTGCTTATTATTACAGTAATTACAGTTTACATATCACTTATTGTCATGATGATTTTTAGTGACCAAATTGTGCGTAACTCCCCCCTCCCAGAATTATGTCAGCGACTACACGACAACTCATGCGGATGTAGGGTGCACGGGTTCCAAACGGAAGCAATTAGCTAGGACTCTTAATGATGTGGTGGTAAATAACGGATGGCATTTCAATCATTACCAGCTGACAGTGCTAAAACCTTTAAAGAACATGTCCAATGTTTAGAATCTGCGGTTATAACTGCACCTAGACTTACTGTGGACTACAAGGTAATGTACAGTTGAAGAAATACGTGGGCGTTTTAAACCGATTTAAACACCGAATTCTTTTTGCAGGTCTCTATAAAGCTTTAGGAACTGTATGAAATCGTCAAGTATGGATAAACGTTCTCAAACATAATTAAATTATAAAGTTCATTCACATCGATTTAAGGGCATCTTCCTCTTGTATTTCGTTAAGTCGTATACATTTATACTACTTGTAATTTAAAAGCCAATGGAAATGGATTATGTAAATTCTGTAGGCCATACTGGAGAATGTGCAGAGTTATTTAAGGCATGTAAACTTGGGGCGATTTTACACTGTAAATCAAACCATGTCAACTTGGACAAGTGGTTTTGCGTTTGCCTGTAGATGAGACTGGGGTTCCCACATATCGCGGTGCCTATTTCAGTCTTAGAAAAAAATTAACTGGATCATTATAAAAACGTTACCCTGAAACTTTGAGAACTGTGTGTCCCCAGACCAGAATAGTCCAAGGCTGAGCTGGAGCTGGAAGCAAGGACTTTGGGAGAATGTTTCCAAGGCGGTCTGCTTGAGGCGGTTTTATGTTTTATTTTTTCTTTGGTTCAGTGGCGCTCATAAAACGTCTGGGAGAGGCGCACGCTGACTCCAGAAAGTCTGGAGTGGGAAGAGCCCTAGCCGCACGCGGAACGCCCTCGCATCTCCTCTCGCGCATGCCAAGGCGCGCCTGCTGAATGCCAGTTGTTTCCCCTTCTTGCCTCGAGGCACAGTTCTGTTGCCAGTCGGATTCTCCGCACCAGATAATCTCACATTGGCCGAAAAAGCCACAGTTCAAGCAGTTTCCCGTATACTAAAATACAAGATGAATTAATTTTGTTGATAAGCTGCGTTTGATCCGTTTGAGTTTGCTATCCATTGTATGTTTTAGCGATATTTGTAATTTTCTGATTTGGTTACTCGTTTCTGTCAGTCTTTCAAGTTTAGTCTTACCTGCCAACAGACTACATCTAGCCAACAAACAACGAAACACAATTATTCTTGGAATAACAGGCTATTTGTACTTCGCAGTGTAATCTTGTTGTGAAGTTCATCGTTTTCGCACAAAATCTAGTTCAACATCAAATTGTACTTTTCATTTTATTATGAGTACAAGTTGTATAAACAGTATGATAGATTACTCTCTATGCCTAATATAATGTAGGAAAATGTACAATGCTCGCGAAAGGCTACCCGTTTTACTTGGCATGTGATTTACAGTCCTGTCCACCACATGGACATGCGACTCCAAAAGAAACAAAGCAAATAAATAAATAGAAAAATAATTTAATGTGCGTCGATTTGTTGCATGTGCGCTCATAAGCGCCACAGAACTCCACAGAAAAAAAGAACTTGAACAAAAATTCAGCAGAATTCAAATTCATAATATGCATTTCGAAATGAGCATTTTCTCCATGCTTGTATGTGTTTACAAGTCCATTGACGCGGTTTGACATTGTCTTGTAACAGGTGCATCCGATTCACCGAGTCCTTTTTTAGAATATGGCACCTGCGCTCATAGCCGAATTGTGGTGGGGTTGTATAAGTGTATTTGGTTGTAGATGTGTATTCGTGGATGAGTACCAGGGGTAGTTAGTCAAAAAGGATGGCGCAGTGGTGTTCGGCGGTCCAACGACCTGCTCTGTGCTCGTGTCCCCGTCGTTTGGAACTTGATTTTGGGGGAAATCCCAAGCGCTCTGCGAAGGGGGTGAGCACGGTGGAGAGTCGCCGGAAGCAATGTGCTGATCGGGGGGGATCTCTCCGTTTTTCCACAACTTTTTGAACTTTGAGCGCCGGTTCTGAAACCATATCTTCACCTGGAAATATTGAAAGCACAGTAGAAGGTATGACATACAGCTGCATTTAGCAGTTCTGCTGACGAAAGTGGGGTAAAAATAGTTAGACCTGAAATGAAAAACAATTTTCATGCTATTTATGGTTTAATGTATTAAAGTTCAGTCAAATTTGGACTTTGGGTTTATTAAAACAACATTACCAAGGCTAGTGGTTCAACATGCACACAGTGAAAATAGAAAGGAGCCTTATTCCGACCTGAGTTTGCGTGAGGCCCAAAGAGGCTGCCAGTTCGGCGCGTTCTGGCAGCGCGAGGTACTGGGTTTTCTGGAATCTGCGCTGGAGCGCGGCCAGCTGGAAGCTGGAGTAGATGGTTCGTGGTTTCCGGACTTTCTTTGGCTTTCCGTTCACCATGCGCACCTCCGGTTCGTTCTCGTCTTTCTCTGACCAAGTGCACACATGGAATTTCAATGAATATATATAACCAAACGCACACGTGGAGTCTAGATTTAAAGACAATGCAGTGCTTTAAGTAACCAAAAACGTTTTGTTTGTTTTTTGGTAACGCCGAGGCGCACAACTTACCTGGCTCTGTTGGAGTGGGCGAAGAACTGGCGCCATATGTTCCATAAGCGCCGTAAGAGGATCCAAACCCGATGTCATAAGCTTTTGGACTGTACGAAACACTGCCCACTCCTCCGGTATGATAAGAGTACGAGGCCAATTGCGCGTAAGCTGTGCTCGCGCAGTGACCGGGCTGAGGGACACTATAGAAACTGCTGTCGGTCACGGTGGACACCGGTAACGTGGGTGAATCCTGCGACTTGTGCACGGCGCTGAAATTGCTGGAGGTAATATGGTTTGTATGCATATCCGAACCAAGGCTATCCAGAACAGCGGTCATCTCTGCGTGAGCTATACAGCGAATCAAAGCACTGGGTTGCACTAATGAACGATTTCCTGTGCAAGTATGTGGTTTATCCAACGTCTTTCTGTACAACCAACTTGCTATTTTGCCGATGAATGTATGACTCTGTAGAGGTAGTTCACTTGAGTCCTTCCTGGCGTCTCATAGTCACTGCTGATGGTGGCTTCGCGCTCCGGGGCTGGCTCTGTCTCCGCGAGGCTGGCGGGCGGGCCATATACTTGGCGTCATGTGGGGATAAGAACCAATCGATTTGCAGGCGGAGTGGCAGCACAAGACTCAAGAACTCCTCTGGTAGCGGTACCACAAACTGTTTTATTCATATTCACGGTCATGGGATATTTACACAAATATCAGGATTCCATGTTTTTAAGTTTGTTTTGACATATTTAAGCATCTTTCGAAGAGCAAAAAAAAAACAAAAAAACCAAAGACTAAAAAACTTTCAGAAACTGCAAACCGTATCACTTTGAATTTGCCCATATTATGGTTATTTAAATGTCTATTTTTCATTGTAGCAGCCACATCTACTACATGGTTGACGAAAACTATCAGTTCTCGACATAAAGGTAATCTACACACTGACGTAAAGTAAATGCACATCATATATTTTGGAGGTCAAGAGAAACAAGATGCCATAAATATCACGTCATCTATTGTTTGGGACGTTTAATAAAGCTGTGTTTGTGTATTAATTATAGAAATATACAGGATTATTTGAGACTAAAATGTCAGTTTAAAAAAGAATTTTTCACCCACAAAAGTGATGGCAGAGTTTGGTTGATTGGTATCTGTTAACACAATCACATTTGCTACTGTAATTTATGTATGGCTACTGCACAGAGCGTGTATCGTCCGTGGAGAAGACATTTAAGTCTCTTTATGTCTCTTTCCATTGTTTAAAATTGGCTATGGTCAAACGTTGGGCGCCACCTGCAGTTAAAGTGAGCGTACTGCAATCCGTGGAAACGCTTGCGACGCATTCCAGTGAGTAAATGCAGACGGCGCCAGTCTTCCCAGCCCCTCAGGTGCGCAAAACAGCAATTACGCTCCGGTAAATACCGGGGATAAAATGTTACGCGTAGCCACCTGATGCCCTGTCGCGCCAAACGCCCCGCACATTCACAGAAAGCCGCATCAGCCAGAACAAGTGGCAATTTTCTCTGAATCTTCTGTCAGCTGAACGAGGCCGAGAGACTACGCTCTAATTTCAGAGTACTCCACGAGGCTAGCCAGTCCCAACCGCCTTGCCCCGCTCGAAAATGTCAGTGTATGCTTTTTGTTAGACTTAGGGTTATTGATTTATTTTTAGTCTATTTTATTTACTTTTAAAATCAGTGCCAATGTGTAAAAACAATCATATGGAGGCTACTGAAATATTGATGAGTTGTTTTTTGCGCCATTTCAAACGTACGTTAGTGAACAAAATCTGAATCGTCGGAGATAAAGTCCTATTCCAACGATTTTTGCCGTTTTACTCTGTCAAAAGTACAGCGTAAAGTAAAAGTGTTGTAATGACCAGGTGTTTAAAAACTACTGAATACGTCTACGTTTGTTCACACAATAACTGATTATTTGGAAATAGTTGAGAACTTGCTCACTGTTTCTCAGCTGACTGCGCCACAGCAATTATAAAAACGCAATTGACTCATTCAGACCACAAGATGGCACTATTGGCTATTGTTTTGTCGCTGATAAGCGTTGCTATTTTAAACCGGTATAGGAGAATTTTGTCCTATCAAAATGCAGTACTTATCATTGTAAGAGGAACCGCAACACGGATCTGAGATCAGTTATAAGGGCTCTCATGTGTTACTCTCACCACCTTCACTTCCAATTTATGTAGCATAAAGCCTAGAGACGTGCTGATGTGCTCCGTGTCCTCCATGTCATGCTTCTTTGTGAGAAATGTCAGGACATTTTGGTGGCAATTCATCAGACTTATGTCAAATTTGTCCAGCACATGTGTTAGTATAGTACAAAATTATGTATATGCTCCACCTATTTTACAGAGGTTTTATTGCTGGTAAGGAACAGGTATTTTAGCAGTATGAGTTCACATGAGAACAATGTGTAGGTCTCACTCTTCACACAGGCCACAGTTGCAGTCAAAGTTTTCCAAATAAAACGAAACGGAGAGAAACGAATGCTTGTGTGTGGATTCCTGGAATAGCTCAAAGTTAGTGCATCTTCTCTACTACCAGGGATACACCTGGCTCTCATCACTGTTCATGCCAGTAGTGCTGTTATGACGGCTGGAGTTTAAGGATAGCTGTTTTAACCTAAATGAGAATATGGAAAGTGTTGGTGGTTGGGCCTGAACAGTATTATGATACAATACAATTTTTAGATTGATACAATGATACATACACGCAACGCCTTTAGTTTTTGCACCATGTTTCAGGAATCACTGCAATAAAAAATGTTTTGAACACAAACAAAATGAAAGGTAAAAGTATAGACACAGTTTTACAGTCCAAATAATCAGGCCTACAGAACAGAAAAGATAAAGATCCACTACACCACAGTGAGTGTGTGCTATACGTGTACTCCATGTGTCCTCTTCCTGCAGCCAAATGCTTTTGAAACCTGTTTGTTTTGCAATTGAGCGAAGTGAATCAAACAAGAAGCGCATACCAAACCGTGGATTTGCTTGGAGGGCATCTCTAAGGTGTATGTTTCATAACTGAGTCATTGTTCCTGTCGGCGCTGGTATCTGGCAGGTTGAGCGCCCATTTCCTGAGGGCGTGCATGCCCAGGGGGCGACTGGTGCTCGGGGTTGCCTAGCGACCGTGGCTAAACTGCGAACGGATCATGCGTTGCGCTGAGCAGTCTTGAGTAAGACTTCCTGTGCCTGCTGTTCCGGCTGTTCAGTGAGCAGCCATAACACGCCACAAGGTTGTATTATGCACCATAACCAAGACAGTAGGAAGCAGATTCGCTTGCGAGAGAGTAACCTCTCAACATGGCTCCTTTCACCTCTCTCCCCCAACAGTCTTGATCTCTCTCTTTCTTTCTCTCTGTCCATCTCTGTCCTGGACCAGGTGTCTGCCACCTCAATCCATGTTGGTGCGTTTAGTCATAGTGTGTATAGTTTCCAGTCCAGATAAGTTCCACCCTTTCCAGTCATGGATTGAGGCTTGGCTGGGCCTCTTTGCGCCCTGATAGCGTATTTCACTCTGAAGGTCATGCTAAGATCGTCTCTCTACTATACAGTCTGCATTAGACTCTGCAGTATTGCACTTCTGGTGTTTTTTTAGGGCAAAGGTTACATCTGTGTTTTCAGTGTGCTCCAGTCAAGGCAAGACACGGTCAGGTAATCAGGTGTGTAATCAGACGTGCACTTTCTTGAGATGGATCTTTGATGCACTGATATCTGATCTGAATATCCACATTGTCTGATTCATACCGCTATTACGTCTCATTATGTATGAGTGTAAATATGCTCTATAAATCATGGCTCTACTAACTCATTATTGCAGCACGTAGCTTTAATGACTGCACTTCTATAGGACGTCGAGCAAAACCACCATGTCTGAAGAAGTACCAAAGATTATTTAATCTCAAGAATTACCCAGGATTGTTTAACCTTAAGGCTGCATACCAGCTAATCCTTTTCAGCATGTGTCTGCTGTGGCCTTGAGGTAAGCATTAGTTCTTCCTTGCCAAAAACGGCCTTAAGGGTGGGTGGGAACAGGGAAGAGTGAGGTGTAAACAAGTGTGAGCAGGGTGGAAAGGAAGGGCGTTTGTGTGTGTTGGAGGGCTGAGTGGATGAGTGTGTGTTAGAACAGGTAATAGCTTAAGTGGGGAAGTTTTTTTTTTTTGCTAGTTCCAACAGGCCGTCACTGCAGTGCAAAGAGCAAAATGTCAAATGAACAGCGCGCGCCCCCGCCCCCACTCCTCCACACGAGGAAAAGCCACAACCGGCAACATAGCATTGGCCACATAACATTACAATGACATTTTAAATACCAGGGGAGGACCACGAAAACAGTAAAAAGCATAAATGTAGATTCATTTCACAGATTAAGGTTCATACGGGAAGAGCAATAGCCGCCTGTTTTTGGTGCAGGTTTGCTGTCTGTAGTGGTAATGGTTCAGTGCTTTTAGCTTCTGACACAATCACAGCCAACGGGAAGAACTTAAACAGTCTCTTAGCTGAAATGCGTCAACGTAGAGGCTGATCGTATAGTTATGTAGCCCAACCTGCCAAAAAAACAAACAACCGCTGGGTTGCATTGAGCCTCTGATATATTTACTCAGGGTCGGTTTTCCCACACTTACCTGGATTAAAAGAGCTGTCTGGTTAGTTTAGCATTTTAACGTAATGACTGTGCGAGAGGAGCAGAAGAAAGTTTGAAAACTTTCTGCATCGTGCCTAAAGTGGAACCCTATCCGTAACCCGGGATCCTGTGATATAATCTCTCCCAGCTATTGTGCACTGGGGCCTTCATAGTCGCCCGAACTTTTTACACATTGTACTACTCTGAATTTAATCTTAGATTCGTACAGCTGGATTCGTATAGCTGGAGTTCGCCATGCAGATGTCACATTGTAAATTGCTTCCTTCAGTCATTTAGAAGGCGCGAGTAGCAGCTTTCTGGCACTCCGCTGTACACTAATGCGAAACAGAATAGGACGGATGTGCCGTTAAGATGGATGGTCTACATTACACAAACGACAACTATGTATTGGGATCCTCCAGATTGTTCTACTCTTACGGGCTGCTTGCGTAAGATTGGTAAAGACTAGCATTTAGTCCAACCCAAATCCAAATCTTTTATTGTTTCTGTATGGGTATGATATTCAAGATTCATGATCTCAGCGAGCGTGACACCACGTGGAAAAGGACCAAAACAACCGAACCACGGAAGCCAACAGCCTCCTGTCATCAAACTCAGCGGGAAGGTTTAAACTGTGGCACTGCGGGAATGGAAGCGCTTTGTGCTTTATAGATTCGTTACTTTATTGATTTTCCTGACACAAACTGCATCTCAGACATCTTCATCGGAGCAAATTTAACCACTCATTCGCCCAATCAGTATTCACCTGACCGCTTCATTACCTTTTCCAGATCTTAGTGTATTGCATAACTAAACAGTGGGTCAGTACAGGTGTTTCTTATAAAGTGAGCAAGGGTGCAGTGTGTTTTTATAGTGTGAAAAAGATGGACTTCAGCTAAGCCTACAGTCTGGATGCTGCTGAGGCCTTTGTGGGCTTTTAGGATAACAGAATGTGTATGTCTAAGTGGTCTAATGGATTTTACTGGATGTGGATAAATAAGGTTATCCAATCAGTGCAGCAAGATTTTAAGAGTGCCATTGTGTCAAATAGAGTAGTGAGACTGCTATTTCTTTTTAGAATTGTTGTTGATTTCTTTATTGATTTTGTAGATAAACTTCCTGTATTGTCTCATTTCTTATAGAGTTGATACTCAGTCTCTCTCTCTCTCTCTCTCTCTCTCTCTCTCTCTCTGTAATTGTTTGCTGGTAGCCAGCCATAATTCTTCACAGTGATGAGAAGTCTGAACCTTGAGAAAAACTCATACCTGAAGCTCTTATCTCATTACTCACCCACACACTTACCCAGACCTGATTGGCGTAGGAAGCACAGGGGATGTGGGTGACGTGTCTCCTCCCCAAAAAAGAAAAGATCTATAACCCTTAACATCATCTATCAAGTCCAGTATTACTTTGTCTGAAATTTCATATATTTTATGATGAAATTGGGATTAGATTAGTCTAATCAGCAAGCAGAGATATTGATGGAATTTGTTTATTTATTACCTAATTATTGTAATTCTACAAGTGTTGTTCCACATCAATATAAATAAATACAGTACCCTGTTGCCGTAGCTACAGTGGAATCAGTGTATAGCTAATATTTTGGGTACAGGGTGGGCTTTGATTCTGCAAATGTGCCCCCCCACCCATATCAAAGTCACTCCTACACCCTTGCCAGACCTGTGTATTTTATTTGTTACATTAGTTTTATAACACTTACCCAGCCCAATATATATGATTTTTATATTAGTTTTATGTATGTACTTTGTGGCAAAATTTGACCAAGAGCTGTGGTCACATTTAAACAAGTCCTAAAAGAATAAACTGTTAAGTGGCTTTAACTCCCTGTGCTACACTACCCTTCCTACCTACTGCTGGTATCACCACACACACACACACACACACACATCCTAATCTGCAGTAAACAAAGTAGGAAGCTTTACAACTCCTATCCTACAGAAAGTAAACTTTACCCCCAGCCTGTGTACTCTGTTGTTAAGGTGGAAACCGCTGCTCCTGTCATGTGACTTGAATGACAGAGCTGAGTTAGAAAGCCCTTCCTTAGGTGTCCCACCTCAGGAGGGTGGAACAGGAGCAAGTGAGAGGATGGATAAAGAATGGGGCAATGCCAGGAACGACACCATCCTCCCCGTATAAGTAATATAACTGTGTCTTTAAGGAGAAACGAGGAGAGAGCTGCCCGCAACAAGGGGTGGAGGAGAGCAGAAACGAGACTCACTTTGGACAAATAAAAGACAAAAGAACGAGTCATGGGACGTGTCCTTAATGGCTTTGGGAAGGGCCTTGATTTATAGCTGCTAAATATTTCACTATAAATGCACGTTTTACATAGTAATGGGATTAGAAATTCTCGGAATCATCAGCTTTAACATACTCAAGTACTGTTTACTGGACATCATTCACAACATCTGTACATTTCTTTATAATGTATTGTTTTATATTAAATAAATCATATTTAGAGAACTGTTGTTAAATGAAGAAAGTATTTAAAGAAAAGTATTTACTTGGATGTTATTCTTCAGTGTACCAAGGCCTCAGTAAAGTATCACTGCACTCACTTCACTAGTGAGGATTTAGGAATTCCGTGAGCCCATATGGAATCTCTTTCACCTTGGTAACGAAAACATTCTGCCATGGCCTGCCAGAGCTGGCACAAATTCACCAAAGCTTGACTCCTCCCACTAAGCGTTGATTGGCTGAGACTGGCAAGTGCGCAGGGTGTGTTGGATGACTAAGGTCTCACCTGTTTCAGATTCAGAGACATGCTCAAACAGAATGTGCTGATAATAAGTGTGTGTGCTCCCTGAACTTCTCCATGGAAACAAAGCAATTTAACAGCAAACTGAATAAAAGTGTGTGATTATTCTGTGTCATAAACACACAGCCAGAGGGCACACATCTAAAAGGTGTGTCACTCTGTGGCGAGCAGGGTGTGCGCACACGTGTACAGGTGTGTACATCCGTGCCTGTCATCTGTTCCTCTTTCCTCACTCTTGATTTCTCAGCCACGTTTGTTCCAGTCAGCGGTTTGAGAATCTTCCATGCCTGGGTGTGTTTCAGGTCCCTGGGGGTAGTCATTTAGAGTTGGTAAGCGTGTCTGGTCTGCATTAGTCGGCATTAATCTAGAATAAGGCTTGTTTTCTCATCTTTTTCTCATCTTTTTTGTTTTGCTGTATTTTTCACGCATGTCATTTCTTGTTTTTAAGTAATTCATAAATAAATCACATAGGTTACATAATGTGTGAGTTTTGTGAAACAGTGTTCCCTCAGGACAGCCACATGCTAATTCTGTTTTAGCGTACCCTGCTGACTAAGGCTCAGGGTGAACAGCTTTTATTCAGTAGCTCTCACATCATCCCTGGCGCCGGTTCGACAGCTCAAAAC
>JAOXYF010000014.1:8844036-8863915 GCA_028565775.1 Sternarchorhynchus goeldii | reverse complement strand
CCTGGCGCCGGTTCGAAAGCTCAAAACCACACCCCCCCCCCCCCCCCCCCATGGCAGGAGGATAGAAAACAGTTTTACACTGGACCAAGGACCATAAAACAGGCATCTGTCAGTGACCTCTGTTATGTCTCTGCACGATGACAGATTCATCAGTTATTTGAGGCTTGATGAAGCAGCGAATCACTTGACAGTAGATTCCATGTAAGTACACGAACAATGACATAATTTTGACATGGTGGAAATCCAGTGATACGGTGATTTGAAAGGTTAATGAGCTGGAACTGCAGAAAGAGCATAAATAAAAGCTCTTTACATCTATACTAGGTGAACCATATAGGAACAAGCATCGTAAGACTCCATTTAAGTTTGTCTTGATCAACTTTGATTCACCCACTCACTGAAAACAAACCTCTGTTCAGCTGTGGGCATTGGTTACTCAAAGTTCAAACTTTATTATTTTTAATTGAACACGTGATGTTTTCTAGTATATTCCACCGTGCCTCATTTCTCTCTGCTTAGTCAGAGGTTCGCACCTCTTTCTCTTCCAACTTATAACGTTAATGTGTAAAAACAGATGATATGAATGTCATTACAGGTCATCTGGGTGGACCCCTTTTTGCCAGTAGCATTTCAGGAAAGGAGGAACAGCACAGAGCATAAACTGTTTGTGTGATCTCAAAAGGTGAATAAACTTTAATGTAACTTAGTCTTTCACATTCTTTTTGTTTGTTAGATTTACAGTGGAAGTAGAGTTTGTGGAAGTAAGTGTGTGTGTGTGTGTGTGTGTGTGTGTGTGTGTGTGAACAGTGGGTGGATCAGGGGCCAGGCTTGTCAGTTTGTGGCCAGCAATTTTGGCATAAACAAACCTTTATAGCTGTGTAAGGAACAGCAGCTCAGCAGCAGCTGAGTGGTAAGAGTTTATGAGGGAGCGAAAATCAGTGCGCGATTGAAAGCAGGTGTGAGACACCACACAGGCAGGGTGTGTGCCAGGCATGCGCCTCACTCGAACCAATCCCCATCCTGGCTTCACTGGTCCCTTCCAGGTCCCGTATGTTCCACGGACTGCCATAAACCATGTTTCTATGTCTTTTTTCTCAATACGAACCGGCAAACCATAGAACAAGCGAACTTCAGCCCTTAACCGTTGGATTTGGTGTCATGAAACAGTGCTGCACTGTTTCTTATAAAGGGCCTTATCATGCAGTCAAACCGTATACGTCTTCATATACGAACGGACTACAACATAACTGGAAGTGTGGGTAGTCCCACGCCCTCTTGTGAAGAAAGGCACCATCCTGTTTAATGAGGGTTTGTGCATCCCAGATTTGTGTGTGTGTGTGTGTTAATCATGCATCATGTTAATCAGGTTTCATATGCTTCCACATGCTCTTGCAGGGCGTAGCTGAATGCTGGTATTTGTAGCCTGAAGATGCATTTAGTAGCTAAGCACATGCAACTATGTGTTTGCAATTCCTTGTGTCTACTATCATGGAAAAAAATCAACTGGAATATTTTTCATGTAGTTTGGCCCCTCTACCACCAAGTACAAGAGACAGAGGAGATCTGGGTGAATTCACACACACACACACGCACACACACACACACACGCACACACAAAGAAAAAGCAATTAGTCTCACATTCCTCTTCATTCTCAACAACTCAATCTCATGATGAATTTGTACAGATTTGAACAGGCGAGACTGAACTGCATGCTAATAAAGCTTTAAGAATCACACTGAAAGATTCTGCTTCTCCCCTTTAACCCTTCACCATTCGCACTTTTTTCGTGGTGAATTCCTCCAAAGTGAATTCCTCCTACTCAGTCTTTTTTTTCTTTCTTTCTTTCTTCTCTCACTCTCCCAACCACTTACACAGGTTGCTGTTAAAGCACACAAATGGATGTTTATCCGATATTTATCAGACAAAGGATGCAGGATTTACGCTTCATGCCGCGCGGAAGCCAGTGCTGCGTGTGGTGAAGCGAGAGGGTGCAGGGCTGCAGGAGTGTGTGTTCAGGCTCTGCTCGGACGCTTCAGCTTCCGACGGCCGTGCGAGGAACCGCGTAGTTACTTTTCTACTTTTTGCCTTTTCATGAAGTGAAACCGTCCGGTTCAGGAACTACGGCACCAACACAAATCAACTCTGAAACCAGTTATTTTGCGCTGAAATAGGAGTGTGACAATATCTATTTTTGACATATCTTGCGAGCATAACTCAAACCAGAGGTGGGCTGGACACACCCATTGCGTTTCTGTGTGAAAGTTTGTTAAACGGTGTCATGAGTCTGCGCCGTCTCGGCCCCGATGACTAATGCGGCTGCAGGGATGGTCTCGCATGTTTCCAGAGTTCTTATTTTTAACAACAATGGATCCTTGGCTACTTTCCTCAGAAAAATAAGTGGAAGGAAATCTTGATTTCTGTTTGAAGCAGGGAACATCTGGGGAAGCCCCACCGAGACATTCTCTCTCTCTCTCTCTCTCTCTCCCTCTCTCTCACACACACACACACACACACACACACAAACACACACACATGCTCAGTATCCTTAATGGGAGATTCCCTGTAAATATCTTTGACAGATAAAGTGGTGTCCTGCCTTAAATATCCCTTTCACACAAATGTAAAAATGCAGGCGTGTGTGTGTGTGTGTGTGTGTGTGTGTGTGCATGAACACATGTTCATTCTAAATGGCTAAATCTTTACCCAGAACACCCAGAGTATTCAAAACTCCTTTGGTACGGGAATATTCATATCTGTTTATCTCTGGGCAATCTAGGATTAAGATACGTGAAAAATAAAGATTCCTCATCCTACCCACTTGGGCATTAGCTGTGTATGGGAACCTAGCAGAACTCCATCCAACTTTGTGGTGCTGCAACAGAAGCTTTAAGATAAACAACTATGAATCAGAGGGGTCACCATGGTGCTGTTTGTGCTCCTATAAACTCCCTGGTACTGAAATCAGAGCAGCAACTTATAGCACCCTGCAATATCTTAGTACCCAACATGAAAATGTTAATGTAATATCTGCATTTTGTGCAAAATAAAACACCCTGGGTTTTTTTTTTTTCTTGACAGGCACAGCCATTATCGATATATTAATGATTTCCTTTAATCGTTATCACCTACAAAACATTTCCAGGATTGTGTCTGATATTAGTCTCCCTTTCTGAAATGATTTTGTGACGTTAACGTTTTAATTTCCTTCAGGTCGTATAAGGTCTCCGTTTGTTGTTATTTGCAAGCATTTAGGACCTAACCCTTTGTAAATAAGGCCTACAGTCCACTTCAGCTACAGTCCACTTCAGCTACAGTCCACTTCAGCTACAGTCCACTGCAGCTACGGTCCACTTCAGCTACGGTCCACTTCAGCTACAGTCCACTTCAGCTACAGTCCACTGCAGCTACAGTCCACTTCAGCTACGGTCCACTTCAGCTACAGTCCACTTCAGCTACAGTCCACTTCAGCTATCATTCTGCAAAGCACTCTGAGTACACATTCTTGTAGTATTGTTTCTTGTTGCCATAGCACTGACCCTCTGTGTCTTCTCACTCTGCACTAAAGTGTGTGTGTGTGTGTGTGTGTCAGTCATGACAACCAGCATGTTTGCACTCAGTTTGCATGCATCACTCTCCCTCCCTCCCTCCTTTTAACACTTCTTTATTTTTTACTTTTTTCTTCTCCTGACACACCTTTCCCTCTCTATCTCTCTCTCTCTCTCCCTCTCTCTCTCTCTCCCTCTCTCTCTCTCTCTCTCTCTCACACTTAGCCCACATTGCTGGGAGTTATCCTGGAACAGTGACAGTACAAGACCTTTACACAGCACAGGAACTTCATTATACTCCCACAAGCTGCTACAGAGTCAGGTTTCTTCTAGTGCCAAACTTTAGTAGACTGAAGTACTATAAAAATGGTCTTCTTGCGTGATCTAATCTAGCAAACCTGGACACATACTCTCTGGGTTCAGCAGGCAGGAGCTGAACAAACCAAAATGTTCTTTTCAGTGTTGGTAACCTGAGTCCACTGCTACCTGTGCAGGTGTGTGAGTGTATGTGTGTGGAGTGTGTGTGTGTGTGTATGTGTGTAAGCTTCTGTATGCGTTTGTAGAAAGGCCCCTGATGTGCTTAATTTGCAGTGAGAGATCAATACAGAAGGAACAACAAATCAATACAAATCAATCCCATCAATCTCATTATAAACACATTGGGAAACATGCCTTCATACACACACACACACACACACACACACACACACACACACACATACACACTTTACCACTCACCAGTATTTTTCACTTAACTGAAAAAAAGAAAATATAATCAGTGAACTGAGTTTCAAATTAAACATGATATGAACCGTAATTAGCTGTAATTAGGCCTTTATAATGACTCTTTATAGCTCTTTTACTGCAACTTGAATAATAATATAATCCCTCTTGGCCGATTTGCAAGCACATTTTACAATTGTGCTGTTTAAACAGGATATTTTCCAAATTGGTTTGGTTTCTGTGGTAACAGTCAGCCCAGTCCTCATGCATCAGTCCTACCTATTTACTACCCGCTGGCCTGGTCAATACAGTCAATACAAAGCACAAGAGAACTGAGCCCTGGGAAGGGTGTGTGACAGGACTGAGAAGAGAGCGCTCTTCTTACTGCTTTGACGTGCTAGGGTATGTTTATATTTGTAAAAATAGTTACACAATGAAATACGCCTGTATCCTGAGATGAATTTTTATAGTAGAGAGTGTTGCCTCTCTACTAATGTATATGTGAGCATATATATATTACTATTTGATCTGATTTATGACACTCAAAAGAGAAATTCAATTAAAACATTCTTTTTCTCTCCCTCTCTCTCCCTCTCTCTCTCTCTCTCTCTCTCTCCCTCTCTCTCTCTCTCTCATGATTCTAAGGACGTTACTGGAGTGTATTGTGGTTTCTAGCTGTGGAGCGTTGAGCAACGGACCTCTACAATAATAAAAGTGCCCAAGCAATTTACAATAAAGGGGAAAAAAGTAAAAACAAACCAAAAAAAAGTAGTAAAGTTCTTCATTAATAAAGCCATGCAGAGACATGCCGTCTCTCCAGCTGTTTCAGGAGGGATTCCTCCCTCTACTCCACTCTGGACATGTTACTACGTGCAGGATGTGGCATGTAGCCGCCAACACACTGCTCCCGTTAGTGAAACTTCTGCTCCCCCGCTGAGTCCAGGCTCCCATTAACTCTTAGCACACTGCCATCTCTGCCTGCGATGACAAAGGTGCATGCCTGCTGCTTCTCCACACAGAAAGGTGAGAGGGTCTGTAATGGGTTTGGGGGCAGGACCCTGATACCTTTAAAAAAAAAAGGGCTGGGTTGTTTTATACTCCTGAGCCTCACGTTTTCGAAGTCTGAGCTGGTAAAATATTGCGGTCTACGTCCTATTCAGCGAACTAGGGTAGTGGCAGCAGATCTGAGCATCTCCGCTCCGTTGAAACTTTGAAACAATCAGCTTTATATGTTATTCAAAAGATGCTGCTGGTAACTCAAGTGACATCTAATTAAAATAAATGATAATAAACTGGTTCCTAAATCCCATGAAGCCACAAAGCACTAAAGAGAAAAAAAATAGATATATAAAAGATTTGGATAGGCTGAATTAAACAGGGCGATCTGGGACTCACTGGTGGACATTTATCTCATTCTCCAGACAGATTTATGTGCTACTGCAGCATAGTGGTGGAAAGCTTTGACCTCTGCTGCCTCTGAGACGGAGAGAGAGATAGTGAGAGAAAAAAGACAGAGAGAGAGTGAGAGAAAAAAAACAGAAAGAGAGAGTGAGAGAGCAAAAAGAGTTAAGAATGAGGAAAAGAATGAGAGACATAGGGCCTCATTTTAGGAAGCGATGAAGGGAATGACGGAGAGATGGAGGGGGGGAGGAGAGACAGAGGGAGGAGGGAGAGATGGAGGGGGGGAGGAGAGACAGAGGGAGGAGGGAGAGATGAAGGGCTGGTGTGGGTGTTGGCTGGCTTTGATTGAGGACACACCCAGCCTGTAATGTACACTCGTAGCCTGAAGGCTAGGGTTTCAACACACTGACAGAACAGCTCAGCACACCTGAGAGAGAAGTTGGGAGGGTGTTGGCAAAACAGAGAGAGAGAGAGAGAGAGAGAGAGAGAGAGAGAGGGAAAACAGAGATGTAGAATCTTTGAGCCTGTGTGCGTGCTATCAAACCAAAAAATTACTAATTGTAAAGTAAGATATTTTTAAATAGTCAAAAAAAAACATTGTTTCATCATTTGTAGATAAAGCACGTTTCTATGAATCATTTAAATACAGTGCACTCCCTAAGATGAAACACCACTTTCAAGATTCCACTGTTCTTGAGCAGTGCTTGGTTTGCTATTGAGACACCAGGCAACAGCCACTGGTAATGACTGGACAGGGTTTAGACTCCTGCTCTATACATCCATTTGCTTTTTTTCCCCTCTTAGGTGTTCTGTGTTTCACCACTCCTCTCTCACATGGAGGACTGATTTATTCTCGTCGGTGACCGCAAGGCTCATACTATTTCACTGAGTGTATGAAATACACTCAGGCAGATAATTAAGAAATACTAAACAACACTATGTTTACCTTAATATCAAGGTCTCTGAAGAACTGTGTCAGTCTCAACTTGCTAAACACATCTCTACACACTGGATGATTCGCCCAACATCTTTAGGTTCTGGATGTGCTTCTGAAAGCTCTTCCACTTTATAATCGATGTATAATGCAATTTCTATGTTGTTTCCATTTGTTCTCCGCCAGTTTGTAGCCTGGTGGATTGTCCCAAGCAGAATGTTGATTAAACATTTTAAAACACTGTTACATAAAAGTGTTTATAGCTACGTAACTCCTCGGTAACCTGTGAAACTGACATTAGCCACACAGTGTTTACAGAGCCAACCGAGCTGTTATCTTGCCACTTGGACGCGCAAATCATTTGATGTTGCCGCAGCTTTCCCGTGAGACCCTTCACGAGGACATCGCCCTGCGTACGATTTAGCTACCAAACGCTAAACCAACACAATTACTAGAACCGCCTCCACTGAAACTGAAAAGCACCAACATGATTTCGGTTGTCGATTTTGAACCAACTCATTTTTAAAGTATTTGTTTAAATCGATTTTCTTTATTATCTAATCAATTTGTGTGTAAGGTAGCTAGCTAGCAAAATCAGCTGAATCTGGTTTACTTTATTGACTACCATTTTGACTTGATATAATTGTTAGATTTTCATGAATTACGAACGTACAATGTGAAGAACTGAAAAGTAAAGCTGCACAAACTTATGTACCTTTATGTTCCGACAGGTAAAGGCGCGCCCTTGGCAAGCTCACGCACAGGTTGCGGACGGGTGGAGGGCGCGAGAGGAGGGGCGTGAAGCCTCGTCATAGATCTTTCACGCAACCAAACGCCCCCGGGATACTCATATCTCAAGCCGCAGGTTTTGCGAACAAGTGATAACTGACCTAGGTCGAGAGAAAGAAGCGGACCGACCATAGACTGAACCCTGCGTTGTTATGGCATTTTATCGGACTATTACCTTCTCGCTCTTCTGTTTAGTGGAATGCATGATCACTTCGGCTTTCAATCTGGACACGGAAAATGTCATAAGGAAAACCGGGGATGCAGACAGCTTGTTCGGGTTCTCTCTTGCCATGCACCGACAACTAATCCCATCCGATAAAAGAATGTAAGCGCGTGTTTATATTTTTGGATTAAAGCAGGTAACGTGGTGCTGTTGCAGCGAGTGTTTCTGTTTAGTTTTCGCTCTCCTTGAGTGACCCAACTTACACAACACTGCAACCATAAGGTAGCAGAGCAGTCTGAAGTAATTAGGAGCTTTCAGTTAAATAGAAATTGTTGAAGTGTTTCGGTTTAGCCTAATTAAACTGCGATTTAAAAAACATTCTTAAGATTAATTTCCATTATGGATTGCTTATTTTGTTTGACACTTCAGTTAATTCTCCTTTGTAATGACCCGAGGGCAGGTTGCATATCACTGCACCTTACTTCCGACAAAGAGCAGGATTAGGCTGAATTAAGTCTCTCCAGGTCGGTTTGAAATGTTACTGGTACAAGAGGGACGCAGATTGGAATAAACAGGAGTAAAGTGTTGCGTTCAATATTATTAGTGCTCCATTGTTATTAATTCTGATCAGTGATTATCGGACTATTAGTTGAAGATACAGTTTCTTCACACAAATAGTATGCAAGTCATCTTTTATAACCAGTAAATTTGGCACTGTTTATAACGAAAACAGTACCGTTCGATTAGTTTCTCTTTTCACATGACTAATTATGTCTTAAGAATCGACCTTCTTCTTGGAGTTCAGATCACTAAATTAATATTGGCGCTCCGGTTTTTGCTCGGTCTCACGCCCGTTTCTCTGCTAAATGAGTCTGAACACCCAGACCCGCCCTGATAAATGCACGTGCGCCTTCAAACAGCCATGTGCAGACCTCGTGTTTTGCAGTCAGGAGCGTATTAAACGTCTTAAGTATTTACTTTAATTTAATGGCGTTATTTTATTGTTGAAGAGATCTGAAGAAAACTGTAGGTTTGCTTTACATAGTTTTCCTCAAAGATGTGGACAGTGGCATAGTAACCTCGAACAGCCCTTTTGAGGCACTAACACCAGGAGCCAGAGAAAGGAATGTGTGAGACAAGCTATGATTCACTCTCAAAGCCTACTTAACTGCCACTGTTTCTGTACGGATGGCCATCAGGATAGAGAGACTACCAGGGCTGACCTCCTGTTTCTCTGACAGAAAGAGAGAGAGGGAAGGGGGGATGAGAGATAAAGAAAGAATGCCTGAAAAATAAGGGAGATGTGATGTGTTTTTTTTGAGTACTTGTTATTTCAGAACCGTGGTCTCTGTGTATTATTTGAGACCAGCGTGTTGTGTGACTGCACGTGTTCTCGCAGGAGCGTTGGCTGTATGCTGTAAAAGGCTTGCTGTGACAGATTTTTTTTTCTCGACGCGGTTCCAAGTCTGTACAGCCTACAGGGGACCTTAAAAGTTTGTGTCACTCATTGTGAAAATTTGAGTAAAATGGGGGTGATTAAGTATGTGAATTTGTTTGTGAACTAGTAACATTATGGTTGGAACATTTCTGGCATTGACGTGTGTGTGTGTATATATCACTGTATATGTGCTTTTGCAGTGAATGTGCAAGACTGGTTTAGAAAATGTCTGTCATTTACAAATATGTAGCCTAGAGGTATGTGTAATTCATATAGCTGCAGGCCAAGACAGGGTGGTGTGGGGTGTGTTAGGGTTTAGGGATTTAGAACTCAGTCATATGTGGTGAGAGAAATGGATTGAATGTCTGTCAGTTTAAATTAGATTTTGTGTCTGTGTATGTAAGCATATTTGGGTGACTGGGAATATGTATAATAACTAATATATACAGTCAGTATGCATGTATGTGTCTGAGTGTGACGATGTGGGTTTGTGTGTGTGTGTGTGTGTGTGTGTGTGTGTGTGTGTCTGCTCAGTGAGCCAGTGAATGTTAAGGCATGCAGAATTAAAGTCCTCCACCAACTGCGTAGACACACTCGCACAGACGCACAAGCACATGTGTACACATGCAAAAGCAAGGATTCAGGATTCACAAAATACCTCACTTCGAGATTTAGATCTCTTTTTCCAGAGCCGCCCACAAACAAAATGAAAAAAAAAACAATAACAAAGAACTGCTGGTCCAAAGCTGTGTGGGTATTCAGCAGGCTGATCAGGCTTCCCCCAGTTCATCGGGAGAGGTAGGGAGAGAGAAAGAGGGAGAAAGAGAGGGGGGAGGGACAGGGAGAGGGAGTGATAGAGAGGGAGAGAGAGAGATAGTAGCTCACTCACTCAAGAAAGAAAGAGAGGTGTAGCAGATACAAATTGAAGAGTGAGGTGATGCGAGTATGTTTGAAGAGTGAGGTGATGTGAGTATGTTTGAAGAGTGAGGTGATGTGAGTATGTTTGAAGAGTGAAGTGATGTGAGTATGTTTGAAGAGTGAGGTGATATGAGTATGTTTGAAGAGTGAGGTGATGTACTTTTTCCTCACATGTACCATTGTGATTATTTCCCACCCACACATTTCCTTTGTTTGCACAAGGCATATGGTTTACACTCATGCACCTGAGGTGTTCACATCACTTTTGTTTCTGTTCAGCAGAAGCAGAACCTCGCCACCAGAGTTCTGGCCCTGATGCGTTTCACTGCTGACTGATATTGACTGAGGCTGAAGGATTTGTTTAATTTTTGCTTAATAATGTGGTTTACCTGCAATCCAAAGCCAGAATCCAGTGCTAAAAAAGCAGACTGTGAAGAACACTGAGGTTATAAATCAGATTCAAAACATGGATCTTTTGAACAGAGAGCAGAATCATAAGACCTGGCTGGGGCCAGATTTTGGCATCCGTAATCGATTGGTTTTGACTTGCCTGTGCCCTGACCAGTGTTGGCACAGATTGTAAGATGATTACTTTGGGCTGGTGCTTGGCATAACAGCAATTGTTACAAATTTGTTAGGAATCCAGTTATACCAACAGCGACAAGAAATACACCCTTTGTTGACGATGGATTTGGTTTGAGCATAGCTCTCACTTTACCACTCTATGGAGGTAGATTGGGTTTGGCAGGTTTATGTAGGCTGAATGTTATTGTAGACTCACCTTCTGGCTGCCCTGTTATAATGTAGCCAGAAACACCGAATCCATTACAAATGTTTTGCATTCAAAAGGTAAAACTTAATCTTTTTGTCAGTTTCTTTCTTCAATAAGAACTCAACTATCTTATGACCACAGAGTGTTGTGTGTGTGTGTGTGTGTGTGTGTGTGTGTGTGTGTGTGTGTGTGTGTGTGTGTGTATGTACATCCACTGGTGTTTCCTCCACACGTGCACAAACAAAAGTAACTAATAAACAACAATCTGTATTAGCAATGCAGAAATAACAGACACCCGCTATACTCCTCAGCATATACAGAAATATATACAGTATATATATATATATATACACACACAAACATAGACCATATCCCAAGGTGCAGTGAGACCAGTGAGTAAGGAAATGGGCGTCTCTTCCTTCCTCTGATTCTCTTAGCTTCCTGCCCATTGGTGCCTTTGTAGCCTGTCAATATGAGGGTCAATGATTAATTGAGATTCATATTATTGCCTCTCCGTTAATGTGGAGATAATGATGAGCTCCTCTGGACAGTTGCTCCTTTATTAACGAGGATATCTCACTTACTCACCAGCTCTCCACAGAAAACACAAGCATTCAGATATTGGCTTTGGAATGTTTGGAATGGAAGGAGCTGTCATGGCAAATGAGACGGTCTGGATTAGGAAGAACATTCTTTTTTTCCATCTCTTTTCGGCAAACGCAAACAGGAAATGGCATACACACCCAATGTGGAGTTGTAGGCAAACTGTAATGCAGATGGTAATGTCGTGTGATAAAATGACTGTGTGAGATTAGTTTACACTGGTAATAGGGGAAGATTGCTTTTTTGATATTGCTGTTTTCTTAGTAAAATCGGCAATTTCAGTATTTATTGATGGCGTTTCTCTGGCACATACCAAAGTTCATGACTAGTATTTTTTTTTGTTGCTAAATCCCAGTCAACATCTCTTTCAAAGTCTATAAAATAGCTAGAAATCATAGAATTTAGTATCTAAATGATGCAATAGAAATTGTACAACTCTGTTTAATACTCTGGGTGCATGTGTTGTCTTGGAATGTACTGTAATCTGTCTCGCAGATGAGGTTCTATTGTTTAATTGGAAACTTTACTTTCTCAATTATTGTATTTCAGGACAGACAATGAATTCTTCAAAAATTCTAGTTTATCTGAGTTCTATATTTAAAGATTAGAAGTAAATGGAGACTTCTTGCTTTACACAGATGAAAGAAAAATTCAAGTGTGAGATCACTTTTGCCCTTTTACCCTTTGGTGTTATCATTGTATCAAAGGTTAGCAGTAGATGACTGCAGGTCAGTAGATATTCAGTATTCCCATGGCCCCATGAATTAATCACTGCCATCCCGTGTGAGATAGAATCTCCATTGTTCCTGGCACCTTTTTTAAAGCCCTCCTATGAGGTAAGCATGTTAGCATGCTAGCTGACTAGCACCGCGTGTGTGCGTGTGTGTAAGCCTTGAAGCTTTTGAAAGGAATGAAGCACATCTGGAGCTATAAGTCATCTGTCAGGCAGTAATGTGAACCAACCGCTCACCTCCACGAGACCCAGTGCTCCTTAGCACTGTAGCGCTTGCCGTGAGTTTGGTGTGCACCACAGCACTGCTGGTGGGTTCTGTGGGGTGTGTTGCTAAGCTGCTAGCACTGTAGCGGTCACCATGACTTTGCCCTTCACCACAGTTCTGCTGGCAGGTTCTGTGGGGTGTGCTGTTAAGATGAAGTAATTGTAAACGTTCTGTGTGGCAAATGTGATTTACTCCAAAAATTTCAAAATGTTTATTGGCTTAAGACTTATAGGCTTTGGCGTTGCATCTAGTTAATTGTGATTTAGAGATTCTTAGGGTAATGTTGCATAATATTGCTTAATATTGCCATGAATTGATTGTCAAGTGTTATTAACCAAACCATATGCTGTTCAACACAGACAAATATTCTTAATTTCAGTTCTGGTTACTTGGTCTACAAAGTTCCTAACCTAAGCTACCTGTTTAAATGAAAACTAGTGTGCAAGTAGTATTGACTGATTAAGAGCACCTGTATGACTGCTGGAGTGTTAATGGTTCAAATCCAGCCTGAGGCTTCAGGGTGGGATACGGGAAGGTGGGGAACAGGTTTGGCACAGATCTGTGAAGTATCTGCATTGATAGAGCCAGTCAGTCAGCAGTCAGATGCAAAATGGCTGAAGATCTTATCCACTGTGCAGATCTACAGCGTCAAGGTAAAAAGGGCGTGAAGATGCTGTCCTGTCCTCTGTTCACCGCTGGGCATTCTGGGTAACGTAAGAGATTTTGCATGTAGAAGACTATAAAAATTGCTCCTCACAGCTCATTGTGTGAACAGCCGAACATTTCTGATAAAAGTCTGTGTGTTTGGCTATTTGCTGTATCAGTTCCAGTTTGTTCAGACTTCACCCAGTCCCAGACCAGAGCTGTGCAGCCCTTGAAGCAGAGCAGAGCCAGCCATGCCACACCCAGTGCCTGAATTACATTACTGTTGAATGTCTGCCTTTCGTTTTGGGTACAGGGCTTATCACTACCAATGACTGGTATTTGCTGGGAAGTTCACTCTTCGTCATAAGGCACATGAATACCCAGGAACAGAACGCTAATCTGCCATTATGGATGCCTGTTTTCATTGGATACCTCTGTAATTGTCTGAACATGGGGGGGGGGGATTTGTTGATACATGATCTCAACTAGTTTTCCTTGAATCTCTATTTCTTTAGCAAGTTATGATGAAATGGACATGAACACGTTGGGCTGGTGCTGAGATGTTACAAAAAAAGTGATTTAGATTTTTTTTTTTTCTAGAAACGGCATTCGTGGTGGTTCATTCAGAGCTTTGTGTGTCAGGCCAGTTCTAAGCAGAACGAGTGTAATTGTTTTACTCCTCAATTCAAGCCTTTTGCATAGCTCATTGAGGAGGTTTTCTATGCTCTTCTCTGCAGTGTCTCTTCAGGATTATGGGTGATTGATGGTTAATGTGACCAGTGACCTCAGGCAACATGAACCAGACAGTGGTTAAGTCCGCCATTAAAGAGCACACTTGTTCCCTTTCGTTGTTCCTTTTTTCTCACCCACTTACAAGTAATCTTGTTTATTTTAGTATCAATTCAGGTGCCCTGAAGCTGTGTATTGCAAGATGTTCTAAATTATGATTGAAAGTGAAATAAGTACCTAGAGAACATGCTTAAAGCATCTTCTGTCAACAGGAAATTGTATGAATTAATAAACTGATTTGTGTAAACATGAAAAGAATGACTGAGAATCAGTAATGGTGGATGTCCATGTCCTTATAGTGACTCTCAATGCTGGCCCTCCCCCACCTAGAGAGGGTTATTCACTCATTAGCACTGGGCCATAACACTGGAGCAGCTTGCTAAGGTAAATCCCAAACTTGACGCTATAGAAATGCCTGCAGATTGGCTTTTTATCAGCATACCAAGGCTGCTTCTATTAAACAGCATGTCATGGTGGAAGAAAAATGATCCATCTTGAGATGTCACCAATAATAATTTTTTGAAATAATTGAATTCATAATTTGTTTCTAAATGAGCTTGCCAGAGAAGACAGCAAAACCTGCGCCAAGCACTAACCGCACCCTCGGCATAAATCTAAAGATTTATGATGCAAAATCCAGCAAAATTTCAGTTGTGAGTTCCTCATGCCTTATCTGGAGCACGTAATAGATATGCATAACCTTTTACCCAGAATTCATTAGCAGGGTCAGCTCAACACCCTCTGGGAGGGTGAGATGTGAAACGTAAAACAGGGCTCTAAGCTGTTGATCGGATGTCAGTTTTAACCTTGGTCATGTGGAGAGGAAGAAGGATATTTGCTGAACGAAAGCTGACCTCAGATCAGCAGAGCTTGGCTGAGCAGGAGAGGCTCACAGTACACAGAAAAGGGCAGAGGGAATTTGTCAATAATGATCAAAGGGTAAGTTCTTACATAAACTGCATATAGCAAGGGCGTTGATTTATATCCCCTAAGCCTCTCTTTGTATTTTTTGAGTTGGCCTTAGAAAAATATGATCATGGAAGCATTAGATCACTAAATTTAGATCACTGATCCACTAATTCTTTCTTGCACCACATTAAAAAAACAAAAACATATTACATTTGCTATAAAACCTTTGAAGTCAGCTGATCTTGTAAGTTCAGCAGCTCAATGTCTCTGGGAGCCATGTTGATACAAACCGAACAGAAGCAAATGCCAAGTATGTTTCTACCAGTACAAAGAGATGTTTGTATCGCTCTCTGAGACACATACGGCTTTCTTCACAGTGCATTTTGGAAAATATGACTCCCAATTATTTGTGACTTTATTCTCTGTGAAAGGGTTGGTGCATGTTCTGCAGTAGAAACGATATGATGTTCTGCAGTAGAAACGATATGATGTTCTGCAGTAGAAACGATATGACAGAATTAAGGGATTTTACATGTTTAAGAAGGAGCTTAGGGTGAACTAGAAACAGTTGATCTGCTTTCATTGATAGTGATTCAGAGTAAATACCTCTTGTCCTGTCACCAATAAGATACAACCAATGGCAAATGTAAGACCCAGGCATCCAAGATCATGACCTTTTACCTGTAGCAACATAATGGTTTCTGGTGTAAGGGATGTGAAGGAGTCAGGTGCCCGTTGACACTGAAATAAAGTTTGATTGCTTCAACTGGGAGACTAAAACAAATATCAATTCAATATGCAAATAGTAAGTGCACACAGTTGTCAATATATGTTTTGAACTAGAAATAATTCATCTCATGTCAGACTGTAAGAGAAATGAAAAACACGTCAATAGTCCTCATTCCCACAAAACAAACCCTCAACAGTATTTTTACTTGACTTCCCACTGTGTTGAAGAGTGAACGCAAATTCACACCGGTGATGGAGTTTTCTAATGTTGACTGAACATATTGGTTGAGGTTTCACTGATTAGTTAACATTATCCTACACAATGTTCACGCTACTGTTAAAAAAAAAGATTATTTATTCAGCGTGACATCAGGTGACATCACCACCAGAACGTACTTAACACTGTTACAACGTAGTATTTCTTTTTCTAAATGTTTTATTCATGACATGTTGTTACGTTTAGAAATTTAGACGACCCATATGACCCATTCAATATTTGCACTACACATCCTGAACTTGGCTTGAATTTAGCTTCCTGAAATGGGCTCTACCAAATGTGTCCAATATTTTTGTTTGTTTTTTTCTGATATTGCAATTATTTTGAGGTAGTTATGAATTATTTTTAACTGTTTTACTATTACGCATTTTTTAAAACTTACTATTACTGTTTTACTAATCTCTCTCACTGTGTCAGTGAACTTCAACAGTGCCCTGGAACATTTAAAACTGCAGTGCCTTCGAACCGTCATGTTTTGTTGTCAAATGCTTTGATGCTGCCCTAAACCCTCTTAACTGCTGCATTGTGGGTAATGTAGTATCATCCACAGTCAGAGCCCTTTTTGTTTATGCCAACAAAGAGGACTTGTGTAGCTAACTCTAAAGTGTTTGGATGGACGTTATTGCCATAGCAGCCAATCCAAAAGAAGAAAAGGGTCTTTCAGTCAGAAACCAGAGATGTGGCCTTTGCCCAGTTTGTGTCTGCAGCTTTCTTCTGTCCCACCACTCTGCTTCTCAGAGCTAAAAGTGCGTCTCTTGTCGTTCCGCCACTGAAGAGCTTGCCAGACTGGTGCGAAGGACGTGTGGCAGACTGTAGCTTGTGAATTCCAAAGCTCAGCAGCCATATTACAAGAACACAGCACTGGCTTCTGCTGCTGTGGCCAGACGTCTGCGGCTTGTTTCTGCTGCTGTGGCCAGACGTCTGCGGCTTTGTTTGGTGCTCGGTAGCCCATGGCCTGTTCTAAACACGCAAATCCATCGCCGCCTTCAGCGCTAATGTGCTAAAGAGACGTGGACACTCTTGTATAGGCTTGTCTTAAAGTCTGAGAGACTCGATCGTAAGGTTTTTATACAATACCCAAAATGGCTTATGTGTACAAAAGTTCACATGAACGGTCATGTTGAAAAGTGAGTTTTAAAGTGTCAGTGAGATAGTGACACAAAGACAATAACTTTTTTTAATGTCCCTGCAACTGTGACAATGTCCATGTGTCATTTTTAGTAGTTTCTAATGCTTTAGTACATGTTGCATCCTATACTGGATATTGGAAGGGGAAAAAAAGTTCAGATAAAGGCCCTGAAAGAGAAACAGATGCACAGGAATGGAAATTCCATCCGACATCTCTGTGATGTCCTTCTTACTCGTGCAACACTAATAAGGTGCAAATGAGGTTTCATTAATGAGTTTTTAGGATTTTAAAGATGATGTCATATTTTAACAGATATTTGATCCCCTGAACGAGTTCCTCGTTAGTTGTGTAGTTGTTAATACACGTTTGGTCACCGCGATGGAGTGCACTGTCTGAGTGGATTCTGGGTTTCTGTTGAATGCAGGCTGCTGGTTGGGGCTCCCAGGGCCAAGAAATTATCCAATCAGATGTCGCAGATAACCGGGGGACTGTACAGCTGTGACATGAGCTCGCCAAACACTGCCTGCCAGCGGGTTAATTTTGATAATGAAGGTAAACGTACAGTAAGCCTATAGTGAATGCCTACACACACACACACACACACACACACACACACACACACACACACACACACACACTCTCTCTCTCTCTACTGTGATATAAATGTATTTTACAGCCCTTGTGATTTGATGCAATTACCCTTTCTGTTGTTTGTTGGGATGTGTAGAGAACTTCAAGTCTGAGAGCAAGAGTGATCAGTGGATGGGAGTTACTGTACAGAGCCAAGGACCTGGTGGAAAAATAGTGGTCAGTGTCATGTGTGTGTGTGTGTGTGTGCGCGTGGGAATGTGTGTGAATCGGTGTGTGTGTGTGTGTGTGTGCTTGTCTCATTCTCTTATGCTGATGTGGAAGTGACCCTATGCTGTGGTCACTTTCAGACATGTGCCCACCGCTACCAGCGGCGCCTGTTCGTCAACTCACCGCAGGAGTCGCGGGACATCACGGGTCGCTGCTATGTGCTGAGCCAGGACCTGAGAATCGACGAGCTCACGGGAGACGAGGGCGGAGACTGGAAGTTCTGCGAAGGCCGAGCCAGGGGCCACGAGCGCTTCGGTTCCTGCCAGCAGGGACTGTCTGTCACCTTCACTAAGGACTACCACTACTTGGTGTTTGGAGCACCAGGGGCCTTCAACTGGAAAGGTAGAGGAAGAGAGGAGAGGAGAGATAAGAAGAGAGGGGAGGAGAGGAGAGACTGGAGGAGAGGAGAGACAGGAAGAGAGGAGAGGAGAGACAGGAAGAGAGGAGAAGAAAGACAGGAAGAGAGGAGAGGAGAGACAGGAAGAGAGGAAGAGTGGAGCTTGTAGGGGAAGATTATTTTTGCGTGAGGTTTCAGTAGAACTGTCAGTAAATAATGCTGAATTTAATTTTTTTAATTGGAATTTAGTAGATAAAATTCCCTGAAGTTGCCAGTAATTATAGCACTAGGCAGGACATTAAATACATTTTTTACTTTGTTTTGTCATGTTAATTTTGGTATTCTTGATACCGGATGTCGCTTGACTTTTTGCATCTTTTTTGTTTGTTTCTTTGTTTTGCCCTTTTGTCATTTCTGCACCTGTACCTCCATCTATCCATCAATCCATGTGTTCATCCCTCCATCCACCCTTTCATCTACTTCTCACCTGGGGCTCATCTGCTCACTCCCACTGTTCCTTGCGGGGGAACCACGCCCCAGGTGTAGTACGGTTGGAGCAGAAAAACAACACTCTGTTGGACCTGGGTATCTATGACGATGGGCCATATGAGGTCAAGTACAAAACTGCAGAAGGACTGGACGATGTCACCGTCCCAGCCAACAGCTATTTAGGTGTGTCTAGAGGTTCATCACACCAACATTACATTCATATTCATCAACCGCCTCCCATACAAAAACAAACAAACAAAAAACAACAACAACATGGCAACAAACAAACAAAAAAAACCACAAGGAACAAAATCTAGTGTCATTTGATGGACTTCGTGGAAGGCATTCTCTGAGTGGTTTAGTACGGAAGCATGATTAAAAACTACGGGTTAAGCTTGAAGAGACCTTAACCAAATCTCTCCGCTCACGTTTTAAGTATATGTACAGTGTGTACATGGATGTACATGTGTGTGAATCTGTATGTGTGTGTGGTTCTAGGTGTACTGTTCATGACTAGTGTGTCAAGCAGCAACCCCGATCAGTTTCTATATAAGTCGTATCCTCCTCAGGTTGACGTTGCCATGGAGAATGACGTGGCAGCCAATAGCTACTTAGGTTTGTGGGACGTTCTGGATGATCACATCATTCATTCCAGCCATATCCCACAATGTCAGAGAAAATGCATGTAGATTTTATGTAGATACATGTATGTCATTTTTTTTTTACCATTTGAACAGCACTTCCTATGTTGCATTTTTCATGTTTTTTGCAATATTGCCTGTATTGTTCCTACTAGTTTTATTTTTTATATTTTGCCCATGCCTGCTTGTGTATGTGTGTGTGTGTGTGTGTGTGTGTGTGTGTGCATCTTTATGAGTAAATCCCAATCTTTAAAAACAATGCCATGTACTTGAATGTGTTATCATGTTTCTCTGGAAATGTGTTATTGTGTTCTGAATCATATACAGTTTAAAGGAATGGTTAGAAAGCAAATGCTAACATTGTTAGTCTTGATTTCAAGCTATCAGCTAATCACTAATGAGCTTCACACCTCCTCACACAGCCTCTGATCTGCCATGCTTCTCCGCAGGGTTCTCTCTGGACTCTGGTAAATTACTGACTAAGAAGGGCCAACTGACAGTGGTTGCTGGAGCTCCTCGAGCCAATCACAGTGGATCAGTGGTTCTGCTTAAGAAAGAGTCCGAAACGTCATCACAGTTGGTCACCGAGTACATCCTGGAAGGTGAAGGTCTGGCCTCCTCCTTCGGATATGACCTTACAGTGCTCGACATAAACGGAGATGGGTAAGACCAGTTATTACCTACTTATGAACTGATCCTATGGGCCCTTAAAACATTACGAAGTGTTATTACCATGTAACTTCTAAGTAAAGATCGAGCAGCAGATGGAAGAGGGTCTGTTTTCTGCCTTT
>JAOXYF010000014.1:8823200-8843936 GCA_028565775.1 Sternarchorhynchus goeldii | reverse complement strand
ATTACGAAGTGTTATTACCATGTAACTTCTAAGTAAAGATCGAGCAGCAGATGGAAGAGGGTCTGTTTTCTGCCTTTTATCCTTGAAAGCGCTCATTCCACCTTCCCTGTTCATTCCTATCCCTGTTCCACAGGTGGCAGGATCTTGTAGTCGGAGCCCCGCAGTTCTTCATGAAGGACTCGGACATCGGCGGTGCTGTCTATGTCTACATTAATCAAAACGGAGACTGGAACAAGGCGAGCCGCACCAGGATCGATGGAGCTAAAGACTCCATGTTTGGGCTGGCTGTGGAAAACCTGGGCGATATCAACCTGGACGGATTTAACGGTCTGGGAGTTTGAGATTTAACGGTCTGGGAGTTTGAGATTTCACTGACAGGGAGAGAGATTTAGTGAAGCACGGGACAGGTTTTCTGAACAGAGCAAGCCTAGTCTTGTGACTAAAAGATTAGCCAAGGAGACTTCCTGTTGACAGTCTAAATTCAGTATCCACTTTCTACAGCTCCCCAATGCCAACACTTCCTCATTCACAAAAAAGAATTGGTTTTGGGAACTGAAAGGCTGCTGATTCTGAACTTTAGAGAAGGTTCATAGAGAAGGAGATGAGGCTTACCCTGTACCCAGAAATACGTCCCACAAGGAACCTGAAAGATGTGAAATACATACATATATATATACACAGACTTTTTTGGATCAATTGTGGCATACATTATTATTTTGCAGCTGCTAATAGGTTTAATGATGTGCTGACACTTGCCGATGCTAATGATGGTGACGGTGATGACGAGGGGGAGTTACATGTAACTGACTGCATGGCATCTTTTGTGTTGCAGACTTGGCAGTGGGGGCACCATACGATGACGATGGAGCAGGGAGCGTCTACGTCTACCACGGCTCAGACACCGGCCTCAAACTTAAGCCTGTCCAGGTCTGTGGCCCCACCTCATTTATCCTGAGTTTACCTCATTTACCCTGCATCTACCTCATTTACCCTGCGTTTACCTCATTTACCCTGCATCTACCTCATTTACCCTGCATTTACCTCATTTACCCTGCATCTACCTCATTTACCCTGCGTTTACCTCATTTACCCTGCATCTACCTCGTTTACCCTGCGTTTACCTCATTTACCCTGCATCTACCTCATTTACCCTGCGTTTACCTCATTTACCCTGCGTTTACCCCACACTTTCCTCATTACACCATTTCAATTCCAGAGTGCGAGCGTCAGAGACTGTTGATGTGTTGTCATTTGTGATTTGATTTGCTCATACAGTACTTACGTGCTGCAAAAATGACATTTAAATATTTAAATAAGCCTTTTAAATATTTCCTTCTTAAAGCATATTAGTGGAATAAGAGGTGCTTCCTTCGCACCTACTGACTGTGTCTCTCTAGCTCCCTGTTCATGTACTCAGGTTTGTTTGTTTTTTTTCTCCTACTTTCCACATCAGGTGCTGAAAGGAAAAGATCAGAACATTAAGCTGTTCGGGTACTCTTTAGCGGGTAACATGGATTTAGACAGAAACCAGTATCCAGACCTGGCCATCGGATCTTTGTCCGACACTGTGGCTGTGTACAGGTGGGATAATTACTGCGTGTCATGGGGGTACACCCATCAGTATTAGGGCATATACACATACTGGAGGTTTGTCACACGTTAGACTTGTTACATGTAACAATATATTAGTACTCTGTATTAGTGAACATGCGTAATTTGTTTATTAAAGCCACTCAAAGGGAGTGGTCTTAGTCACTGCCAGCTGGGGTTTGTGGTAACGGGCAGGTGTCTGGCAGGACGGCTTTACGCCGCAGTTCTCTGCCCGACGGGCCTCTGCTGCTCCTATATGTCCTACCTTTCCTGCATTACAGGTCCAGGCCTGTAATCAATATAGAAAAGACCGTCACCACGACACCAAAGGAGTTGGACCTCACTAAGAAAAACTGTGGGCAACACATATGGTGGGTGTGGCCTGTTGAACATTCTGTTCTGTGATGTTCTGACATGCTTGTCTGCTGACATAAACCATAGCAACGTGTCTTTTCTAGCCTTCAGGTGGAAGCTTGTTTCAAATTCACAGCCAAAAACTACAGCCCCTCCATTCGTAAGTATATTAGCAAGTTCTCATAATCAGCCTACAGTGTCATCTGATTGGCCAGGTTGTCTCTCCATCAAGATCAACACACCTATCGCTTCTTTGCCTTTTGTAAATAGAGGAGATGCACTGTCAAACATGTACTGTCTGAATATAGAATTAAAAACACTTGTTTGGTCTAAATTTTAATTACATTTTTGTTGGTTTACTTTTGCTTCTGTGGATCTAACATACTCTCACTCTTCCCCTTGCCGTTCTCTCTCCTTCAGGAATGTCGTATTCCATTCAAGTGGAGTCGAAGCGGCGGAAACAGGGTCTTCCCTCCCGCCTCTGCTTCAGCCCATGCTCGTCTGGTGCCTCGGACTATGAGATAACGGGAGTTCTGGACCTCAAGAATCAGAACGAGAAGAGCTGTGTCACCAGGACCCTCCAACTGCAGGTACTACGCCTGCAGCACTGACCCCTCCATCGCAGGCTGAACAGCTACGGTTATTCCACTAAATCAATGTGTCTTGAAGTACCAGCACTATTTTTCCACCATCTATCGCTCTCTACCGCTCATCAACCACTTTTACTTTTATTTACATTCAGCCATTTGGTAACAGAACAGGCAACTAATTAATAAGCTGCATGTAGCACTCAGGAATTTGCACGTTTAACTATGCTGTGTTACACATGCTGCCACCTGGAGGGATAATGTTGTATTTTCCGTCCCATTTCACATCAGAAAAAAATTCCATGAAGGTTCTAAAGATTAAATTTTTTATTATGATTATTACAGAACAGAGGTAACGATTATTTTCTCAATTTCCCTTATGAAGGACAACATAAAAGATAAATTAAGAAGCATTCCCATAGAGGTGTCTACAGAGATTATCAGCCAATCAGGACGCACCAAGAGACAAAGCTCTCTCCGTGACCTCCTCCCCATCCTTGCCTCCAGCCAACCAGCTCTTTCTGAGGTAACCATGCTTCTTACCTGACAGGAAAACAGCAGGCTCTCCTATTTCACACATGATGCATAGCTGGTGTGCCGTTTGATTTCACACATTCAGGCAGTAAGTTCAGTCACTGAGCTCCCATTTTTTCCCAGGTGAACTTTCTCAAGGAGGGCTGCGGCAGCGATCACGTGTGCCAGAGTAACCTGAAGCTGCAGTACGCATTCTACTCTTGCGAGGATAACAAAAACGTTTTCCACGCTCTGCCAGTGTGAGTTTACCAAGAGGAGCCACTCTGGCCTACTGCACCTCATCTAACATCACCATGACAGCAGACAGCGAGCACGCCAACACCCCCACCCGGGGACACTTACAAAACACAGAAAATGTGCAGTTAATAAACTATCAATTAAGTATTTTATTGAATTTAATTACGGACTATTAAGAGAATTAAAATGTTCATAATAATAATAATAATAATCTTAATGGAAATTAAACTGCAACTAGGAAGGTAGGCCCTGATTTCAGAATATGCATAATTCATGGTTTCAATCAGAAGGCACAGACGCTAAGAAACACATATGGCTTTTTTGTGATTAAGAGCACTCTTAGATGTCTCTTGCATTTATTGGAGGGTCATACATTTTTGTAATCCAGGATAAGATTTAATCTGTATTTGGAAAACTTGCCCATAAACCTCCTGAATGAAGGTTCCTTGTTTTATCAGTCAAAATGGAGTTCCAGTCATTTCACTTGGTAACCAGAAGGAAATTGCCCTGGAGGTCACGGTGACCAATCTGAATGCAGATGATGCATATGAGGCCGTTCTTATTGGATCATTCCCTGACTCACTCTCATACTCCGCCTTCCGCTCCAAGAACAATGTGAGTCAAAGTACCTCGAGTCCTTCCTTTGCAGGAGCATGCTTCTTTTTGTGTTCTGGATGCACGTGTGATTGGATGAACTTGTTTGTGTACAGGACAAACAGGTCATCTGTGTTGCCAATCAGAATGGGTCACAGGCTGATTGTGAGTTGGGAAATCCTTTCAAAAGAGACTCAGAAGTAAGTTGGAATGGGGAGCAATGGTAGCAATGTCTTTACAAGTGCGAAAATCTGGTCCTAACCCTTGTCATCTCTTTAGGTAACATTCTACATTATACTGGGCACTGGTGGAATATCACTGGACACAACAGAAGTAGAAGTTACTCTTCAGCTCAAAACGTAAGTGTCAAGATTTTCACGTGTACCCTCCACATTTACCTTTATTTGGTGATACACCCCACTCCTCTGTTTAAGGTAACAATTCATGCAACTCTGTGTGTGTGTGCATGCTTGCTGCAGGACAAGTGATCAGCCACCAATCACACTGACGAAGAAGGCTCTGGTTGTAATCGAACTGCTCTTATCCCTCTCTGGGTAGGGCGTCTTACATACCTCACGTGGTCTTGGATCCTGAATGACGAATGTTAGCGATAAATCGTGATCTGTTCTTCCTTTGTTCTTAGGGTGGCTAAGCCGTCTCAAGTTGAATTCACTGGGCAAGTTAAAGGAGAAAGTGCAATGAGGGCAGAAAGTGAAATTGGCAGCCAGGTTGACTATGAATTCCGGGTAATTACAATATAATTATGCATAAATATGCACAAACATATTTATCATAACTATATCCATTTTAGTGTATGAATCTATTAGTAGATATTTATAATTTACCCTACTATACAGAGCCATTGATGGCTCCTTCCCAGATGATCCCCCTTCCCCTGTAGGTGGATGTTAGTAGCAAGCTAACACTGGCCCCTGTGAACCCCCGCAGGTCATTAACCTGGGCAAGCCCCTGAAGTCGGGCACCACCTTCGGCTCAGCCTTCCTGGACATCCAGTGGCCCAAGAACACAGATACAGGCAAGTGGCTCCTGTATCTGATGAAGATCAGCACCGATGGTGTGGAGAAGGTGGGCTGCAGCAACCCCAGTGAGGTCAACCAGCTAAAGCTCCAGCAGGTACCTCCAAACTACTGACTGCACTCGCTTTCTCGGTGTCCAAAAAACCTGCAGGCTGGTTGAGATTGATTTCTTTGTCTTGCATTTTTCCTAGAGTGGCACACAGAAATATTTTGGTTGTCTCTTTTTTTGTTTAACTACAGTCTTAGATCCTTGTAGAATCCTTACAAATTCTGAACTCTGATCTCTAATCCTCCTGAAACACGAGATATATAGACAGACAGAGAGATTGTCTTTTAGTTTACAAATGGGACATTGTACAGCTTGGGGCTTCAGCTCCATGTTTTCTCCTTTTTACTCATGTCAGGATTCTTCACTGACGAGACACAAGCGTGAGACATCAGAGTCAAGCTCAGATGAAGCCAAATTCTCCCTTTTTAGTGACAAGAGGAAATTCAAAGTCTTGGTAATCCTCTCTAAAGTTCACCCACTCTCCATAATTTGGAAAGTTATTTTCTAACTTATTCTTGCTTTTTTTAAAAAACACTGTTTTAAGCACTTGTCTGTCATATTTGTTGCAGTCCTGTGGTGCTGGAGCAAGGTGTGTTCATTTTAAGTGTCCCCTACAAGGATTGGACAGCAATGCTGTCATCTCACTGAGGGCCCGCCTTTGGAACAGCACTTTCCTGGAGGTGATTTTAACTATTTAGTAATTAGTTAATATTATATACATAATATTAAGTTCCTTTTTTCTATTTCTTATATTTTTTTGGACAAAAAAGTAAATGAAAATGGTATTTTGCATTCCTTTATTGTGTGATATGTGATTGTTTTATTAATCTTTAGTGTTTTTGAGATATTTCGTGGTGATCATTTCTTATGATCACGAACATATAAGCTATTCTGGGCAATGATGGTACATCAGTGGGACTGTGTGCAGAAAGCATTACTGCTCTTGTTCTATACAGGACTTCTCCAGTCTGAATTATGTTGACATCCTTGTGAAAGCATCACTCAGTCTGGATGCTGCAGCAAAAAATGTAGTGCTGAAGAATGAAGACACACAGGTAAGTTGGGCCTGTGGCCATTTTAACACTTTAAAGATGCAAGCAACTTAATTTTTTTTTCTTACTGATTAGGGTAATCTCACTCTTCTGGTGCACAATGTACATATGCAAAGTGTCTTGTGAGTATAGTAAAGTCAATGCACTTTTTCACTGCCTATCCTATAGTTCTGATTTTGTTCTGGTAGAAAACAAAACCCTTGCATTACATCAGTACAAGTGAATGAGGCTTATCTTGAGCCTCAACTTCAGATTGATTTGAATCCATATCCTCATTGGTAGGTTTGTATATTTTATGGTTGTATTAATTCGATTCTCCTCCGTGTACCAGTACATTTAGCTCTGCTTCAGTAGAGTAGCAGGCTGTGAGTTTGAGAAAGTGGGCAAAGTATCAATCAGACGTGTTCATTATAATATTAGGACCACGCCCACACCACTCCCAGCTAGAACTGATAAGCAAACCTTGTTTGTTTTTAAAGTTTTATATTTCCGTTCTGCTTTTTGTGAAACTTAGCTGACTGTTTTATTAAACACTCTAGTTCCACATACAAAATATGATATTTTATAATGTCCCCATGGTCATCTCAAATATGTCTGAGCCCGTAACTGTACCTATAAATGTGTTTGTCTGTATTAGGTACGAGTGACCGTGTTCCCGGGGCGTAAGGACGCGCAGTACGGAGGTTTACCCTGGTGGATCATACTAGTCGCTATATTACTGGGACTCCTTCTGCTGGGGTTACTCATCTTCCTGCTCTGGAAGGTAAAAGAAGGCAGACTTCAAACAGCATGGGTTCAGTCGTCTCTCAGTAGTTGTTCGTCTATCATGACTGTCATGAAAAGCCCATGTCTTTATTAAAAACAACAACAATGTAAAACGTCTACATGGCTGTACGATGTCCTGTTAAAATGAAACCAAAACAACTGTACTTCTTTTAGTGCGGTTTCTTCGGCAAAAACGACAAACACCCTCAAAACGAGCCCGAGAAAGAGAGACTGACGTCAGACGCGTAGAGAGTGAGTGACAGAAAGCGAGAGCAGCTCTTTCTGGGTAACCGATCTTTAAAAGATCCGCTCGAGCTCAGTACTAGCATGGCGAGTCGCTCTAGCTTGGGACGTCGCGCTGTGCTGCATCGCCTGGTTGCGGGAAAACGGTGGCAGTCGTTACGGCTTCCACGGTACAATGATGAGCACTATGCTATTTCGAACGCAGTTCGCTAAGAAATGCAGAGCCGTCATGTATGGTTGTCGCTGCAGTGGGTAAAAGGTTTACATACATGAATAAATACTTCCTTATATCCTGTGCAAATATTCCAGCGATCACAAACCAAAATTAAAGTGCTCATATCCTTCTTGATTGGGAAATTGCAGCTCTTTGTGGCTTGCTTGGACTTTGTAGGGGTCTTCCTTTCTGCGCATGCTACGTGGTCTTATTTCTGTGCCCAGGTTCCTGCCCTCTGCCTGTGTTGGACAAAATGCTGCTCAACACACTTACCTCTTGCTAAGCATGCTACCAAACACAACTCATATGTCTTCAGTTTATGTTAGACAGGAAAGAAGTGTATCGTTTTATATTATGGTTAACGCTAAACTCGTTCCTCTCTCCAGTGTGGGTTTTTCAAACGTTCCAAGTATGATGACAGCGTGCCGAGGTACAACGCCGTGCGGATAAAGCGGGCAGAGCGAGCGCCCACACCTGGGAAAGAGCAGCCGGATATAGTGGAGAAGAAACAGTGGATGACTTCCTGGAACGAGAACGAGAGCTACTCTTAGCCGTCCGCTACGTCGACTGCTAATGCTAAAATAACAAAACAAAACAAAAATAGCCAAACCAAAGACACCTTCACTAAAACACTGATCGTTTCTGACTGTAAATATCACAATGAACAAATTAAAGGAATTGTAAATGCTTCCATGTCGAGGGGCACGTTTAAAATGGCGGATGAAATGGTTAAACATGTCAGTTGCCGAGAGAAGGGTATTTAACGCACCTTCGCTTTGCCACAGTGGTCCATTTTATAATAGATTTTCACTGTTTTGATGTAGTGTTTAGTATATGACGTACATCCCACCTGTTGTATATAGAATCATCAATCTTCATAACATTGTTTATTTATTGTCACTATTTTGTTAATTGTGCAGGCCAAAGATTCCCAATATCTGTTTGATTCAAGTTTTATATGGGTCTATTCAAGGTTTCAGGTTACAAAAGTCCACGTTGGTATTCTTTTCACATTCCTTAATTTTCACAGTTTTTCGTACAACCGTTTGGATGAATGTAAATATGCCTTTCAGTTGTTACTTCTAATAATGATCTTTTTGTATTTTTTTTTTTTAAGAATCATGACTGTTGGTACAAGTTTAACTTTACAGAATGTATTTAACTGCTGTGGTTAGGCCACTTGGGGCCTAAGGGCTTGAATGATCTGATACAGTCACTTTATAAACCTGCACCATTGTTCTGTAAGCCATCTCTTCAGGCATTTACATAGGTCACATTTTCACATTGCTAGTGCTGGACATGGTGGACACAAGTTGGCACCTTTTTTAATAACAAGTATTTATATATTTACATTCCTGTTTTTTTTCCTTTTTCTTTTCACATGCTGTAATAGAAATTGTAAAACAAAAAAGCCATATTTGCCCAAAGACATGAGTACATGTACACATTTTTGTTTTGAAGACATTGTTAATAAATTGGCCACAAGATATTTTTTTTAATTAAACAGATCCACTGTGGATGGGAGACACATCAGCAGTGTGCAAATATAACCCTTCCGTTCAGATTCAGTACTTACTAAATGTGGTTTAAGATAAACAAATCTGGAAACAGATGACAATAAAGATGATTTTTACAGTGTCCGTGAACATCTCTGGACTCAGTGACCCTTGAATAAATTTGACAAGAATTAATAAAAGAACAATGAAAAAAAAGAGACAAGAAATACCAAAAGTGCAAACTGGTCACTTTTTAAGACATTTTATTCACATTTCTTACATATTAATGTCAGGTGTTTTCAAACAGCCATTTTCCCATGGGCCACATCTTCTAAACCAAGAACCAGTGTTGAACTGTTCAAATAAGACTGTAAAACATACCACTATGCTTCTGTACATATAGTCATGTATGGCACTGCCACTTGGAAAAGGACTGCATGGTGTTGATTGTTTGGGACTTAGGGGCCTAATGTGAATCAGTGTCGACTCTGAAGAGCCTGAGCTTGTCCCCTCAGGATGTGTTTTACTCCCTAATCCCCTTTAACAGAAATCAGTCTGAAATACAAAAGTAGCATTATGATCTCTAATTAAGCTATGGGGGGGGGGGAAAGGAACTGTTAGGCAGTTCATGTCAGATGCTTTTATTTATTATACATGTAAATTTGTTATCGTGTCACAAAACAAACACTCCTTTCCTCCCATCACATTTACAACATACCTTTATTAAAACATTATGTACAGCTGGCAATAAAAATAAGCAAATATTTTAAAAAGTTATTTTAAAAAGGGCGTTTATAGTGGGGAGTTGAAGTACACACTTAAAAGTGCATACTAAATTATCTCTGAGCAAGTGTGCTTCATAATACAGATTAAATGGAGATTCAAATGGGAGATTAGGATTATTAGGAGTATTTAAGTTATAGTGCGGCGCGTACACTAGCAGCTCGTTTTAGCATGGCATTGGATTTAAGATTGGACTTGTGTTGGTAAAATGTCTCAAAAATAGGACTGCTGGATGTCATCCGATCAGATGACATCCATCTTTATGGCAATTATGGTCACGAAATGAGGCCACGGACCAACTTTCTTGCTTTGAAAGACCTCCTAAATGCCAGTGAGAAGATCACAGAAGCGCAACGAGACGATCACAGAAGCGCTCATTCACACTGCTTCCCTCTGGTGTCCACATCTGGTAACTGCCACTCGATCACGTAATGAAATTTACGAGATGTCAGAGCTAGAAAGACCTTACTGTCTCGATTAACAACCCAAAAAAACCTAAACCTATTTTTTCTGATTTACATAGTTGTTAACAGTGCTTAAAATGTGTTCGGAGGATGCAAATTAAATATCCTAAAGTATAAAACTATGAACACCACCACAAGGAGGAAAAAAAAAATATCAAAAATGGACTTTCACAACATCTGTCTGAAAGAATATGCCAGAAGACTCAAGATGAGCTTACTTCCAGAGATGGTCAGTTTGTTCATGAAGTGTTAATCGTTCCCACCCAATCCACCGATTTACAGCTCATTCGGCCACGGCGACGACAGTTAAACTGTGTCCTGTGGAAAGCTGCTACTCCATTTCTCTGGTCACTGCATGTGTGTAGGCCTGGCCCCTGCTTAGCTAGGCTGCAGGGCTCTGAAAGGTCTGTTACCATGGCAGCTTCAGCACGTGGATTCGAGTTTGGCCGACTTCCCGCCGTTCCGCCTGACCTCCCTCTCCTGCTTAGCCCGGTGCTTCTCAGCTTTCCCTCGTTCCTTCTTCATGCCTCGCAGTTTCCTCTTAATGGTGGAACGATCTCTGTGACTCGTCACACCCCACTCCTACAAACAAGAAGTTCCATGTTACAAATGTCTACGTTTAATTCTGCAAGTTATACATGAGTGCTAAATGAGGAATTCCATTGGCAAGTTCCCACCTTGAGCTTACTACTGTCCAAGTCCATTAGGTCTTTGCCATCCACGCCCTTTGCTGTGAATCCAGCTATGTATTGGTCCATGTTCATGCCCATTAACCAGTGACACACCTGTTGATTGGTCCACTCAGAAAGCGGACGGTTTTGCCAAAAGTGTGGCTTCACGACAGGAATGGGCTCATCATCGAGGGTCTGAAGGGGAACACACACACACACACACACACACACCCCCCAAATGATTTGCATTAATAATTAGCATTTAAGAGTTTTGTAGAAAGTTGTTTCACAAGAGCAGGCGCATGCTGCGGAAAATCTGCAGTCACACCACTGCAGTTCCACAAAAAGTTACTGGGACAGCAGCTCGAATCTAGAGCGTGTTTTAGAAATGAGGCCAGAGAGAGAGAGAGAGAAAGAAGGAGCAAGAGAGTGAGAGAGAAAGAATTCTCAGAGAGAACTCTCAGTTGTTGCCTTTCATATCACAATGGATAACGTTTGCATAGGTCAGAGAGCTGATTCGAGCTCCTCCCCGAGCACGTGGACACACTTGCCCTCGTTCCTCTTGTCCTGTCTGTATCCACTCTACCCGACCTAGAGGAAACACTTCAGCACGCTGAACCTGTTTCTGATGAGATCTGCTCCAACAAACATGCAAATGTAGTGGGAAAATACTGAACTACTGAACGTACATTAGATGCAAGGGTGGAGGGTAAAATACTGAACTACTGAACGTACATAACGGGGACTACGTTACTGCACTCAAGAACCACTGTGAGTATCTATGAGACTGATGTAGTGGAATAGTTACTTTGGTGAGTTCACCAAAATCACCAATGAGAAATCACCAATTATGAACAGAAAAAAAACAAAAACCAAGATCGTTGTGTCCCTTGGAAACATAGGCTCACAACTGGTCTTGGAAACACAGGCTCAGAGCTGGTCTTGAGTTTTTCCACACACACTTACTGGCACAAACTCTTAGCAAAGGATATCAGCACACACCATTTGTGTGTATGCAGATTTCAATCATGCCCTAAAATCGAGATTCTCAACCCAGTCAGGTAACCACAGACTGGAGCAGATTCCTTGGTCCAGAGGTGTAGAGGAGGTGGGATTACACTAAATCTAGTTGGATCGGAGCTGAAGCCCGCGAGGACTGGGTTGAGAACCGCTGCTCTGTGACGTGATGACGGGCGAGGCGTTACCGAGGCGATACGGCGGCAAGCGCGTGAGCCCTCACTCACCTCGCAGGAGGAGCAGCTGCGGCCCTGAGAGCTGCCGCGAGGACCAGGGTCCCTCGGTGTGACAGAGTGGCGCCCCCCGCTGTACGATTCGTACACTGCAGAGGACCTCTGCAGCGGGTCCGCCACACACGCATGCACATACACATTAGATAAGGACTACAAATACAATAGATAATATATGATCACTGATTCATGTGCTTCATCTTTAAGGATAGTAATCCACCATTACATTATCCACCAAGAACATTCATCATCACCACCAACACTTTCTTAAACACAGCACACATGGCCAACAGGTTCATTACTGACAGTCTTGATCATTTGAACAAACAGGGCTTTGCTGTATAACAGCACGGGGTCCCCAGTGTGGCCCTGTTCATGCCAACCTAAAGCACAGGACCTACAGGACACAGCTACAGGAACGTGTCTGGACTGTACGGGCAGCGCAAAGCTGGTGACCGTAGGAGGATCGAGAACAACAACAACAACAACAACAACAAGGATCAAATAATGGAATTGTTAAGCAGTGCTAAACTACAAAGTAAAAGGAACAGCTGAGAAAAACATGGGAAAAGCAAACAAAAGCCAATGAAAACACAGACTAGGTAATGAAGTCCTGCCCACATACAAGCATGTGCATCCACACTATTAATAATAATTATAATTAATGATTAATACCATTAATAAACATTTATTTTCTGATCCATACAAATGGCTTGCAACTGTAACAACTAATTTCTCTCTGGGATTAATAAAGTGATTCTGATTAGAGGAGCATCCAGCAGTAAGATCCATCTGTTAGTTCACCATCATCTAGGGGGAGCGAGGACCCTGCGCTCAGAGCCAGTCTCATACTGTACCCAGCCTAAGGAATGGGAGAGGTGAGAGGGCCAGGACAGTGTGGTCCGTTTCAGAGAAGAGTACACGAAACAGTCACAGTGACTAAACCACGACTCGACAAAATGGTGCGCACACACCGCACTTGATATACATCTAAACAAAATGCCATTTACTTCAACAAACCGCTTAAATAAACTAGTCGTCAACCCCAGATGCCTTCTTTAGACATCCTAAAGCCACAAAATCTTAGTAGTCCCAGCGCTGAACTGTGAAGGGCAGTGATCATCTGAGCAGCTGGGTGAGGTCTGAAGACAGTTCATCGTTAGGAAAGAGGAACAGAAGGAGAACAGAATTTTTGGAAGTAGCAAAAAAAGTGCATAAAAGCTCTTCTATGAGTAATTGTACACTTCAAAAGCATGGCAAAATTAACATCATTCTTGACCACATGCACTTTAAAATAGAAACACAGCACATTTCTCCCCCCCCTACTTAATCTCTCCATCTTTCCCTCTATTTCTCACTCCTTAATCTTTTTCTTTCCCTTCCTTCACCCCTCTTTTCTCACCCTTTCATCTTTCTCCTGCTCTCACTCATTAACCCTCCTCTCATTCCTTCATCCACCCCCCCCCCCCCCTCACCTTATGCCTTCGTTCTTGTCCATCCTCTGCACGCTCCTCTGAAGCGGTCTGGGGCAGGCTATAGCTGGACAGGGACTGCTCCTTCTCCCTCTCTCTCTCCCTGTCTCCAAACCAGGAGAATGGCATGCAGGTGGGGATGGAGGTCACGGAGTCGGAGGGAGAGATGCTTCCTCCCAGCTCACCCACGAGTTCTGCAGAACCCCTGTGTCGAGACATAAGACGATCCTAAGGCCGAAGACAAAAAAAACGATCCTGTCCACGACGCTCTCTACACTTACAGGAATACAAAACTAAACCCGAGTCTGGAACTGCCTGCTCGGCAAGATCACGCAAGTCACAAAGTGTCAGGCTTTAGTCAGACACGCGTAAACAAAACCGAGAACTTCAGCAACGTGCGACACGGCCAACAAACAGAGTTCAAGCTGGAAGTGTCCCACCTGCTCCCAACTGAGCTCTGTGGGGTGTCCTTCTCCTGTTTCCGTCCTTTCCCACCTGACCTTCGAAGACCGCTGCACAACCACAGGAAACGGAGCACAAAACACAAGCCGTTCGGAACAGAGGTACAAAGACGAAAATATGGAGCCAACATGTTTCAGTGCTCAGGTCTTTTACCCAAAATCTGGAAACCTTCTTTTGGACCTTCTTGTTGATGAGCTGTCACTCTCCTCATCTGTCAGAAAATGTGTGAACATTTACACATGTGAACACGTTCCTTTATTAAAACAAGCAAGACAACAGAATGAGAATGACTAAAACAGTTAGATATTTAACATCAGTTGCAATATTTACCAAAGCCCTAGCTGTTTCCCCAAAAGTGGTGTAACATAACGAAAATCTTAAAATACCAGACAGCATAACAAATTTCATGCATGTAACAGTTACAATAACCTTTACATGCCTTTGAGAAACTCAGGCCATGCCATTATTGTAAAAAGAACATAAACCAGGTTGATGGAGTGAATGACTCAACCAAAGTAATGCATCAACAGATCGATCAACAGAGCAAACGAATGAAGGAACATACAAACTGATACAGCACCTTTGCTTTTGCTGCTCTGGTTATTCTCCTTCTTCTTGTACCTCTTGTTGCGGAGGTGATGGAACAGCCCGGCTGAGGATTGAGTGGAGGAGGGAGACTGAGGAGTAGAGGAGTCTTTAGGAGGAGACAGGCTAGATCTGGTGCTGCCTCCTCCCTGAGATGTGTGGCCTTGAAGGGAAGGAGAGCTGGACAAGTCACCCCCTCTTCCTCCTCCTCCAGGCCTCTCCTGGCCCCCACACTCACTCTTGAGCTCATTGTCAGACTGCTGAATAGGTATGGAGAGACTCTCTAGGTAGGACTGCCTTCGGTTAGCTTCAGTACCGTTATCACTGATACTTTCTTGTGCCTACAGAAGAAAATAAAGCAAAGATAACACTAGGAGACATTATTCCTGTTCAAGGGGCTAAAAATCATATGAACCAACTAAAAACTAAACATTCACCCACAACTGTGCGACACCTAAAATACACCCCTGAGGCACACCTAGCTCCACACAAGTTGTGTGGTTCAGCAACACTGAGTAACAGCAACTGGCCTGTGTCTGAACGGTGGACTGCGTGCTCTTAGCCGACTCTCGGAGTTTGTTCCGGGACGGTCTCTTGCGCTGCACTCCTTGGGTCAGCCGGGCTTTGGCTCTGTAAGCACTGCAGTCTAGACGGTCCGTCAGTGGTACCACCTCACCCAGGTCTGCTTCTGAAGAGCAACACACCACAGTCTGATTTATTTATTACCATGACAAATGAGGTTTCATTACTAGGGCAACTACAAGCTAGTACAGCCTTGCTCTTCAATGTATTGGGGGATAATGGGGGTGTGTGGAGGACAGGGACCCCACTACGAACATTTTCTCTACAACTTATAAGAAGTGCTAATGACAGTGAGAAATGCAATACAAACATTATCCCTTCCAATATGAGGTGGTGTGTGGGCTCCTCAGGACTTCATATTATGTCTAAATGTCAGTGTGATGCACGTGTGTTTTAAAGTTCTGCTGTACTGGAAAGGAGGTCATCCGTTTCCTGTCCGATCCTGTCTGAAGACCCGGACCCGGAGGTGGGGCTACTCCTCCAACTTCCTCCTTCTGGACTACAGGTGTCCTCAGGCTGGTCTGAACCCGCCTGACCCTCCAGAACTGCAATCTGACGAACAATGGAGATGTTAGTTGTTTCTAACTTCACCCACAACATACTACATGCTGCAGGTGACCTTAACATACTGACATTAATCAAAGTGCTAAATGATCAGACATTGCTGTGCAGTTTCATTCAACATTACAAATATCATATTTTTTTTGTCTGATGCAAGTTTAACGGTTACAAACTTCACCATAGTGTTTTAGTAATAATCAGATTTCTAATAGCTTTTTCCTACAAAATAAAAATTTTTTTTTTTTTTTTTTAATCAAAAGACACTACAAACTCTGAAGACAAAAGTTACAAAAGACAGCCAATTATTAATTTTCCATAAAAATCCAAAACTGACAGTGTGTTTCTCCAAGTCTTCTCTATGGTGATCTTCTCCAGAAGTATCATCCTACCTTCTACCTTCTACTTTGGCAAAGGAAGCCCAGATTTACCTGTTCCTGCAGTTTGCTCAAACTCCGCTTGTAATCCCTCTCTTTCTCCTCTAGCTGCCTCTTCAGATCTTCCTCTCTCTTCACTAACTCAGCCTCCCTGAAAAAGCAGCACAGATTAAGTACACACATCATCGCAAAAATAACCTGAAGTAACAGGGTGGGAAGATACTGATGTTTAGGGATTATGCTAAAAAACATCTTCAGGGACTTAAGTCCTAGCTCATGAGACCATTCTTACTACAAGACCATCATATATTGCTCCTTCATCTAGAATACTCAACATCAAAATATGTATGTGTAATATGCTGTGTAACAAGAGGATTTTCTTAATAATCAAAGTTACAGTTAAAAGAAAGCTGACGATCTGCTGACGCTGTTGGCCCCTTCCTTCTGCTGCCTGTTGCTGGACCCCTACCTCCGCTGGTGCTCCTGGAGCAGGGCGCTAGTCTGTTCGTATCTCAGCTGCAAGGCCTCATGCTGGTTCTGGGCTTCATGTAGCCGCTGGTTGATGGTCTTGCAGAGGGCCTGAGCGTCCAGCCAGTAGCCCTCCAGCTTTTGTACGCGCTGCCGGCTCTCATCCACGCTCTTCTCCAGAGCTGCTCCCCTGGCCTCCCAGGCCAAGCGGTCGGCCTCACACACTCGCAGCTTGAGAAACATGCGTGTGCACACATGTAGACACACACACAGTCTTGAGGAATCAGATTTCCAATGGTTCTTCTAGGCCTAGCCATATTAACATGGTGAGATCACAGTTACTAAATGTGAAGCCAGAGTTTCTGAAGCCTACCTTGTCCTTCATCACCGTCAGTTCTGCTACAGTCACACTGTGCTTCATTTGGAGCTGTGAAACACACCTCAGGGTTACAGAGTGAAGGAACAGTAAGGGAACAGAGGGTGTCATATTTTGCCTGCTCCCAGAACTACTGTTCCATTTCACAGACATTCACAGGTATGCTAGGGACACCAAGGATTATGCCCAAATATTTTGCTGTTAAAACTCTTAAACATGTTCTCTCTGATACCAAAGTCTAATGGACTAGTTTTTCCTTCACATTAGCTCTCGTAAACCAACCTATACCACTGCCTTTGGGTTGTAACAGGAAAACGGTAGAGGATTTTAGCTTGTTTAGATTTTTTTAGGATTTGTACTGTCAACAGAACAAACAGTGCAGTTCTCCTTTAAGGCAGTAATGCCATCCAGCGCCTGGAGTAAATACATCCATACCACACCTCTTTGAAATTATGATCCTGCTTGCTGTAACTCTCATCCTCTGGTAATAAGATGCCTTGATTCTTCAGCTGCGCAAACACTTCCTGGGTCAAATCAAAGGCCACACCCTCTTCTTTCTCCTTTCCTCCCATCTGAGTCACTGTATCCTGTATTACAGCATCACAGAAGCAGCACAGAACAAAAATCACTCGTTTATAGATTAGCTCTGACTCACCAGTCTATCAATTCGCTCCCTTTCAAAGTCCATAATTCACTTCCCCCCCCCAACCTCCCGCTCCACGTGTCTCAAATTCTCAAATGAAAACATCCTCTGGTCCCTCCCGTTTCCCTCCCCCTCACTCTGACCTCCTCTGTCCCCGTCCCTCACCACCATCTTGGCGTTCTCTCCCACAGTTTCTCCAGCTGGGATCAGCAGATCTCGCTCCTCTTCTTGGTGCCTTGCATGGTCGTCACTTTGGTAGGGGTTCTGGGGTGCCTGATCTTCAGTTTCTGACTCCCCAGAATGAGGGGGTCTCTCTTCATGCTCTGGTCTCGGGGTTTGGGGCGATGGACTTTCTTGGTGGGGCTGTTTTTGAGAGTCCTTCTCTTGCTCCAACGTTTCACATATCAGACGAGCCACTTCACTCTCCACACCTGGCTTCTCCCGGCCAATCAGAAACCTGCATTTATATACCGTGTACAATTTAATACATATGTAAATCGAAAACTGCTACAGCCTTCAAAAAGTAACACATTAAGTTAAGTTTGCACATGCATGAATAATGCAATAGAGTACTGTATTCTTATAACATGACTTTATTGCTACAATGGGTATATAAACCTAGTTTAAGTTACACAACTTACACTAACAGGCAAAGACCCTTTAATATGAGCTCTGTCAATCATTTCCTATTGAGATACTATTGCCCCTTAGCTGATATGACACTGAAAATTCGACAAAACACTAGTGAATCATTAACAGATCGTCCAGTAAGCACTTGCACACCCTATAATACATGACCAGCAGAATCCAATACTCCAGTAAAGAGATGATCAGGTATACAAGAGCTTCTTAATTGTGAAGTTCTGCATTTCCCTGATAGCAGTGGTCCCATTGGCATTTGAACAGTAAAAATGCCTCACCCAGCGTTTCTCTACGAGTGAATGATCGACAGATTAGGTGCGTTTAGGGGAAGTGTGTGTGCGCGCATGTTCTTACTTCACGAGTCCTCTGGTGTTCTTCAGTACGTTGGCAGCGAACACCTGGGTGACGCCTACCAGACTGGTCCCACCCACCTCTACTATCTGATCATTAACTTGAATGCTGACAAAAGACACGACGTACAATCACATGACTCATGTTATTTAAAATGCTCATAAAAGTTTCAAAGTTTCACTTTGTTTCATATTGACAGCGAGTTTTGGTAGGCTGAGCTTATTCTGTGCCCAGACAAATGCTCAGTGAATAGTGAGTACTGTAGCTGGTTAGGTCAACTTTAAAAGGGGACGAGTTAGCAATGTTGACATCAGAGGGAAGGGTAGTGATTTGAGGGGTGGGTGGGATTTGGTCTCCTACCGGCCATCGCGCTGGGCTGCTCCGTTCTCTGTGATGGTTTTGACAAAGATTCCGAGTTTCTCCAGACCTTGATCAGCCCCGACACCCATACCAATGATGCTGATTCCCAAGCCATCATCGCCTGAAACAACAAGCAGACGAACACAGTGGGGAAAGAGGAAACATGCTTCATAAGTAAATGTGATGGATCTAATCTGGAGGTGGTGTGGATGGAGGCTTTTAGTCCATTTGAACCAGAGCACACATGATCAAATAAATCAAATATTTAAAAACTGATACCAGTTGATTAAACGGGTGAAATCGGGCATGTTCCTGCAAAACTCCTGCAGCCAGCTGGCCCTTCATGGATGTGGTTGTCTACCGCTGTTTGAAGCAAATCTCATAAATAGGTCATTGTGATGGACACGTCATACACAAGATGCCCCTTTTTTCATTAGCTGAAAAAGGATTAGTAAGTCTAGTTAGCAGACATCTATGTCAGTAGAGGTTTTCCATTCAAAGCCCTATTGTGTACAGACCTGACCTTATTTGGTATCTGGAAAAACTAGCCTTCAAATGGAATTCCTAATTAGAGAAGAGGGACTTCCTTCACACACTAGACGTTCATTCTTACCAGCCCTTATGGTCGATGGTATTTAGATCTAACCTTTCTGAATCTCGACGGGGAAGATGTCCATCTTCTCCACCCTCTTCTCCAGCTCGTACTCTGCAGAAGCTGCGACAGGATCCACCTCATCATTCCTACGATCGTACTCATCGTTAGAATATGTACTAAATACCTGCAGAGAGGGAGAGGGGGGGGGGTGGACCCATAAAATGCGAATCAAATAAGTTGGATCATGGGAAGAAAAAAAAAAACAAAAAACCTTAAAATAATACTATATAAAATAATAAAGTACACCAGACAGATTTATGTCTAAGGTATTTCAAAGAATTGTGGAGGCATTTAGCTACAGAAAAATGTCGATTTTCATGGATATTTCTATTAGACAGTCTTCACATGGTTTAAGTTATTAAGATTACGGAAAAACCCTGCTTCACCAAAATTAAACTCCCCATGTGGTGTGGTTGTAACAAAGGGAAAACCACACTCAGATATGCACTGTTTAAAGCGAGCTCTAGCCGACTCAAGCGGGGCCAAAGGTACGTGTGCTGCCGTGGTCGTTCATTAAACAAAACACCATTCAGTTAGTGTGATGTCACGGGTTCACAGTGACTCCACCACATCGCTCTTTCTTCCTTATGAGAATCTCTCTCCCCGTTTCTGTCTCCTCCGTCCGTCCGTCCGTCCGTCTCCCCCTCGCTACCCTTTTCTGTCTAACAAACGTTTTTTTTCTTCTCTCTTTTCTTTCTTCAGGTCTCTCCTGTTGTCATGGAGGAACTGCACGCATCGGTACAACGTCCTTTTCTTTCCTGCAGTTAAACTCAATCACAGAGAAAGGTCTTTCTACACCTCTCTTCTTCCCAATCTTTGTGCGCAGCCCTTTGGTGAATACAGACAGAGGACAGTTTATTCTTTCAACCTAGTAGGAATGAGATTTCAAACATAGAGCACCCATTAATCCTCAGGGCGCAGAGAGAGAAACTACAAAAGTGAGTGTACTAACCAGGTCATATATTACACTTGAATCCACTGCTGTTGGGTTGGTATTTTATTTGTGTTGGGTTTTTTTTTTTTTTTTTTTTTAAAGGAACTGTCAGGACTCAGATTTGGCTTTGCCAATAAACATAGCCGGACTGGAGGTGGAGCCAGTCAGGGCTGAAATCCTTCTTACATGCAGTAGCACAGAGCCCTTCTTTAGCCTCAGCTGTTAGTGTCGGCCGTCTGTGATTCTTGCCCAAAGCAGCTGACAGATGCTGTGCTTCCTGAGCTTTGAGTGGGATTCAATCCAAAAGAATTTTTGTTTTTTTTTGGGGGGGGGGGGGGGGGTATTTTTTGGCAT
>JAOXYF010000014.1:8799649-8815738 GCA_028565775.1 Sternarchorhynchus goeldii | reverse complement strand
AGATTTCAGTTCTTTGATGAAACCAGAGCTTAGATCATCCACATGTATCAAAGTCTGACACCTAAGAGCTGATCTAGACAGAAAAAAAAAATCAAAGTACATCATTCAAGTTTACCATGCTTCTGATATGCCTTGTGAGAAGAACTTATTTTTAAAGGGTTTTTTTTTTTAGCTCTTTGTAGAACTGATCTGATATAATCTGATCTGCTTCCAGTAATGTAAAGATGGTAATAATTTGGGTGAGCAATGACTTATTCCTAGTTATCTACTGTTTGGGAAACTACATTATGGTAATATATTACTGAAATGCTTTGTACTTGGCCTGGGTTTGTTCCGTGGCCTGAATTTGATGCTGTTTCCCCAGGTGGCCTCTGGACCTAGATTTGTAAAAATATCACCCAATCAAAGAGGCAGAGAAAGAGAGAGAAAGAGAGAGAGAGAGAGAGAGAGAGAGAGAGAGAGAGAGAGAGAGAGTATGTGTTTGAGAGAGATGGGGGATACAGATGATTTCTTCCACTGACAAAGTTCTAGGCTGGTGTGACTTTTCTCATCTGAATGATTTCATCTCAAGTCAGAACATAATAACACATGGGGTCGATGCTGCAGTGCGAATAGATGAACTCTCACAGAATACATAATTCCATGGGCCAGGTTTTGACTGGCAGGCCTTTGTGCCAAACACTGCAGTAACATTTTTGAAAAATGCTTGTCAATGATTGAGTCAGCACTTGGTTTCTGATGGTAACTGATTGTGATGGCTGCAAAACATAAAAATTCACGGGGGAATGTCAAACCGGACAAACTGGTCCTATGGACGGTCGCCATAATTTTAAAACTGCAGTGTTTCCTGAACCAGCAACGGAATGAGCCTGCCCATGTAGGGCAATTGGGCGTGGTCCAACTGCGAGTCAATAATTTCCTACTACCAAATCAAATAACAACTTATTGTTGTATTGTTGTATTGAGGCGGGATATTATGTGAACCACTCCCCCGCCTTCCAGTTGCGCACTGAAACGCGCAACATGTGGGTCCAGGGCCACCGTGGAAAAGGAACGAGTCGAGACGTCCCTCGCGTGAAACTCACGACTGCTGGAGTTGTTTAGGCTGTAACTTCATAAGAACAGCGGAAAGTTCTCTTGGCACCGTGTTCTTCAGACAGATGGTGATCTATTTTCTCCCCATATTCACCCGTTTCCCACGCGCTCTGGCCCACAGCAATACAGATTAAATCACGGGCACCGTCTTTAACACGAAACACGGATAACAAAGGAACTCCCACGGCTGGGCTTATTTTATACATCATTTTAGTAGCTTTAGTCTTCTATGGCCCTGTGATCTGGTACATATGTGTTATTTATGAAGTGTAACAAGCAACTAGTATTGGAACTTTTTCCTTTACTACATTGCACCCATTAATCTAATGCTTGGACATACACTCTATTTTCATAGTATTTCATAGCAAGTTTCAAAACACCAAAAGTATAGTATACGGGAGATATATTTCGCTGTAGGAACTTTTAATGAACATTGCCTAGAAATTTGAATAACCTTACGCAAACCTAAGCATGTATAAACAAATAATGCATTTAGAATGTAAAGACGCTCTTATGTTTTTGATCATATGTACACCCGAACATAACCTACAGTTTTACAGACTGCGTAAACGGCCTCCACACAATCTTAGATCACACGAATGCCTCAGTGATAGTTTCCACAGAATGTCTGCTTGGCTTTCAGTGGGTCTGCTGGCTGGTACTGTTGAATTCCTTTACAGCTGTGCGTCTGTTTATCATCACGAGTCACACTAAAGGCGAGTCATACTTAAAAGAACTCTGCAGTCGCTTGTCGATACTTTATGGGGACTGGCTTTTATATTAAAAATGTTTCAAGTTTTAAAGCTGTATCACATAGATTTAGTTATGAAGACAACACTCACGAAAGTTCACTCATTACTCTTAAAGAATTCAGCATCCACACAACTCTCTCTCTTTTATCGAGAGAGCTTGGTGTGACCACAAAAATAAGGTCAAATCGGGATTATAAGGAATAATTGTTGAGGGAATTTGACTTCGTGAAAATGAGCGGCGGATTCATGATGTGTCCAGTATCACGGGAGAAATAAAGGTCAGAAGATCTCTTATTTAACCACTCCACCTGCTGGAAGACATAGAAATAGCATCTGCTTTCACACAGTAGCATAATCTGACGACACCAGCAGCATCCAAGCCAACAGTATCTGAGACAACTGATCAGCGTCATTAACCGCGCTCGTGCTGCTTCGGGCCTTCCAGGACTGCTCTTCAAGGTTGGACATTAGAAAAATAGAGCATCTGTGTGTCTTGTTTGTCCTTTATACGCCTACGTTGTTTGTCGTGCCGGCTAATCACTTGTGTGGCTCTTGTATGTTTGGAACGGATGCTGTGTGATGTTACGATCGGATTTTACGATTGGTGTTTTATTACTAGTGCGGGAATAAAAAGAATATGGCGCGGGTGCCGTGTAACGTTTTTCGAATACGTCGTCACTTGTTCTATAATGTCTCTGTGCTGTTTTACAGCCCATTTCGACCACAGCGCATTGCAGTTTATACACGCTTTTCGTCATGTGGCCGCGGTTCAAACGCGGATGAATTACATAACCACGTATTTACTTTTCGATTTCAATGTAGGACACTTCTCAAAGGAGACAAAGCCTGATTTTTGAGACCAAGTTTTGGGTTTTAGGGTTATCCAAAAACATGGAAAGACCGACTCGTAGCTGTTTTATTAGATGTAGACACTGTGCCGCATAGGGCAGGTGGCCTGTACGTTCCATTGTTACCCAGACAACGTTTATACTGAAAACAACATGACCGACAAATCGCGTCGTTGGGTTTCGGTTAGACATATTGCTGTAACCTGTCTAAATTGCTGAATAAATTAAAAAGACGAATGGAGATTGAGATTGAGGACACTGAGTTTCTGTAGAATCTGAATATACATGTACTTATTATATATACATGTATATACATGTATTTATTATTAGTAACTAATTCTCCATGCAAACCAATTACAAAAATTCCATTATGCCTCACGTAGTCGTGTGTATGTGTGTGTAGTGTATTCAGAATTATAACTTGAAAATAACTGCCCACTTTTGACCTCACCCATAATTTTGATCTCAGGTTACAAGATTAAGTGTTTGATAGTGGCACAGAAATTGGAACAGGAATTAAACTGAGTACAGATGTGTATAGAAAAATTGGACTTCGATGTGTGTGTGTGTGTGTGTGTGTAGGTGTGTTTTACTGACCCAACACCTGTTCACTGCAATATCAAAGTAGAACAATTATTGTGATATTATTATCACAATAAATAATTACAATGATACAGATGTGTTCTCAATAGCCTATAACTATCCAAAGGTATTAAAGCGCTAATTGAAAATATTCCATAACCCATATATCTTACATTGTTAACCATATTCTATTATATAGTTAAAAGGCATAGTTCTAAAAAATATTAAATATGTCCAAGTCTTTGTATGTAACAATCAAGTCACTGACTCTTTGTATGCACAAAACAACCTTTGCATGGACATCAACAACATGTTGTTCCTCTTTATCTGCCAACAATCAGGTCGTGAATAAATCATACGTGTAATTAATTATTCATCTTGCGTCCTAATCCTAGGATACATTTCCTTTCTGAAATCCCATCAACCCTTAGCTATGGGAAAGGAGAAACTGCATATCAACATCGTGGTCATCGGACACGTGGACTCTGGAAAGTCCACCACCACCGGCCACCTCATCTACAAGTGTGGTGGCATCGACAAACGGACCATCGAGAAGTTCGAGAAGGAGGCTGCAGAGGTCAGGCTTAGTTCATAGGCCAAGAGTCCCTCAGACCAAATGGTGTCCCATAGAGATGAATACTTCTGCTGTTGTGGTCCTGCAGATTTGTGATCCCCTACTATCTTACGTTTTGATTCGTATAAATACAGATAGTTGTAATGTTTCTCTTTTTTATATCTCAGATGGGCAAAGGTTCCTTTAAGTATGCGTGGGTCCTGGATAAGCTGAAAGCAGAGAGGGAAAGGGGCATCACCATCGATATCTCCCTGTGGAAGTTCGAAACTAGCAAGTACTACGTTACCATCATCGATGCTCCAGGTCACAGAGACTTCATCAAGAACATGATCACTGGGACCTCCCAGGTCTGTCTCCATTCAGACATTGTAAACTGAAAGCAGACTTGTTCTTGCTTAAAAGGTTATCATTTGTTGTCCAAGCTAAACATTTTATTTAGATTTCACTGATGTTAAATCTTTCGTGCAGTGCTTTGCTAAACATCTAAATAAATAAAAGAAAAATAAATTATATATAATAAATAAAAACAGTCTTAAGCGAACATTAGCACATGCCTCTTCCTGCTCTTTGCGGGGAACAGGCTGATTGTGCCGTGCTGATCGTGGCGGCAGGCGTGGGGGAGTTCGAGGCGGGCATCTCGAAGAACGGGCAGACCCGTGAACACGCCCTGCTGGCGTACACGCTGGGCGTCAAGCAGCTGATCGTGGGCGTCAACAAGATGGACTCCACCGAGCCCAACTACAGCCAGAAGCGCTACGAGGAGATTGTGAAGGAAGTCAGCACCTACATCAAGAAGATCGGCTACAACCCCGAGACGGTGGCCTTTGTGCCCATCTCGGGCTGGAATGGAGACAACATGCTGGAGGCTAGCCCCAACGTTAGTCAAGAGCTGCACTAACCGCACGCGCCGAACCGTTCGAACTGTGTAAAAAAAAATGTACCTTTGCATGGCTTGCAGGCTGTTTGTGGTTGATAAAGCTCTCTGCGCATGTGTTTGCCACAGATGAGCTGGTTTAAGGGCTGGAAGATCACGCGTAAGGATGGCAGTGTCTCTGGGACCACCCTGTTAGAGGCTCTGGATGCTATACAGCCTCCCACCCGGCCCACTGACAAACCACTCCGCCTTCCTCTGCAGGACGTCTACAAGATTGGAGGTGAAACAGCAGATGAGCAGGCAGTCAGACAAACGAGCAGAGACACACAGCTCCCTCAGCAGAGCTTTTCACAGCTGACTGCTGCCAGGGACTTGGCCACCACTCAAAACCAACCACCAGCATGTTTAAACATCGATGTTACTATTAGCTGTTTAGCCATTCTGTTATCTAGAGTATGGTACCATCACTGAGTACAGTACAGAGTATGGTACTTTCAGGGAGTATAGTTCTACCACTAAGTATGGTACTGCCATGGAGTATAGTTCTACCACTAAGTATGGTACTACCATTAAGAATGGTACTATCACAGAGTATGGTACTACCGTTAAATCAAAATCAAATCAAATCAGTTTTATTTATATAGACATTGTCTCAAAGGAGTTTTACAAGTGTCTCCCTAAGAGCGTGAGGAAGAAACCTTGGGAGGAACCAAGACTCAGGGGGGGAAGCCCATCCTCTTCTGTCCAATACCAGTCACCACGACAAGACAGATATATAGAAAAACAAAGTAATAAATTATAAAACATAATATATTGTCCAGGGTTGTGAACTGGGCTGGGCTGATTTGATTTAATTTTCTAGTTCTAGTTAGAACTCTGACTGCAGGATTTTGAACTAGTTGAAGCTTACTTATTAGATTAAATTAGATTCTTATTAGAACATCCTAAAAATTAGTACACGCCTTTATTAGTTCTAGATTAGACTATTGTAACTCATTACAATAGTCTAATCTAGAACTAATAAAGGCGTGTACTAATTTTTCTGCATCATGCCGGGATAGAGTATTCCTTAGCTTGATAAAGTTGCTTAGGTGAAGAAAAGCTATCCTAGTAATACGATCTATATATTTATCGAATGGTAAGTCAGATTCAAATACGACTCAGAGATTTTTAGCTGCCAGGCCGGGTGCAAAGGGGAAGTCGGCGAGATTTAGCATTAAATCTGATATTTTCTGTCTTGCTGTCTTTGGGCCCAGGAGGAGAACCTTTGTTTTGTCACCATTAAGGTGGAGGAAATTGTGTGACATCCAGTCATTCACATCTCTAATCACATCTCACATCTTCTATTTTCTCTTATCTGTCATCAGGTTTGGCTGATATATATAGCTGGTTATCATCTGCATAGCAGTGAAAGTTGACACCATGCTTGCTTATAACTGAGAATATAGTTGTATTATAATATATATAAAGTATTTTAATTAAGTATGGTACTCTCACAGAGTATGGTACTACCACTGCAAATGTGCTGATGAATTGTAACTTTAGAAAAGGCAAGGCTTTGCTAAACTCAAAGAATGCACTGCTTGGGTGATGCTAATTTGTTAAATTCAGGAGTGGCGGTGAATCTAAATGGGTTCTCTTCTCTTACTCAGGCATTGGGACTGTACCTGTCGGCCGGGTTGAGACAGGTGTCCTCAAACCTGGCATGGTTGTGACCTTTGCCCCCGTGAATGTGACCACTGAGGTGAAATCTGTGGAGATGCACCATGAGGCCCTGTCAGAGGCCCTGCCTGGGGACAACGTGGGGTTTAATGTGAAGAACGTCTCTGTCAAGGACATCCGTCGTGGGAATGTGGCAGGAGACAGCAAGAATGACCCTCCTCAGGAAGCTGCGGGCTTCACTGCACAGGTCTCCACCATGATCCACAGCCACCCAGCAGAACTTGAATACACAGCTATTATAACCATAACTTATTCCCATGCTTACTAGTTTCACATATTGCACATTTAAATTGACCATCCCAGTCAAACCAACTACGTTTGTTAAAAAATATCATGTTGTCAAGGCTTGATTGTTAAAAATGTCTCCTGAATACAAATTGAAGAAGACGGTCCATCTCCCGTCTTGTGTTTACACGATTCATTGGTTGTCGTGCTCTTCGCTCACAGGTCATCATCCTGAACCACCCCGGCCAGATCAGCGCTGGCTACGCCCCCGTGCTGGACTGCCATACCGCCCACATCGCCTGCAAGTTCGCCGAGCTCAAGGAGAAGATCGACCGGCGCTCAGGGAAGAAACTGGAGGACAACCCCAAATCGCTGAAGTCTGGCGATGCTGCAATCGTGGACATGATCCCGGGCAAGCCCATGTGTGTGGAGAGCTTCTCCGAATACCCTCCCCTAGGTGAGTGGCTATTTGTATTTTTACTCTTCCTTCCTCCCTTTTGATAGCAAGAAAAAAATGCCCGTAATAAAAAAAGCTCACTCTGATTGGTTGTCTCAGGGCGCTTTGCCGTGCGTGACATGCGTCAGACAGTGGCGGTGGGTGTCATTAAGGGCGTGGAGAAGAAGACGGCCACCTCTGGAAAGATCACCAAGTCTGCCCAGAAGGCCCAGAAGAACAAATGAATGTTGTGCAGGGCTGCGACACCTGGAGTCAGCCACAGCAGAATCCATACTGCCCATCCACTCGTTAGCTCCATAGGAAAAGCCTGGCTAATTATCACAATGCATCGTAAGAGTAGGCGGAGGAAAAACACGCACACACACTCACGAACACACACACTCACACACACAGACACACACACTCACACACACACACACTCACACACACATGAACACAAATGCTCTGACAATGATGATGATGGATAACATTGTACCATTGTATTTATGTTTGACCATTAGTAGTTCGGAGTCTAAACTATTATGTGAGCTCTGCGTTGGATTGACGTAAGCACCTTATGCTAGTCTTTAGATGTGAGAGAGGAAAACCAACCTGTTTGGTCCTATTTTTCTGCTTACCGTGCAATAGTTTAAGACCCTCCTCTCCCATTCCCAACCAGCCATGTAGTTAACCTAACCTGCCTTGTAGCTAATGTCGCTAACCTAACCTGCCTTGTAGCTAATGTCGCTAACCTGACCTGCCTTGCAAGATCAATCGACCTCTTCTGCTTGTCGTAGATATTAGTTTTTACATCGGTCTGTATTGCACTGACGTGTTTGTGACGTAGCTTTAAAACCAATCTTGGTGTCTTTTCCCCAGCTGCATGAATAAATCTAAGCTAAGCTAGTGCACTTTACTGAAGCTAGGACCCCTTTAGCAGTCTGTGTTGCCTGAACATGAGCCGAGTACTTTGCTCTCATGAATCGTTACATATGAACATCCTCCATAAGCTCATGTAAAATGTGGGTTCACAATAAAATACATTTTAAGGAACAATAAAAGACATGTAACACTCTTTTTTTATAAAGACATTCATGGATGTTCCATAAAAAAAAAAAAAAAAAAACTTTTACATTTTTAAATATGGTAGTGCTATGACAACGAGATCTGAATCTGCAAGTCCAACCAATAAAAGTCAGCCATCAGATGTCAGGCTTCGGTTAGCTGTTAGACGTCAGATTTCAGGAAGCTGCCATGTGACTGTGCCATGTACCGGAACTCCACCATGGAGAAATATTTAATTGGACAGTGAGAACAGACAGACGCAGTGAAGCAGGAGATATGGGGATGCAGGCTTCCATTTGTGTTTAATTGGCTTTTATCAAAACTGTACAATGTTTAGCAGCAAAGGTGTGTCCCACTGTGTCTGGCTCTTCGACCTGAAGAAAAAGAAGTGAACTTCAGGTTGCAGTGGGCCAGTTAGAAAGGGCAAGAAAAAAAACCAAAACCCAACCCAAACTAGATATTTATTTATACATATACAAACTACTTATTTGCCGTATATTCCATTAAAAATTGTTATATTTTTAAATTGGCTTGACAAAGCCACAACTTTTGTTGTTCTCATTGCAGACACCTGAACTACTTCAACCTGAATCCTACAGATATGAAAGTTTTATATTGCTGGTTTAATACACAGGTCTGCGCTGCTACTGTCAGAGTTTTCAAAATGTCCACTTCCTTGTGTTCCTCCCCTTTTCAGGCTGATGTTATCCTTCACTACAGTTTTTGAATAACAAAGTTATGAAACACTGAAATGCTTGATTCACATTTAGATTTGCTGCCGACAGCTTGTGTTTATGTTTTTCCTATACAGAGCCAAAGTTAAAAATAAGCCTTTTAAACCAGAGTGATCGAACTTGGTGAAGTTATTCAGATATACCTCACAGAGGCCATCAGGCTTTTTCTACTTAAATGGCAACGTCACCATGGACCAGTTAGAACAAAAAATGTACAAGAACTTTGCCAAGCCAACTTGTCTATAAAGTTTCCTCTCGTTTAACATCAGCTATTTGGGGGTGGCGAAAACCTGGCAGCTAACAGGACTGCTGTGTGAATTTATGTTTGGATACATGCAGTGTTCATGCAGTTCTGCACACAGAGTTCTTGATTTCTTAATGGCCTTGACCATTTACGAATCAATCAATCATTCAGCCTTTTTACAAATCAATTAAACGATCAAGTCACTTTTTTTTTCCCTCATTACTCTACGCAAATGCATATGACGCATTTAGAAAAAGGACAACGCATGCAATGATGTAATCACGTGTGGTCAACTCTGATTTTAAAAATGTTCAAATGAATTGGTAATGAATAGCAGTTATAAAAGTGAAATGAAAAAAGTAAATAGGTTTGAAAACTAAAACTACAGCCCCTCCCCCCATATACGTCCTCTTATAACCTTGTATAACCTCCGTTCTCCCTCTTCTACAGCAGAAAGCCTTAAAATAAGAAAAAAAAAAGCTTCAATTCAAGCTTTAATGTCATTGATTAAGATCAGAAATCCCCAAGTCCTCAGGAGATCCAGGTCTTTCTCCAGGTTTGTTTAGTTGGATGTGCGGCACGTGTGAAGCCCCTGCGGCCCCAGCGTCGGCCGCGAGGCCCCGGCGGGACCAAGGCCCCCCGCCGCCGGGGCTGTTCTCAGCGGCTCCGAGGGGAGCGTGGCCTCAGCAGGCTGCGGCGTCGGGAAACCAAAGCTCCCGGCCGGAGCCGAGTTCTCCGTTTCCCCTTCTGCGATGAAGAGGTCGACCTCGCCCCAGCCGCTTCCTCCCGCCTCCCCGCAATCCTGGCTGCTGCTGCTGCAGGCGGAGAGGCTGCCCTGGCCGTCCACGTCCGCGGAGCTGACGAGGTTGTGGAAGGAGAGGGACTTCCCCAACACGTGCTCCCCGCCGCCTGGCGCCGAGGACGGGCAGGGTGGGGCCAGCGGGTCCATCTCCGCCTCCAGGCTCATGCGTCGCCACCAGGAGCCGTCGTCCTTGGCAACGTGACGGCATCGCTGCTGCACTCTCCCCAGCTCCGAGCTGGGGGCCGAGTCCTGCCTGTAGCCGGGCGAGTAGGCGTGCGGGCAGGTATCGTGGGGGTTCGGCGGAGGCACGGTTGAGGCACTGCTGGTCTGGCCTGACTGGGTCGGAAACCCGGTCAGCTGGAACCGGGAAGACGCCGTCGCCGGCGACGACAGCAGGCCCGGCGTGGGGCGACCCAGGCCGGGGAAATGCAACCCGCCGGGGTGAATGTTATTGGGCGAGAGGATGGGGGGAGGGCTCCCTCTGATGTGATGACCTTCCAGGGTGGGCGTGGCCGGCGGGTGGAACGGTGAAGGGGTAAAAGGTGGTGCGGACCCGGGATCTGCCCCGGTCGGGGGATACACAGTGGTCAGGTGGTGGCCGGCCTCGCCGGGCGCCAGGACGAACTGGAGACCCCGAGGCAGGTGTGAGCTGCTCGAGCGGCCGAACTGAGCGGTGGAAGAGACGTCATTGCTGAAAAGCGGGTTTGGGTAGTCCGTCGTCTGCTCTAGCTCAAACAGGGGCAGCGAGGACAGGGTGAGAGCTGGACTGGAGCCCTTCCGCAGGACCTGCCTGTAGATGTCCAGCAGTGAGTCCAGCTTGGACTCAATGGACTGCACCTACACAGAGGACATGGACAGACCAGCATGAAGAGACCAGTGTGAATAAACTAGTGTGAATAAACCAGTGTGACCAAATCTCAGACCATTCAAACATTTGAAATTCTTTTATTTTTTATATTAAATGAATATTCCCTCTTTTTCCAACCCGTATCTGTTTGCATGTGTTTTATTACCACAGGCAATTAAAACACGTTACCCTGTAGAAGGAAATGAGTAGAAATCCCACTGACTCAAAACACATTAATAATGAAAACCATCAATAAGAGTTTGGAGAGCACGTATTTGTATAAAATAATTTAATTGATTACAATCAATAGTAATATAACATTGACAATATGTAGTCACACATTTCAAATCTATCAAATTTGCCATTTTATCAATCTATCAATCTATCTATCTGTATTCCTGTATGTGTTAAACTACTGCTTGTGGTACATGCCAAAACACACATGTATATTTACTGTAAAATAAGAAACTGCAAAGAGATTTATTGATTGAAAACAATAAAGTTACATCATTAAGTTATAAAATGATTAAGCATATTCATATTATCATATTATAATCTTAAATCATGACTAATTAATTTATTGAATATCACTATACTATTCAAAGCCAAACTATGGATGTTTGATATTTATCTGAGTGACAAATACTTCAAATGTGGCTGAAAAGATTATAAAAAACGACCTTCTGTCACTGGTGACAAATATATATGGGTGACAATTGCACTCACTCACTACACACACTCACTCACACACACTCACCTGCCGCTCCACCTTACACACTCTCCCCAGCATGCTGACGTCCTCCAACATGTCTCCCTCAGACAGCAGCTTTTCTCTCAGCTTCTTGTCCACTGGAACCTGGCCTTTCCCCAGGATCTGATCCACCCTGAGAGAGAGAGAGACAGAGAGAGAGAGAGAGAGAGAGAGAGAGATGAGTAAATGTAGAGAAGGAGGTGGAGGAGCATGGAGAGGGACAGCATACTGAACTATAACATTTAAGAGGTAGCGAACACATGCTGGGAGATCCAGGTATCAAGCCATCAGTGAATGTCGAGCCCAGACAAAGCATTTTGTTGGGCGTAGCAGGTATTTATAACCAGTACCAAGCAATCAGCTCTCCTGGTTATTTTTTTCTGAGTATTTCTGATGGATACAGTTCAATCATTCGGAGCCATGAGCTCCGACATTATCTGCTGCAAACGCGTTCAGTTTTAGAAATGGCCACAGGGTGGCGCCAACCCCGTAATCATAGACGGTAATATTCTTGACCGGTCAATCCAAATAACGCATTTCTACAATGCAAAATTTCTTGCAGAAGGGCTGACATTTTTAATGCAATGTTAACATAAAAAAACAGCAACAGGGAAAATCAAACAGTTATAAAACAAACAAACAAATAAAAACAATGCTAATATGCTAATATCTAAATCAGCTACCCATAGTGTGCTATAAAGGAATATTGTTATATAGTTTAATGTGATAATAGCGATGTTTTGCTCTAGCTGTTTATAGCCCATGTGGAGCAACAAACATCCACCTACACACACACACACACACACACACACACACAAAGATAAAACACACAGTACCAGACACATGCACACACACATGCAGAAACACAGACACACACAGACACATACTCACACGCAATGTTTTGCGTGCAGAGGTATGTGTGTGTGTGTGTGTGAGAGACAGAGAAGCAGCACTAATGTGCAGCACCTTGTCTGCAGGCTTTTGATTCGACAGAGCATGTCGAGGTGCCCGGCGGAGTACTGCTCTATCACGTCCTTCACGTCGTATGGACGAAGGGTCTCCTTGAACTTCTTCTTCGCCACATGGAACTTCATGATCCTGCAGAATGAAGCACATGGAGCAGAAGCTCATCTGTAGACATCCACAAAGCCTTTGGAAACACTTCTGGATGGGCTTGAAGTGCAAAAATAAAGCCAACATAAAGGTTAAGGAGAATGGATTGTATGTTGATATATGTTCCACTAGGGGGCAGTAATGACCAAGTAACTCAAAACGGCAAAAGAAAACAAACAAAGCAATAAAATAAATATTTGGGAATGGCTCTAAAATATATGTAAGTCATTAATTTAACATCAAGTCAATCTGTATTACTTTCAGAGATGGAATATTAACCAAACAAGAGCAAATCCAATACCCAGAGAAAGCCTCAGGCAATGCTCTCTCTCTCACTCTCTCTCTTGGTCTATATTGTTCCCTCCCTCCCTCTCTCTCTCTCTTTCTCTCTCTCTCACTCACTTTATCAATCTATCTATCACAATCTCTCTGTCTCTATTGGTCTCTATTTCTCCCGTTCCCTCTTTCTCTCTGTTTCTCAGTCTCTCTCTATCAGTCTCTCTCTCTCTCTCTGTCTCTATCCCCCTCTCTTTCTCTGTCTGAACTCAGCTTCCATCTGTCTCTCTGTCTATTTCTCTCTCCCGTCTCTCAGTCTGTCTCCCTCTCTCCCATCTTCTCTCCCTCTCATTTTCTGTGTCTCACACTCCCGCCCACACACTCCCTGCAGCATCTCATACAGCAGGCTGCCCTCGGCACAGTGTGCGCTGAAACCGGATCTGCAGGGGTGTGTGTGTGTGTGTGTGTGTGTGTGTGTATGGAACAGGTTCATGCCCTCTGAGCCAAAGAAACACCATGGTGGTATGATGACCTCCAGCCTCCACCACTCTGAACACCACGGGGCAGACTCAGCTAAAGCTATCCCACCACAGCTAACACAAACATTCTCCACTGCAACGGTTATGTGTTCAAAACACTCACTGACTCAACTCTGCTGAGAATCCATCACAGGCTCCCTGGGCTTAAAACCTTCACTGTTCATTATTGTGCTCTTTGTATAGTGTAATTCATACGTGGTGTATCACACGAGAGCTGGTCGTATCTGTGTAAGACCGAGAAGTGTTTGGAAGGACCACGAGCAATGTTAAAACCCTAGCAGGACACAATCACTTTCCTCCTCGCTATGAACCTGCTCGTGCACCTTCAAAGATTTGGTTCGGGCGGACTTCCTATTCTTGGCTGCTAAGCGCATCCTGATGACGCTGTTGGCCATCTCAGGGAAGGGATGGACGCTGGAACGGTGTGGGCGCTGTGGGTGGGAAGGTTGGGAGGGGGTTTACCTCACTGCCCGAATGACGGTCTTCACGGCTGGGGACAGATCTTCTGAGGAGATCTCACAGTGACAACCTCTCTCATCGAAGATCTCTTCAGTGCCCATATTAGCTTCACCTGTCCCAACACAAACACACACACACACACACACACACACACACACACACACACACACACACACACACACAACACACACACACACACACAAGTGATATTAAGCTCTGTTAATCTTGTAATGATTTATTCATGTGAATGTGGTCTCTACTGCTACACCACACAGAAAATGAAAGAAAACATTTCCTATTACATAACCTGAGCAATGAAAGCAATAAAAGAAAGAGAAAAATGACAAAAAATGTTTAAAAAATGCCACTGGAGTGAAAGAGCGGCAGAGAAAGAGGCAAGGATGAAATGAACTGCAAGGAAAGGAGAACAGCCAAAAAACTGAATTAAAATAAACAATATGAACAAAAATGAATCCAATTTCTTTTTAACAAGCCTGGGTCATTTCAACCCCCCCAAACATTGTTTTCTGGCCTAGTAACACAGCTTCACAAAAACACCTCCCTCCTCCAGTAATTCTGGGCAAACCTTCATTGTGTGTGTGTGTGTGTGTGTGTGTGTGTGTGTGTGTGTGTGTGTGTGTGTGTGTCTAAGATGGTGCAGGTCTCCCTCATTCCACCAAAACAGAATGAGCTGTTGCGGTGAAGACCCCTGAAGACTCCTGAAGACCCCTGAAGACCCCTGAAGGTGATGGTGATTTACTGTGGTAATCAGGGGTCAGCATGATCAACCCCACACACAACACCTCACCACACGCACAACACCTCACACACACACGCAAAGCCTCGTCACACACCTTACCACACACACACACAACACCTCACTACACACACAACACCTCACCACACACACATTGGACGACCAATCAGGACCATCTGTCCCTGAGGACACCATGCTGGTATGACAGAGCCAATATAAGATCAGTTCTACTGCTGCACATCACGCTGCTCCGCTCCACACACTCCTGATGTGACATTGTTTAAAACTGAGTTAAAGTGGATGTGTTGTTTACTGTCTGTGTCCTTCCGTCTGATGGGGGGGGGGGGGGTGCTTGGTATCTATTGTTCAATGTATGGAACAGTATTTACTTCTAACAGCCAATAATAATAATCAACAACAACAAAAAAAGAGCTATATATGCAGATCATGTATGATTCACTGAAACATCTGGAGAGGCTGAGACTGGCCAGAACATTCATCTGGATCAAATCACTCACATCACACGCACAGTTTGGTGATTTGTGACGCTGGTATAAGACTGTTGCCTTCCACAGACACTAATATTGCAGTAATGACTCACAAATGATATACTGTGTAGAGCTAATAGTTGGAAACATCAACCACCAGCGTCACCAGCATGTTGCCGCACAGTTTATCAGCGAGAGGGAACCTCCATGCGCTTTAAATATTGATCTTTCATCACTGTCTGAAGATTAATGCAGACTGAAGAACCAATTCTTCTGAGAGTGTAGCTGCTCTGTGCCCAGCGATCACCCGTGTTCCTCTGTTCTGCTTGTCCACGGTTGGGAGAAGGAAGTGGGGCAGTGAATGTTTGAAATCCACACAAATAAACATCTCGGTCGATCAGTCAAACCCAAGCCACCTATCGTAGGGAGCCTCACCTTCGGTGGCGGAGCGCGATTGGCTCTTAAGGCGGAGGGAGGGCCTGAAGCGAGTGCGGTCGTTGAAGCTCCAGCTCTTCTGGACTTTGGCTGGGCTGGAGCCCTCTGCGCTGGTGTCAGCACCCGGGGAGCGGCGGTCCGTGACCGATGTCTGTCTGCTCTTAATGCTCTGGCCCCGAGGGCTGGCCATCCGCACACGGTCCTTAAAGCTCAGCTTCTGACTGAGAGAGAGAGAGGGAGAGAGAGAGAGAGAGAGACGGAGAAATATAGTGTAAGGAAGGAAGTCTGTTGTGTGCATGTGTCTAATAATCTATCTCTGTATAAAAAAGTAATGTGGTTTCCAAGATGCACAAAGATTAGACTCGTTTACGGTTCATATTAATTCTCTCTTTCTGTCTCTCTCTCTCTCTCTCACACACACACACACACACACACACACACACACACACACACACACACACACACACACAC
>JAOXYF010000014.1:8783081-8795535 GCA_028565775.1 Sternarchorhynchus goeldii | reverse complement strand
GGCTGAGGGGCCAGGAGGGGGCTGAGGGGCCAGGAGGGGGCTGAGGGGCCAGGGGGCCAGGAGCTGGGGCCTGGAGGTCATTACCTGAATGAGGCAGGCAGCAGGGTTCCTCCTCTTCTCAAAGTGCTTCTGCCTGTGCTGCTCCTGAACCTTCAGCGCAAAGCCTGAGCCCAGGATGCCCTGTGGAAGGCAAGCGGAGAGGCATTAAGCTGCTGCCTGTCAAGACCTATGGGTCAGGATGTGGGTCAGGACTCGAGCAAGGACCTGGTTCAGGACCCACGCTCCTTCAGCAACACTGGAACATTGAGACTCACCGCAGGAAGGGCAAAGAAGGAGATTCCCAGCAGGGAGAAGCCGGCGGACAACATGCGGCCCGTCCACGTCCTGGGTGTCTTGTCCCCGTAGCCTATAGTGGTCAGTGTGATCTACACAAACATGAGAGGAGGGACGCACAACAGACACAGGTGGATACACAATCAGGACTGGCTGGATTGTAATCACAGATGCTGATTACATCCTTCAGGGTTTAAGGACAGGAAATAGTTTAGCAGTATTAAAAACGAGATGGTAAAAATACTTTTGTACCACTGGGTTTTATGAATTGTGCGACTGTGTGATTATGTATTCATGTGTGAATGTGTCCACTGGCTAAACTCTTCATTCATTCATTCATTCATTCATTCATTCAGCACCAGAGCAGACATTCCCAGTGGCCTGATAAGAGAGGAACCAGCCTCACACTCACAGTGAGTGACGTCTACTTACTGTGCCCCACCACAATGCATCTGCATATGTGCTAAAGTCCTTATTGAAGTCCTTCTCCACGAGGTAGACCAGGAAGGATGAGAAGATGAGAACCAGGAATCCGATGTACCAGGCAGTGACCAGCTCCTACAGAACACAATACAGCCTCACGTGTTAAACCTGGGCCAAAAATGACTATTACTCTCTAATGAACTCAGATCTTTAACCCCTTATTACCCTCTTTGAACTCTGCCCTTTAACCCGTTATTAGCCTCTATGAACTCTGCCCTTTAACCCCTTATTGCCCTCTTTGAACTCTGCCCTTTAACCTGTTATTAGCCTCTATGAACTCTACCCTTTAACCTCTTATTACCCTCTAATGAAGTCTGCCCTTTAACCCCTTATTCTCCAAGGAGCCAGTGCAGAATGCAGACTCTCGTTTCTCACTCTCCTTCGGTGCTAGCAGTGGACAACATGCTAACACACAGGAAGAGCAAAAGTCACACGGAGGCCAGTGCTGCTCTGTCAAAGATAGATATGCACACTTACCCTCTAATATCACTTTCTGAACACGAGCTGTTCTGTTGCCTGCTCCGGTTACTGAAGGGGCATTTGGAATTCAAGTGCGGACCCACCAGTAACCCTCCGTGTATGAACAGAGGCAGATAACGTACCCACCCCCTCAGTAGATTAAAAGCTTGCACGAATCCAAAAATCACTCTCCAATTAGCACATATTTTCAGGAGTCATTACTGACCCTGATCTAATAATGCTGGCTAATGGCTGTAACAACTGTCATTCTGCAAGTGATAATTGTCATGGCCATTACATCATGAAGAGAAAAGAAAGGAAGCAAATGCAAATCTGCAACTGAAGGGTTTAATGAAAGAAATAAAACAAAACTGAACATAAAAGTGCACTAACAACTAAATACAACCCAGCCAACCCAGCCTTAATGACCAACAACATACAAACACAAAACGGCTTAAATACAGAACGTGATAAAATAATGGGACAGAGGAGATATGCGCACACACATGCACACGCACGCACACACACACACACACACACACACACACACACACACACACACACACACACACACCTAGACATGTGCAATATAGAAGTCACATGAGGGCTACTGGCAGGGGGTGTCGTCATGGTGACCATGCTGAAACTAGACATCCCGGTAGGTTCACACATGTCAGCAAACTTTGATAAATCACTAGAAACACTACACTTCAGCCAGCGTGACCTTTGCCCTCTTAGGCCAGGCTGAAGGGCTGCCAGCCATTTCTTGACCTGATGTAGCTCTGAACGGCAGAAGTTCCTACCAGGGAATCATCCATCGCTCAAAATTCCATCAAAGAATTTGGAAGCCGGAACTTTCCGGCATGGTAATGCCAGGTAGACCTACATGGCCAGTAATCTAAGATGGAACCATAAGAGGGAAAAGATCAGGAAAATGATACATCACAAGATTTTCTAAATTTAGTCATCCAACCTTATCCCCCTGGGTGCATTAAGTGTTTGGTCAGAAACTACATTTCCCACGTCACCATGAGTGTTAGCGATATACTATATATATGTTGCAGCTGCTTTTCGGTTAAGTACATGCTATGAATGCCATGGTGCACATCCCTATACTGCTTGTACTTAATTTCACAACTTACCATGCGGCTGGGTAAACTACAAATCCCAGTATTCTTTGTTGTATGCCAAAAAGATATGTACATGCAAACTCTATTTGGCATGAAACAAAGCTTCCCAGCATGCCTTGCCATGTGTGCCCACTTTACATTTCACCAGTCCTTGCCGTGCACAGAAGCAACATACTCCAGCGAATAAACGACAAAATTTACCTTATGGTATGTATAGACTGCATACTTCAGCTTTTATCACTGTGGTTGGGAACTACATCACCCAGCTTACCTTGCTGTGTGCATAAACTACAGATCCCAGCAGCTTCCAGGTGCCACCCCTGCGGTCCATGCGCACCATCCGCAGGATCTGCAGGAAACGCAGGCTTCGCAGTGCCGATGTTGCAAAGATGTTGCCTTGGCTACCGGCTGAAACCACGGCGACTGACGCAATCAGCACAACGATGTCTGATGGAGAAATTAACAGTGGGAGGGAGAAGGTATAAAGACAGGAGAACAGGCTTTAACAAAGGAAGGACCGAAGTAAAGCAAATTTCAGTTAAAATGACTCAGTAAATATTTGCCAGCATGTGCAGGCCTCAGCATCCCACCCTTGTGGAGCACTAATGTAATCTAAATTTGATATGAAGTGGAGCCTGACTGAGTAGTTACACAATTAAAGATAAAATAAAGTAAATAATAACAACAATATTAACAATAATAAGGAGAAGTAATAAAATGCTTTGGTGTCAGAGTGGAGAGCGTAGTTATTGCTGTCACACAGGTGTGCCGCTCTGCTCCCAGAAGAACCAGACAAGTACACTAACACACCATCGTTCGCCTTCACGGAAGTATTAATACTATCTACGTTATCTGCCCTGGCTAGAATCCTGAGCAGTTTTCAAAGAGCTGTTGGTTGCCCTGGTTTTGACTCCATTTTTCCCTCTGTCACTACTCTCTGCTTATGTTTTGTACCTCAGGCTTGTTTTTTTTTTTTACTACTGTTTTGGATCTGAGCTTTTGTAGTTCCACCTGTTTATTAAAACCCTCCACGCCTTGCCTTTGGATGTCTTTCTGTTGTGACAATACTTCGCCAACTTCCAGCAGGCGTTCAGTCACGCCTGGACTATGGGCACTGGCAGCCTCCAGCAGAGGGCCTCCCACAGTGCAGAGGGCCTCCCACAGCCTTGGGTCCCCCCACAGTGCAGAGGGCCTCCCACAGCCTTGGGTCCCCCCACAGTGCAGAATGATCCAGCTCCCTCACAATGTCCCACTGGTGGCCAAACCTGAGAGACACACTTTGGATCCATGCAAGTGCTTTCTTATGATGCACTGCTCTATATAGTTACAGCACCCTGACAGTTATTTTCCCACAAACTGGGAGAACTGGATCTGGTTTCTCATCTCCTGGTTGACCAGGAGAGCACATGCCTGGGGCATAGCAATCACTCCACTCTGAGGCTACCCACTGGTGACATGTTCTTTCTACTCTTGAAACATTCAGGAGTTAATGGCAACTTCCTGGATGAGCTAATCGCCTGAGCTCCAGCTGCCTCTCAGTCCCTCATGACTCGTCTCTCCCTGAATGGACGCCCCCTTAAGCACAGGACAGACCAGCCATAAGACCACATTCTACCATTTGGTAACTGTCTATCCAGCTCCATCAGAACTACCTCCATAGGGAGCCCTTTAAACCCTGACACTGACCTGGTCACCATGCTGATGATGTTTTCAGGTAAAGAGCCCCTGTCAGGAGCCAGTATTACCAATGCAACTATGCTGAAGACCTCCTACCTGGTAATCCGTTGACCAAAAAAACCAAAGCCTCCATCCTTCAAATTGAGGCCATGGATACATCTCCAAGGCACTTTCATTCATTTGTCAACTTCTCTTCAGAAAAGAACGATAGTGGGCTTTGTCCTGTATCGATTACAGAGCACTTAATAGTGAAGTTTTCCTCTCCCTTATTGTTAATTCCCTCCACTCAGGAAAAACTCCAGGTAACTGTCTTCACCAAATGAGACCTAAAAACCACATGTGTCACTTTGTCATTTTGAAAAGACACTTTAAGTACCTGGTGATCCCGTATGGCCGATGCCCCTAGCTTTTCAGTCCATTATGGATGACATATAAGACAATCTCCTAATCTATTCACAAAGCCTCCAGGAAAACACACAACATGTCAGGAATCTACTCACAAATCTCAAGGACTAGAAAAGTTATGAAAGTGTCAATTCCAACAAAGTACCTTCTCCTTACTTAATATCCTCTTGCCTGGGAAGATCTCCAGGAGTGAAGGCCATGCAGGTGAAGTGAAGGCCATGCAGGTGAAGTTTGTTGGCCCTTACCCACCCTGATTGGTTATGTAGCCCCCATCCTTCCTGGGCTTTTGTTACATTCTTCCTTTGGTTTATCAGGAATTACAGCTCTGTTGCAGACACAGTCGCAGCGGTGCTGTATCAGGCTTTCACGGAACTAAACGTCGCATTCATAACTGCTCCTGTCCTAAAAACAGCCACGACCCTCCAAACCACTGGATATGGTGGTAGATGCTTGGGAGGTCGAGGTTGGAGCTGAACTCTCCCAACATCACCGACAGCAGGAAGATGGAACCCCAGGAAATTCTTCAGCAGGAAACGAAACCCCACCTAACATAACTACAATATGGGTAATAGAGAAGTTCTTTAAATTAAACTCCTTTTGTACTGCCAGTAGTTTGTTAAAGCCCTTTATGCCTTGCAATTGAATCCTCTGTCTGCCAAGACAATTGTAGTCTCTAATTCTGTGATTTTGCAGGTTGTTCAGTTACAGGTTTGAGATCTCACCATGTCACACTATAAATATCATGCCCAAAAATGCCAATTTTATGAAGAGCTAAATGCCTCAATAATGAAGAATAACAAAGGTATAATAGAAAGCACATTGTCTAAGATTGTCTAAGAGGTGTTCTCCTACCCTGCAGAGTTTAGAGCCAATTCTAGTCTAGCACACATGATCCAGCCAATCAGGATCTTCAGGTGCATGTGCACAGTTGATCTTAGAGGGCTTCAACAAAACTCTGCAGGGGCTGAGAAAGTTTAGGTCACCCCTGGTCCTCAAAACAGAGAGAAAGACACAGGGAGAGAAAAAGAGAGTGAACAAGAGGAGAGGACAAAGGAAGTTCACACAAAATCCACATCCATGAAAGAGGCCCCACCAAACCCTAAAATAACACAAGCGTTGCCAAGCCTCAAGCCGAGGAATAAAATTAGCCGCGTCTACTTCCTTTTCCCTCCTCACCGTTTCCCTTTTCTCAAAAGAACATCTTCTGCTATGACAGTCTCATGTTCACTGCTGTTCTCTGCCCTAAGTGGTGAAACAGAAGTGCCGTATGTTGTAGTTGGCATGTCTCTGTCCCTTAGGGAGTCTGAAGAAAGGAAGCACCTGCTGGTTTAGCAGGGGGCTCTTGGTATCATGAATCATAACCAAGTTGCCGAGCACAGCAGAATATGGACACATGGGCCCTGGAGAGAAATACATGATGCGAGACTTAGAGTGTCTCTGCACATCACACTCAGTCATACTGTGAAAGGGGGGGATGTATGTATGTATGTATGTATGGCTGGATATATGTACTGTATGTATTTATGGATGTATATATGTATGTATGTATGTATGTATGTATGTATGTATGCAAAGAGGGAATTTATAAACATGAAGTTGAAAAGACCGCATGGACAGGCATAGTAAAAAAAAGTACGCGTGCACACACACACACACACACACACACACACACACACACACACTCTTTCAGTTATGTTACCCTAATGGGCTGACTAGCCTATGTACGTTAAAGGCAGGCAAGGCAAAACTGGCACTCAAGGCTAACGGGCAGACTGTGGCCTGAAAAGAAAAGAAGAGTAACACCTTGAACACTTGTATGCAAAGAACTTTAAAGAAAAATAACTCCTCTGTAGTGCATTCAGGACCTTTACTTCTGCACTGGAGATGTTCATTGGCTGTTTAACTGAAATGACACAAAACTCCAGCATTAAATAATATGTTAGTACCAGAAGTGCAAACTGTCACAACAAAAACTTTAGATGTAGTGCATTCCTTAACTGGTCATAAAGACTTCAGACAGAATATACTGTGTGTCGTAATTAGAGACGTTAGGGCTCCCGTTCACTTCCTGTGCTGCCTTCAAGAACTTCCTTCAAACGACCCTCCAGAATCAATCTTTCACATCACAATACTGGTTCTAGCTGTGTGTTATTCATGAGCTAGTTCGTCTGATACTGATTTAACCTGAAGGTAATGTCTTATCTCTCTACTGGCAGTTTAATAACTTCTGAATATTCTTACAGCAATAAGCTTGGCCTTAGACAAACATAATCCAAACTCAATTTTTTTTTTTTACAATGTCTAACGTTGCACTGGCAGTGGTAGCTTACTGGTTAAGGCACTTGACTAGTAATCAGAAGGTTGCTGGTTCAAACCCCACCTCTGCCAAGTTGCCACTGTTGGGCCCCTGAGCAAGGCCCTTAACCATCAACTGCTCAAGATGTATTCAGTCACAATCGTAGTCGCTTTGGACAAAAGCGTCAGCCAAATGCCACAAATGTAAATGTAATGTTGCATAGAATCTCTAGTGCCTGACGCTATATGTTATATTTATATAATAATACCGCTTTATCCAGCACTCTGCAGAAACAGGCTGGTGTGCTCATCCTTTTGTTTTCAGGGTATAACAAGGCCTGCATTCACTATGCTAGCCACTCCACACACACACACACACACACACACACACACACACACACACACACACACACACACACAGAAGCAGCTACTTGTTATTAATGACCTTTATTACTTTCACCGTTTCCCATTCAAAACAATCAGGCCTGGGATAAGAGCAGTCACTGTGGCCGGGCACCACTGAGACACAAGCACGCGGTGATGCAGTTCAAGCCTAATGAGCTCCATTTCAATCGTGCATGGAGAGGGTAGCAGCAGCTCTGGCAAGGCCGTGAGTAGTGAGGAGGTTAAGACTCTCCACGGCCTGGCTGCACGCACCTCAGAAGCACAGGAGACTCAGGCTCAATTGTTTAGCCAAAAGCAGCCTCCACTGGTTATCAAATTATACCGCACTGCATAAAATTGCTTTCAGATGCAAATTCAGAGTCTTGAATGAAAAATGGGAAAAGCCGTTAGCGAAATGGATTGTTTACCAGTTATGCTTCAGGAAAACTGCTTTAATTTGAGTTAAGAGTTTTAGTAAACAAGTATGCTGAGTATGTCTCAGTTAACAAGTATGTGAAGTATGTAAAGCAGGATCCCAAACATGTCTAAATCCATTCCTCGGGACCCTGAGCTGATCCATATTTCTTTGCAACGTTTTGTTCAAATTTGTTCTGTGTTTTGTAGAGTCACCCCTTCATCTCAGGTGTTTCAGTAGCTGAGAACAGGAACTGCATGGGAAAATCTAAAAATTCTGAGTAGCCAATTCTTTGGAAACCTACGAAAACCTTCCCAGAGAAATTATAGCTCTGCATGTGCAATTACAGCTTTGCACACATACAGCAGACCCTTTCTCCTTCAGAAGACACAGATTCATCCCCGGTTTGATCCAGTGTTGACCTCAGTTGGATTTACACACTTGAGAGATGACAAGACCATATATAGCAGTCTGATCTCATGTGGGTCTGATGAGATCATATTTGAGTCTGATCTGAAATTGGTCACTCATGCCATTAAGAGTCTTATAAGTGTCTAGTCAGATTGAATTGTTTAAAACTCAATACAAAGATACTCATGTTCATGTCATCTCACAAGGGGGAAACTGTTTTTGGATCAGCATTTAGGGATAGAAGAGATTATAAAGAAACTGGCTTACTAGTGCCACTTCAAGACAAAGATTTTTCAAGTCATTCCATTTTTACCTCAAATAATTTCTTAGATTTTAGAATGGCTGGGTGAAATCATCTCAAACTCTAAAGACGTTTCGGAAACTCTAAAGATGTTTCAGACCATCCTTAATGCTGGTTACCATCATAAGTTCATAAATGAGTTCTTCTGTGGTACCTTTCCTTATGTTATGCTAAAGAGCTAAATCAATTCTAGAAGTTCAGAGAGAGTCTGAGTCTGAGTCTGATCTATTTGGGTCCTCCACCAAAATATTCACTTCAAAGCTGTGATCGACAGCACAGCACTGCACTCACCTATGACACAAAATGGCTTCTGTGCGAAGCGTAGTCGCCCTTGCCAACCTCGGTATCGGCAGCAGCAGCCTGCAGACCAGATCCGCACGATGTATTCCAGCCCGAACACCATGATCATCACAAACTCCTGTGGGAGGACAGACCCAACACACCATGGGAAGGCAGGTCAGCGACATGAGTGCGTGCTTGAAATGTTAATGCACACAGAAAAACTGTGCCACTCTATTTCAAATGGCTCATATAGTTTGCATAATAACAGGAATCAATTTGCATAATAACACTGATGATGGGATGTGTAAACTACTTCTAAAGAGCAAAACTTCTGAGTGTCATGATGACACTGGTCAATAATGACTTTTGCTTCCTGCAAAATAGTACCTGGTTATAATGTATGTTTGCTTACTGAATCCAAATATGCTTTTAGAATATTATCCATTATCCATTTTTTGTTGTTTTATTTTGTTCTTGTACATTTGTCATGTTTGTAACATTGTTACAAGACATTGTTACAAGACATTGTTACAAGACATTGTCTGTATATCACTTTGAATAGTGGTTCCTCTCTTTGTTGGTAGACTACCACTAGACACAGGTTTCTTCTACAAAATTCATAAACAGACACATTGGACATATTTCAATAACAGTCTTATTCATAAATAAGTAATATTATATATACCTAATGTAAGATTTATTTGTTGTCACACATAAAAAGTGATAGAAAACTTTAAAAAACAGACACTTCATAAAAAAAGCACTATATGGTCCACCTATTTTAGTTCATGAAGGAAAACAGGATTTGAACAGGGTGTTGCGAATAAGAAGTCTTTTTAAACAGGAAATGTACAAACAGGGAGTCTTTCTGAACAGGACATTTACAAACAGGAAGACCGCAGCCTCTCATGCTTTTAAAGGATAAGGTACTAATGCCTAGCAAGGGCAGTGCAGGTTTTCAGTACTAGCTTGGGAGTTATGGGGATCGCGGTGGTCGTCGGTATGCCCTGATTACATTAACGGAGCAGTCGAACGACGAACACAAATCCGCTTACTCTAACAGGATTCGCCGTCTCGTAATCCTGTAATACTCTACCGCCCGCGACTCCCCTGACTGCACTTCATTGCAACTGATCCAGTTCAAACCGATCAATGGAAGTGATCAGTTACGCCGGCTAAAAGGTTTCATTTGTCATTTCATTCGTCTTCAGTTTAGCTTGTGCTTTGTACACAGATGCTAACACGGTATTCATTAAGCTTATGTAGTAAGACAACGATAAAACGTTTGCCCTCGACTGTAGTGTAGTGACATGAAACCAAACTTCCATTGATGTGGTGAGAAGCAGGTTGTGTTGTTTATCAACCGTCGTAGTAATCAAATCAGGTGTGTTTCTTTCCACAACCCCAGACAGGCCATTAGCATTAGGGCTGCCAGGAACAGATAGTAACTGAACAGCCCTCAAAGAGAAACAGCCTTTGATCTTCACTTTGAGCTGCACTAGCAACCAGCCTTCATCACGACTTTAATCCAGTAACCGTGGAGATGATGATGTTATACCTCATCACAGCTTTCTACATGCTCCCCCACTTATTAAATAAAGATTATTTAAAATAGGTTTGATCAGTTGTAATTTGAACAGGCATTTGGGGCTTTAACTTTTCCTAAAGGTCAGACAGTTTACAGTGAATCTAAAAGAGCTTCTAAAAGATGAAACATGGTTACTATGTCTTAGCCAAAATCTTGTGCTTCTGGAGTGAAGGCGTTTGATAAATAGTGGCCATTTTGTTTTTGCCTTACCAGTATGAACAGGGAGCGGGAAGCCATTTCCTGATGCTCTGGAATGGTGGAGAACACCGAGAGCACCAAGCAGCCTAACACCAGCACGAACCTGTCCAATCACAAAACACAAGGCATGAGTGATACGGCATAAAACTGTCCAATCACAAGAAGGCATGAAATATAAGGTTTCAGTCAAGGAAGAGATAGTTTTGCTTCTCTACTTAAATAAAGCTGACTTTTCAAAATTACTTTAACGGCAGTAAAGGATTTAATCAACCAATTAATGTGGTAAAGAACAAGATTAAAAACAAATTAACTGAAGAACAAAGAAAAAAAGTGTCAGGCAGAAAAACCGCAACGTAATTTACAGCCTCAGTTTGAAGAACAATTTTGTTCTTATAACAAAATGAATAAATGAAAGATTCAACCAACAAAATAAACAACGATATAAATGAAGTTTCCTTAAGGATATAAATGAAGTTAAGGGCAGTTTCAGACTGCTCCCTCCCACACTCTCTTCTCCCTCATGCGTTCATTGTTTGTTTTCTCTTTTCACTAAGCACCACATCTACTTGGACCTCATGACTGTGATTAATGATGTTCTATATGCTACATGTATAACATGTATAATCTTACATACCAGCACCACTATACACTTCATGGTGCTTTTCAGCATTCTGCACATGATCAGTAGCATTTTGAATACACAATTCACCCCTGTGCTGTGACCCCTGTGTTTTGACCTCAGTGCTCTGACCTTGACCCTAACACTGGAGATTATGTGAGAAAAAAATCCCTATGAAACAAATTAGACAAACTCAACCCTGCAACCTGCATAACGAGGACAGCCTGAGAGGCTGGGGACAGTCAGAGAGGACAGGAACAGCCTCAGAGGATGTGGACCGTCTCAGAGGACAAGAAAAGCCCTAGAGGACAAGAACAGCCCCGGAGGCCGAGCCAGTTCTTCACAGCTGGGACAGGGCGGGTTGGATAAACGTTCCCACTTGCCGTCAGTGTGCTCACGCACGCCTGTTCTGCCAGTAGTTCGTACTGCAAACATCTTTTTTTTTAAAAAGAACAAGAGGCAGAAGTTGAAAGGATGACAGACAGGTGAAAACACAAAAGCCCCGCCCGTGTGCCGTCCGTCGACCAATCACACGCCATGTCTTCGCACTGACGTGCCACTTCCTACCCTTGTGGGAAGCACTGAGTGGCTTGACCTTTGAGGGCGAGAGAAGTACCTCTTTAACCTTTCAAAGGCTGCCTGCAATACACGAGCACAAGTACACTCACTCAGCCGCACACATGTACTGACTGCAGACTCCAAACAGCTGCTCTGCATGATCAGATTGATTTGTTTTGATCCTAAATGCCAAGGATGAGTGAGTAATGTCCATCCACTCACCTCTCTCCCTCTCTCGCCACCTCTCTCTCACTCGCCCTTCCATTCTCTCCCTTTCTCTGTCTCTTATTGCCCACCTTTCAAAAGCATATATCTGTAATCTCCTTTCTGTTGTTATACATCACACCAGCCGTGTAAAAGCTCAGAGATCTAAAATTACCGCGTATTAATCTAACACGTCTACACAAATATGGATAAACAGTGAGACCAGGACCACAGCATCCCACAGCAGCGTTTGTTTCTCTATACAAGCCAGGACTTTGTTTACACACCAAACTATTAATAGCACAGCTGTGCACCTCTCTCGGGTGCTACTGGACTGTACATATGGAATCCGCACAATACCCATGCAGCATCAGACAGGTGCAGAGGTAGGGATTGTAAGCGAGCAGCTAGTGTGTCCGTTTCATGCAAGGCTGACCACTCTTCTCTCTCCTCATGCATGTACTTCAGGAGGTTTAAGGAGACACGAGCCATATGTGACCTGTCCATGGTCCTGAACCAAAAAAAAAAAAGCCAGTGTAAATGAATTCAGTGGGCGTGGTGATACACTATATTGCCAAAAGTATTCGCTCACCTTCCTTGACTCACATATGAGCTTAAGTGACATCGCTTTCCTGATCCATAGGGTTCAATATGACGTTGGTCCACCCTTTGCAGCTAGAACAGCTTCAACTCTTCTAGGAAGGCTGTCCAC
>JAOXYF010000014.1:8758558-8782981 GCA_028565775.1 Sternarchorhynchus goeldii | reverse complement strand
AAAATTCTTAAAATATAAAAAAAAAAAAAAAAACCTCAATCTCCAACTGAAACTCCCCCCCCCCCCCCCCCCTGCAATTTCCCATGATCTAAAGCTCAGGACGTCCAGAATAGTGAGGGAAAAACTCACTTTTAAAAAAAATATTCATATTTGTTTGCTCAAGCAAGCCTGAGCAAACAAACAACCCAGATAACAGATAACTTGAAGTGTAGCCGCTAATCCCCTGAGACATCGCTGTTTTTTTTCGGTTTGCTTAAATGAACACACAACCTGACATTTAGACAGTGACGCGCTATTCCTGACTTGTAACTACAGTTTCAGGATCACGTCTTGCTGAAGATCCGGGAGCGGATGTGGTGCGTTTTTCTCCAACGTGCTCACTCCTGGCTGCTGTGGGCGCTGTGCCAGGATTCCTCAGTTTTACACATCTTCCAGGAAAACATAACTTAAAAAAAAAAAACGAGCCTGGTCATGGACAACCCTGTACTGTAGTGTCTGCTGTCTGTATTTTAGCAATCTGAAAAGGAATGCGTAAATGTAAATGGTTTTTATTTGTTACTGAAGTTATCAATAATGCTGATTAGTTGTCGCGGCCCTAATTCATACATTATGAATTGTATTACTATGGACATGCACAGAAAATATAAAGCTTGGCATTATAAGACACTTTCAGTGTCTTCAGAGTCTTTCAGTGTCTTTGGCTGTATTCCAAATGCATTTAACAAACACACAAATAAATAAAGTCCTCCAAAATATTTATGTTCGCTAAATGCCAATCTCATTCCTAGATAATTACAATGTGCCAGGAGTTCGCTCCCTCGCCCACACAAGTGCCGTCAGTCATCCCCTAGGCCACAGTGTCGCAGAACAGCATTATGGGAGAGCGAATACAGGTGAGAAAGGAGGCCAATGTGAGAGCTGGGTTCGAGGGGGGGGGGGGGACCTCTAGTCCTGCTGATTTAGTAAGTGAGCAGCATTTACATCAGTGCTTTAGCCATCAGAGAACAAGTCTTTGAGCACAGATGTTCTATGTGAGTGTTGGGGGGGGGGGATTTTTCATTCTTATTTCTTTCATTTCTTTTTTGTCGTCTTTCACGACAGCGCGGAGGCGGTGCGTTTCTTTTCGTCTCTCTTCTCTGAGAGTCTTGGTCTCCTTGACTTGAAACTGTGGTTGCAGCTTCTCTGAATCCCTTCCACTGCACTCCCATCTCTCCCCCAGCACAGCCGGGGGTACGTTCACGCCGAGGTTTAAGACTGCTGTGTATCGCTCCTCGGAGCGACGGAGAGGGAGGTGGTGAAGGGAAGGGTTTAGAGGAGGGTGGAGGGGAAGGTAGAGAGGAAGGTGGTGGAGTGGTAGAGGAGAGGAGGGTGGAGGGGAGAGCAGGTTTGAGGGGGAGGTGGTGGAGGGGAGGGTGGAGGTCGCCTGCTTCAGCACACCGCACCTCCCTGCGACAAAACCGCATCGTCCTCGGCAACCCAGCTCTGCACAACACCTATCACAGCACAGGTCCTCTTAAAGCTTCAATCGAAGCGGAGCACGCCAACGGCCTGTCTCTCGCTTTCAAACGGAATGACGCCCAGTAAATATTCGCCCACCTGGGTTCGACGGGAGATGAGAGGAGTCAAAACTAAGCCATGCCCTTTGAAGTGTCCCCCGCCCTCCCAACCTGAAAAGAGCTTCAACAATGGAGCTGCTTCAGTTCTGGAAGTAAAATAATGGCGTTATAATGAATAACTTCAAACAGCTTCACCCAGTATTGTTTATGAGAGTGTAGAGGTTTTGGCTGTGGATTGGACTGTTTAGGTAAGACTTTAAGTCTAAGAAGTTTTACAACATGAAATATAACATGTAACAACTCTAAACTATGGACTGGAATCCAGTGCAGATTAAACTGTAAAATGCGTACTATTAGATAATTTGCATGTAATTCATCTTTCACACACCTGATTGTAACTTGGGTAATTTGATTCGTTGCGTATTCTATTTGTATTACATTGTCAAGCATGTAATCTGTAATCTGGCAAATCAAGCAGCAAACGGCCTGTGTGTCCTGCCCAAGTCACCAGAACCATGGCGGGATACTCTGGTCCCAGCGGAACCATCCCGAGCACCACGGGCGGGATATCCCGGTCCCAGCAGAACCACCGAGCCCGACTCCACTCGCACCAAACGGCCGCACACGTATCCACACGGCTGCTTCGACCCGACCTGACACCTCCCTGGGCCACACGCCTCGGCACCAAACTATTAACACAGCGAGTGAAGAGCACGGTGGCGGTGTGACTCTGACTGACCATCACCAAAGCTCTTTGGCCAATGGAAACCATGTTGCCTCATTTTAGGGCGACCCTGCAGACCCTGGTCCATATTCTCTCGCAAGAGCAAACCTAGTTTAACTCATAGGGTTAATTAGCAGGTTTAGCGTGTGCTGGAAAAGAGGAATCAACAGATGAGTCGGACTGCGCCCCCTTCTGGACAGGATTGGACACCCCTGTTCTGCAGTAAGTCTAAAATGACTCGTGCAGGAATAATTAAGATGAAGGCGAAGTTTAATAAGACTGGGCTGCGAATGAAAGTGTTTAATCTTTGTGTCCTGCTGACTCACCTGGAGAACAAAGTTAAAAAATATCAAAACTTATCTATTTTAAAACAAAAATTTGCTTTCTTAATGACAAGACCTATAACAAAGCAATTAAGCACTCGTCAAAAGAACAAAACAAAAAACACTCTCAAGGACCGTAACGAGTAAGCCGACTCCCACATTCTCTCACTCTGCCCTGTGTGTCATTCCTTTACATTGCACGTCTCTACAGGTCATTTCAACACATACATCGTTGTGAAAGAGCAGACTTCATTTATAGCATCCTCTCTGAGTCACTGCGAGGGGACTTTTGAAATGCATTTACCACCAAGTAAAATGCTTCTTCCGAGAAGAAAATCCGGAGCTGTAAGCATTGCACATTCCCGCTGTAATCACCTGCTACAATGTTTTTGTCCGCCCAGAGACATTTAATACCAATTCTGTACATCAATGTACACAAGCCAGTACGACACGTGTTTTCGTGAAATCAACTCACAGCAACAGGTACGTCGACGACTCCGCGACGTGCTGCAAAACGTCTGGCATGATCGATAACAGTAAATAAACGTGCACTTACACAAAAGCGTGATAGATGAATGCCCAGGACCGGGGTCTTTCCAGTACGTTATACAAGTAGTTCTGTAGCCTTCGGTAACGCACATTTCTTCGGCTACTTTGCGCGCCATAAGCCAAAGGTTTCCCGAGCAGGCTGAGGCGGGCGCCTTGCTTTCTTCCTTGGTTCTCCGTACCTGAGCCCGACCGCGAGGCGTACAGCAAACCATCACCTGCACGTAAAGAATTGTTCATCATCCTGCCACCGGACTCCACATCCTTCAACCCGTAACCTTCGAAGCGGTGTCCTGGCGAAGTCTTCATCCAGAGGCCAGAGCCGCCTTCATCTCCGCTGTGGTTCCGCGGCATGGCATAACCCCAGCCGGCTGAAAGCGCGCTGCTTTATGCACGTGTGTCATGCGTCCAATTATATCACGGTTCCATACGATGCGACCGCTCCGAATGGAAATGGGTTAACATGGATAGAGTTTCTCACGAGAAAACAAGTTTAAGGATTTAATGAGGTTTAAGGATCTAATGAAAAGTTCTCTCAGTTCTCAGTTGCTTTTATGCTCGTTCAGCTGCTCACAAAAAACGGCGTGTACTACAGAAACGAACGAAGTCGTGTCAGTCACACCACTTCAGTCGCACTCAACTACCGTTGTCTCCTTCTGCAGTTAGACAGTGTTGATGAAATCCAGCGTACTTCTCATATCGCGTGTAGCTTTATGAGTCTGCGTAGCCTTGCGCACAGGAAACCGATGATATTTTATAATCTCCCAGTCCAACTACTTAACAGCAAACACATCGGCTTCATGGGCTAGCAATTATTTCCGCTGCGAATCAAAATCGAAAGAAATTGTTCAGAATTGCCTTCAGTGACTTTAAGAAATGTATTACTGCAGACGAATATTTACATATTAAAATCCTTATTTAAACAGACTTCCAGTTCATTGTGAAAATCATATCCCTATAAAATACACTTCCAATATGCTAGCTATGATTGAAATTTGCTAGCTAACAATTCCCAGTAAATTAGCGAACAGAAAACATAGCCTAAAGCAAAAAATGAAAAAATCTCACAATAGTCTTCACACAACGTGAAAACAATACCTCAACACGGCTCCTCGTGCCCAGCTGTTTTCAGCGCAGCCCGGCTACTGTCACAAAACCCATGTGACCGTACCCGAAATAAATGTTTCATGTGTGGGCATGCTAGAACGTCTCTACAATTTAACGGAAATCTCTTTAATCATATTTGAAATTACTATTAACTATTTTATCTCCGCTGTAATTGGAGTTTCTGTTGAATGACAGTTTACCATGATGCTTGTAATAGCATATTTTGAAAATTTAATGGACTTGGAAATAAAGACATCTAATTGAAATTTAATTGGAAAAAAAAAACTTATATAACCATTGGAACCAGGTCGCTGATTCACAAAATAAGCCATGTGCAGTTTAATTTGTTTAATATACAGGCACGCGCGCGCACACATTCACAAACGCGCGCACACATTCACACACACCCACACACACTCACTGGGAATACGACATATTAAGCGGTGTGCTTACATCGCATCTACAACTCAACAAAACGTCGTATCTTATAAGAAACTGCATTTTAAAGTCAAGGTGTCACAATAGGCCTATCTACAAAGTCTGAAATCGGAAAGAGGTCGCATTGAATTACATAGCACTCTTCTGACAGGCTACATTCAACAGCGATATTACCAGCATATACCAGGCACCTTCAATAACTGGCCATTTTGAAGTATTTGTAGTTAAGGTTCCTTTGGGTTATATTTGAAGTAAATTTTGCCTGTCTGTTTTCAATTTGCTAGCTATTCTCTGCCCCACTCATTATTCTCAGTTTCTAACCACAGGACCGCTGCTGACCACCTGATCTATCACTTAATGTTATTTGGGTGGCAGACAAATGTCATCAGGAGAGAAACGGTGACATGGTACTATACGGTAAAAGAGTAGTGACGCTGACATGGTTACACGGTAAAACAGTAGTGACGTGACAAGGTAGTATATGGTAAAAGCTGTGACACTGACGTGTTTACAAGATAAAAGAGCTGTAACGTTGACATGGTAACACGGTAACGATGCAGTGACGCTGTGACTGCAGTTTTCCGTCCATGTCGCTGATGAGTCTGTCGCCCAAAAGATGTTCAGACCACAACATACATGTGGTCAAAAAATGTTCACTCACAAAGAGCTTCAGGAAGAATAACACAAGTTGCGTGTGTCTGAAGTTTTGCACAGAAGGTAAAGCTAATGTTCCTAACAAATAATGGAATTATTAACTTGAAAACTAAATCTCATTTTAAATAAACCAATAAGTCATATTGTAACAATATGGGTAAATCTGCGTGGCATTACCAAAGAACTGGAAATGGTGTACAGGAAGTATCTGAAGATTTGTGCATGTATTTATGGAAAAGATTTTGGAGGTGGTAGATTTACATTATTTGTTAGTTACATTAGCCTCTTAACTCCATGCAAATCTGGCAAAGTAAACACTGACTACCAAGTATGTCTAGGCAGTCTGACTATATTTTGGGCATGTGAAAAATCACTTAACTCTGAATGTTTGGCAAGCTGCACCTTTAAATGTGACAAAAAAATTGCTACTCTACATTTACGTGATTACAAATAACATGTATTATCTACCAGGTAAGGAATAGTAAAAGTTAAGAGCGCACATTGCTGTGGTGTATTTCTATCTTCATGAAAACCATGTGATTCTACAAACTGTTTGCATTTGCTGTGTGATGTGCCATCACATCAAGCTCAACCATACGTCCTGCTCGATGTGAATAAACACTCTTTGTCTGTGGTCAGGATTTCAGTTCAAAACCACTGCAGAATACACACCACCTCCTTTAAAGCAGCCAATGAGGAATGCTGTCATTAGCATACAAAATAAACACTCATTGGAGAAAATTACAGGTAGGAGCACAAAACACAGGGTGCTTTTTAGGGTTAACTATTACAGATGCCTTTAAAGAGCACAAAGAAATAGGTTACATTGAGACATAAGAGTGAAATAGGTTACATTGTGACATACGAGTGAAATAGGTTACATTGTTACATAAGAGCAAAATAGAGCTTTTAAGTTTAACTTAAGTGGTGCTGGATAACTTCACAGAGCACAACTGCTAATGTACCATCACTTTTGGTCTTTCAGAAGTAAATGAAAGATTGAACCAGGTATTCTCTTTCACATTTGAGTTCACTCATAAGCGCATGTGAAAGAGAGGTGCCATGTACATATCACATTGCCCTGGGTATAGAAACTTTCCTCTACTAGAAAACCTTTACTCCACTATGTAATATGTGTTTACTGCATATTACCTAACCTATCACACTGCTTGAAACTGTTATTACTCTGGCCTTTATGGCCATTTCCTGTTAATTGATAACCAATTTCCTGGACGCGGTTCATCGGCTGGCTGGGCCTCTGCGCAGTTGCGTCCGGCGTCAGGCACTCTGTCTGTGCTGTGTTGAGATGCGTGCTAATCGAACGTTAATTGGCCACATTAGGATCAAAATGACTCCTTGTATCACATTCACCTTGGTTCATTGGACACTAAATATAGCAATCGCGGACTGCACCATCTGCCTCTGTAACGGGGGCCTAAAGAGAATCGGAAAACAAACTTTTTAAGACTGAGGCAAGAAAGACCTGGAGAAGTTGGCCAGTCCGGGATAGGCAATGACACGGTCCATGTCAGAGACAGGGCAGAGAGTTTGAGAAGACTGACTTGTTAATATTTTGATGCTGTTCCATACTGAAAGTCCGCGGCGTGTACTGTGTTTAGAACCGCAGGCCTTTCACTGAGTGCAATGTGGGATGAACATATGAAAGCAAGATACCATGCACTGCTCTGTGATGCTGGCACAGTGCAGGCTAGCAGGAGACAGTCCAGAAGCGCGGGTCTGTAGCCACAGCAGCGTGGACCTGCTGCTCTCTCCCAGCGACCACATTTCCATCCCACTGCCTCGGAAAACTGCAAGATATATTTGGATGCATCACACGGAGGCGCACCTGTTTGTTGAAGTCTACCCCATAATTTGAAACTGGACTGCTATGATTGAGCAAATTCATCATGGTTAGCCAGAGGAGTTGAAGCTTCTAATCACAGACACCAGTTTTAAAAGAGCACCTTCTCATGTGGGGTAGATGGTTGTAAAACTTGTGGTCTTGGTGCTCTAAACACACACATACACCAAGAGAAGGGCTCGACAGTTGTAGCAGTTGTCTTACTGAATGTAAAATATCGAGCTATGCAGTAGAACTCTTGAGCTTTGAGAATCCTGAGACCTGCGATTGTCTAAAATACATCCCAACAGAAGTCTGCCCTCTACTGGTGGCTACAGTGGAAGAAAATGAATTAGATATGGACAGGAAAAATGGAGTGCAATTGTATGGTTATAAAACAAATCTGGAAATTAATGGCATGTGGTCTTTCTAACATTTAGTTGTCCACAAAAAGTCAAATATAAACATGCACATCTCTATGTCTATACCCACACAAGGCGCACATTATGTATCTCTTTTATTCCACAGCCAGAACAAGAGACACATAGATAGATAGATAGATAGATAGATAGATAGATAGATAGATAGATAGATAGATAGATAGATAGATACTTAGATAAATCGAGAGAGAAAGAGAGAGAGAGAGGGAGACAGACAGAGACAGAGACAGAGACAGAGAATGAATCTTGAAATGAAACACTCCCCTGCTGGTCATTTTGCAGTTATTACTGTTTTGCAGATTAACTGTAATGATGGTGATGAGTGAGGTTTCCTCTGGGCTTTAGACTCAGCTCTGGTCATGGGAAGGGATTCAAGAATAACCATTTGAACAGATTGGCTTCACATTTTGCTATTTTCTAATTTCCATTTTCCAATCTCCGAGATATCAACTAGAAACCTCTTGAACCAGAAACAGAGTGTAGAAATTAAAAGGGCCAGAAAGCGCTATTTAAATATTACATTTATATTGTAACTAATTGTTTCTGTGATGACAGTTTCATGCAAAATAGTTACCCAGCATTTATTCAAGAATCTGGAGAAACAGACCAATTAAAAGTATGAACAATAAAAAAATTTCTTCCACACACTTTTTTATTTGGAAATAATAAAAATGAACTCTTTTTAATATAAAACATACACATCATTTGAGCCACATCTTTATACAAACAAAAATGTTGTAAGTGAATACTTCTTATTTAACCTATTATTTCTCGACTCAGTGGAACACATACTGCAAGTTGTAAACAATCAGCTTTTTTGTTTTTTATTCTCTATCCAATAATACTGATAAAATAATTGAAAAACCAATCTCACGTAAAAAGAAAACTATCTATGTTATTTTTCCCCCATCAGACCTAAGCTGAGATAGACTTGGATTTAAAGCACAGAGATGGAGATGTTCTGGCTATTTGACTTTGCACCGAAGTCACTCAAGCCTGCTGTGGTGAGATGGTATTGGAGGATTCGGATGGAGGTGTCTTGACCTGGCGCTGCCCAATAAGAAAGTTCAGCTCAGTAGCCCCTCCTACTGGGAATGTTCTCTCCCAAAAAATAAATCCTTGGCCTCTTTTGTAAATATGGCTTAACCACATGGTTATTTCATATTTACAATATATGTTTTGTCTAAGTCACATATGATGTTAGGTCACTAACAATGTCTGTGTGCATCTGTGTATATCTGTATGTGTGTGTGTATATATATATATATATATATATATATATACACACAGATGTATTCTAATTCTGTATAGCTTTATAGCATTCTTTATACATTTTATTGATTTCTGTCTCTTGGAGGTAAAATATGATTTAACATATTTGATATAGTAAGATATTTATGATCTTGTATTATAGTACAGTGCACGTATTTCTCCAGAGGGTTAGAAAAGACAAACAGATGTGGGAAATACAAATTATATATATATATATAAACAAAACACTGCCAGAATGGGGTAAGTGGATGTTTTTTTTAGCTGATCTTCTACCAGTGAGTGTGAATGGCTTTAGTTTCTTAGTTTTTCTCTTTATAATCAAGTACAAGCAAACTGTACAAGTACATGCAACAAACAAGCCGTCCTACCTTATGTGGAACTAACACACGTATCTATTTCTGCAGGGCTTTTTTCTGCTGTCTGTTTTACAAAAATGAGCATGCAGCTTGGAAGAGTTCGGAGTCATGCTGCTTCGCCCCTCTGCTTGGAGGAGGGACCAGTGGCCTGACAGCGGATTGGTGCTTGTGACAGAAAGGGCAAAATCAATAGGTGGAGCTAGCTTCACGTTGATCGTCTTTCTTAAAAATCAACGAAAATGAAATAATATGGGAGGGGAAACGAATTCATTTAGATGCTTTCCGTATTTTTTTAGCCTTTGTTTCTTCTAAAATGTAAACGTCTTTTCAAAGTAACGCTTGTGCTTGTAAAACGAAGGAGACTACATTTCTTTTAAAATTCCTATACATGCGTCGGAAGTGGAACGCAGTGCGAGTTAAGACCTCGAAGTTGCTAAGGGCAGATATCAGAGGTGCATGTTTCATTTGTCACATCATTGTTTCTCTATATTTGGCAAATTAATATTTTATTTACACCCTTAAAACTGCCAGGAACTGCAAATTCAGTTTTAAATTGCAAGGTCCTATGGCTGAAAGTCTTATTTTACGCAACAACAAAGATTTTCTTTCAACAGCAATGGTACATAGAATCCAGCTGTTGGCAGTGCTCCTGAGAAGGGAATATCCGTATCGAAAAGTTGTTTCTCTTATGTTTACAGTGCACTACCTCACGCATCCTATAACATCCTTGACTTTGACATCCTGATCCTTGACTTTTAGAGATACGATTTAGAAAGATATGGTGTCACTTTGACAGCTGTTGCTTTTGTTAGACCAGTGGCACTGGTCAAGGAATGCGAAGACCAAAAACACTAACTATTCTCAGAACGGAAGGTGCGTGGTGTCCACATTAGCAAAGTACAAACACTAGTCTTCACAACCTTCACGTTAGCGTTTTTGGGTCACATATTCCTATCAGTGTGGGTTATGTATTCCTTTCAATCTATTACACACATTATAAATTTGGTTCGCGCGTTCCTTTCAAACTATTAGACACATTAGCACGTTTGGCTAACGTATTCCTTTCAAGCGGTTAGACAGGTTAGCGTGTTTTTTTGTGCATTTCTTTCAAAATGCCAAACGTGCCTTTCTGGAACTCTTTGCCTCTTAGGACTGCAAACCTTTGACAAATGGTAACGTGTGGCTGTCACCACAAATCAACCATAGGTAGTCAGGAAGGGCTAAAAATGTCAGAGCAGATGATGGCGCACTTCTCGTGGTATGATAGAAAACTGTATCACAAACTGACTGAATAAAAAAATACTACAGGAGACACAAAGTAGTCGATGCAGTCATAAAGGTGCTTTTGTTGCAGACACTTTTCTTCCAGTAATTTTTTTTGTCTTATTCATCATTTCACCATGCATACAGTATGTTAGACAACAAAGATCCCATTAAAACTGTGCAAAAAAGATTAAACAAACACAGAGAAAAAATATTCTGCAGACCATGGCCTCCCACAGCTGTGGTAAACATATGGAAAACAGGAGCTTCCAAAAAACACAGACCATCTTATTGTCCTTGAGGTTTAGGCAGCAAGAAAGGTCCTGCATGCCCAAATGATGTCTCCAGGGGGTGATCTGCTCCTCTCATGATTTTTGACTTTTCATGTTTACCATACAGGCTTTACAGAGAATATCCTTTTATAGTTAGACCCCACAATCCCTTGGTTAAAGGTTGTATTTTTTTCTTTTTGAGGGATTGAGACATTCTAATGTTAAAATGTATCCAGTGTTTCATTAGCAATGATTTGACTGAAAAACCCCCTGCTTCAGGTACAGTGTGCTCTCTGAATCACATTTAATTAGCACATTCCATAAGCACTAATCTGTGTGTAGGCGATTTCATTGTGACCAAACAAAACGGGCAGAATGTACAGGTGTTTTTTCTTACATACACACACGCGCACACACGAGAGAGAGAGAGAAAAAAAACAATACGAACCCAACATAAGCGACAGGAGTGATTGTCAGGTTTCATCAAAGCTTTCTTGTGGGTTTTTTTTTCTCATCGCATTTTCTGTCTGCCTGTGATTGTTGCCCTGCAGGTTCTTCAGTGGCGTGTTTCTCTCGTTGTATGGAGTGTGCTTTGAACATTAGTCCTCTATGGTCGAAGAGCTCCAGGGCCTGGAGAACTGTCCAAAGATGACTGAGAAGCACGCCGAGTCAACGTGGCCAGTGTGGGGTCCACTAAGGAGGAGGGCGGGAAGAGTTTGTACCAGCCAATCACATTGCTGGCCAGGTCCAGCTCCTCCAGTAGGATTTGTGCTACTCCCATGAAAGATTTGTGGTCCATTCGTCCGTAGTCTCCCCAGACAATCACCTATCACAAAGGTAATATACTAAGATAACTTTTACCAAATTAATTCTCAGAAATCGCAAAAACTAGATAAAGTAACGTAATTCAGTATAACAAAAGTCAAAAGCAATTAAATACCCTTTGTACACGCTGTAGGTGAAAAAAACTCAACCAAAACAACAATCCCTGAGTCACTCAGGGCTCTTTTACTCCTGATGTGCCCAATAGCACACAAAAGGTAGAAAAGCAACATCTCTCACCTGTAAGACTTTACCCTGTGGGCTCTCTTCAAACTGCAGGGTCTGCTGATACAGGGGGTCAAGTGTTTTCCGCGCAATCTTTGTTTTCTTTTTAGCTACGTACGTCCCATTGTGTAGCAGGTACACCTTAACATAGGGAGCTGGGAGACCATCAAAGAAAGGATTAAAGGTCCACATGGAACGACAACATTTCTACATTTCTGTAATGAGGTAGAGCCCATTTGTGGTGGTTCTGTAGAAAATCATGACAGAAATAGTTTTGAGTTCAGGGGAGTTAAAGGGTCCCCTGAACTCTTATGTCAAATTATAACTTACCTGCTGTAGACACATGTCATAGGAACTGGTATAAAATAAGGATTTATGCTTGAATTCTTATAGATTTTTAAAATTCTTCATGTTCATGTTTTTAATGTAGGTGAATGCAGTGTTGTACAGGGAGCACATCAGCGCCACCATGTGGCGGAGTGGAGAGGTCCGGGGGACTGACCAGGTAGCGATTTGGAGCCCGGTTTCTGAACAAGGCCCCGAGCGCGGATCACCTCCACCTCCAGCTGGCCCTTCCGATTCACCATTCCGATCTGGATGTCTCCTGCACAGCACAGGAGGTCGGAAGAAGCATGACACACAGGGCACGTAGAACCTCAGAGAACCACCAAGAACCTCAGCTCCAAAGCAGCATCTACATTTACTTTTTCCATTTCTGTATGAAACATTTTATAAACGACAAGTCACAGGTTATACATTATAGCCTTTGGATCTATGGTGGATTTTAGAATATGTTCAAACCCTGTGGTTGTATAACATACTGTGGCATCCAGAGTGGCAAACTCTAATAGGTGAAATATCAGAAGGCATACTGATGCTTCTTGCATCAAATAACCTGGGGATTAATGGAGGTTCAACATGACATGACATGTAGTGTGGTGAAACTCACCAACAGAGGGTGTGGCCAGGGTTTGTCTGCCCACCAGTTGGGCGGGTCCAAGCCCATCAAGAAAGTCACTGAACTGAGTTTCCACCCTCACAGCTGGGAAGATCGGACTGGACAAAAGAAAACAAGAAAAGCTCCTATCATATACTACTAGACAAATATGCATGTCTGGAAGTTGTGTGTATACTGTAAAGTGTCCTTGAGCATCCAGAAAGGCGTTATATAAATTGAACATTCATTCAAATGCACATGAAATGCAGGGATACAAGATCAGCTTGTGAAACACTGTTGGGTGGTTTTCCCATACGCAGCTAGGCCTGTGTCCAGCTTTTCCCATTATTAGGCATTCCTGCTTCAGGCCTTTGTGTGAACATGTCTGTCCACCGAACACCAGTCTGCTGTGGAAGTACCCGCCCATGCCTTCCTGCCCTTCCTCCACCCGCGCCTTCCTGCCCTTCCTTGGCCCAGGCTGGTGCCGAGAAAACACCGGCAACAGCACAGGGTCTCTGCTGTAATTAGCCAAATGTCAAAGAAAATTGTTACACCATTTTGATGGGTCTGTTAAGGCACAGTGCAAATGGATGACGGACAGGTAGGTTGCTGAGGTAATGTAATAAGCCTCTTTTTGAAGATGCAAATGAAACAGCCTTGGTTGGGTTGTTGGACTGGGCATGTTTAGTATGATGTGAAGGGTATTTTACTGACAGTTTTATTTTATATGTTTAATTTCTTTTATTCTCGTTTACACTAGTACTGTAGAAATGTCATTATCAAAAGTAGAGCACAAGAGTCATGCTATAACTAAAAGCAAAATAATTTAAATTATTCAGTTACAAAGCATGTATACCTCCTTGTCTTTTATATCTTCGAGACGGCTGTGACCACTTCAAAGTTCGAAAAAGTAAAGAAGCTCTTGCCCGCGTAAGCAGAGGTGCCTCACCTTCCCTCGGAGTTGTAGCTGGCCATGCTGCCGTTGTTGGACTCGCGGCTCGGCTGTCTGCTCATGTTGCGCTGGAGCTCAACGGCAATGCCTGTCTCCTGGCTCCGCTGGATCGTCCCGCCTCCCTTCGACTTCTTATTGGATGCCTCTGGAGACAGACACACAGGGCAGCCAATAAGCGCGGCAGACTTACGTTGCTCGAAGTTTAAGGGAAATCGATAGCAAGATGCTGTCTTACTCGGTAGCAGCATTTAATTTCTGTAGTTCTGTTTTTATAGCCTGTAGTATTTAGCATTGTCGTGACTTTATTATTGTGACTTAAGGTAGTTTAGGCAGCACAGGAGACTTAACCCTCTGGGCAAATATGTCATTAAAAACTTTTACAGATCAGGAAGATATGTCCCACAAAGGTTTGTTAAGATGTGATTGCTAATGTGTAATGTAGCATGTGGCCATGCTAACCGAAGAGCGCTAAGTTAAGATGACATTCAATGCTGCATAGAAACAGACTCCATCTCTTTACGGCTGAATCTGTGTGCTTAAAAAACATTAGAGAAGAGAGAGGTTTCTGCTCTAAGCCTGACGGTTCTCAAATGTGCTTTTATTCCTGCTTCAAAGAGAACAAGCATCACAGTCCACATGACAGATGCCTCCTCCACACCCCCCTCCCCCCAGCGCAGCCTGAGTACCTCAGCCCTCGTCACGGAAAGCCTGCGTATGGTGAACTGTCACGCCTAGTCACTCCTGACTTCTTAAAAGCCATGAAATGGGCACACTTGCTTTAATCAAATGGAACTAAGGTTAGGTTTGACTAGGATGAACCTCTGAGTGTGGTACTTCTGAAGTCTTTGTAGTGCGCCCAGCGGGCCAGATTGAAAGAAGACTGGGGGGCCAAGCCTTTTGGAAAGTATGAGAGCAATTTCCTTTGAAAAAATGTTTAGTAGATCAAATGTGAGGAAAATGAGATTGGACCGCACCTCAGGATATGTTGACTGAAACAACATGGCAAACACCATGTATTTGTGCTATGTTTCTACTGCCAGCTCTGTTGTAAAGAGAAATTCCACAATTGGAAAAAACCTAACCCAAACTAAAGCATGCCATCTGCTTGCTGGGTGTTAGCGGTGGCTGGGGTAGCAGCAGTGGCCACGTGGCGGATTGACCTGTCTGGCTGATCTGAGACGAGCTTCAGGTGTGTGCAGACTGACCTGTCTGGCTGATATTAGACGCGCTGCAGGCGTGTGGTGGACTGACCCGTCTGGCTGATCTGAGATGTGCTCCGGCTACGGCGGCTGCCCACGATGGCCACGAAGCGGGCGTTGAGGCTGGCACGGCGCTTCTTGCCCCCGCCGCCCACCGTTCCCAGTGCCGTGTCGGACTGGCTGCCGTCTGTGCGCTCCGGCCCCGTGATGTCACCACTCATGCTCTTCAGCATGCTGCGGCCCATCGACGCCCGCATATGCCGACTGGAGGGCAGGGGACGGGGTTACAGATGTAAGATTCAGATGTACAGCTACATTCAGAGAAAATGACCAAGCAAGAGATTTAAGGTTTTTATTATGTTGGTATGGAACTTTACAGTTATTGCTAAACTAGCTGCTCTAAGTAAAAGAACTAGCTGCTCTAAGTAAAAGAACTAGCTGCTCTAAGTAAAGAATAAAAAAACAATGCTAACTGGAAGTTACTATCTGGATTAGTTTTCTTTCAAGCAAGCAGAGCAAAGCCCTCTGGTGCTCCTGGTGGACTGTCTGAATACACTCTCTTCACATCCTCCAGCTCCAGTGCTACACCTTAGTCTCTCCTCCCCAGTGCAAGAGGCACCTGTGGCCTCTCAACTCCACGCCGCAGGGGGGTAATACAAGAACGGCCAATTGGAGCGCTGGGTGGAAGGGGGTCAGGCAATGATACGGGATCCAAGCACTGGAGGTATGACCAGAAGCATGCAAGAAGGGTTGTAAAAGACACACAGACACGTACAGCACATTGCACAACACACAAAAGCACATGGCAAAATGCTCTCTTGGGGCATGCAAACGCTTGCGGAACAGAGATCAGCAATGAACAATATGCATGCAAAATAATTTCAAACAGCAGCTTCATACTGTGTGCGACAGAGAAGGGGTTTGGTGGTGTTAGAAGGTTAATGGATGTTTTCCACAGTCCACGCACACATATCAGAACAGAGGAGAGAATCAAACCCACTTCCCCTAACAGAACCACTCAGTGTTTTATTTTAGCTGTAAATGGGCTTGCTAGCACATCAGTCTGTGGTTTGACAGCTTTTCCACGCTACTGAAAAAAATACAAAACCCATAAGCAGTTACAATAAAACAAAAAGTGAGCACCTTGTGCAGTTTCCATGCATTGGTCAATGACTAAGATAACATATTTGTTATCCAGCCATTTGCTTTGATACTGGTATTGCAAAGCAAGAAGTAACTGATATCCTGATGACTTTAGCAAATGAGACCCTAGAGGAACAAAAAAGGGAAGAACCACCCAGGGATTGTACATCTGGCCAGAAGAGGCACGTGAAATACTGAAACCTTTCTGATCTCAGCAAAGCCTGTTAAACCACTTGTGTCCTGAGGGGGGCGCTCTCAGGTAACATAATTCTTTAGCTAGTTTCCACGGCAGCGGGGCCATATCCTCGCGAGACCGGATTTTTTCTCTCCAGAATGTACAACCCTTACCTGATAATAAACACTATTATCCTCAACAAGAACATGACAGCAAACACCTGCACAAACTAGACAGACTCATTCACCCTCTTTGTTGGGAGCTACTAGGTATAAATGAGAAGTTTAAAAAAATACATAAACATACTGGAGGACTGGGAGGTCTGTGTGAATTACACAATGCTTTCCGTAGACTGGCAGGTACAGTCAGAAGAGGCTGGGAGTCTCTTTCACCTTGTCTGTGTATGTTTTTACATTCTTTTATGTTCTTTCGCATTTGCTGATCTGGGACCAGTTCAGGTCCTCCACCAGCACTGGTTCACATAATGATTTGGGTACAAGTGTTTTGTACTGGATCAGCTTTATTATATAGCAAGGTTGAAAGGTGTCCATGTAGTTTACAGTTCAAATGGACATTTTTGGTTTCTCTTACACCCTGAATTTGTCACCTGCTATAGAATAATGTGTAACCATGATTATATTCAGTATGGTAAAGGAGCTAGCTGATTTTTGACCTGTGACCAGTGGTAAGGGTATGAGTTGAACCCTTTCAGCACTATAGGGTTTGTTCTTTGTTACTGATCTGAGTTCAGTTTTTACTCCAGTGCAGGAGAGTGATTCTGGAGCTGGTGTTGGGGCGAGGTGAGTGGGCAGTGGGGGGTGGGGGGGTTGAGTGCTGGGTTGAAGGTGCATCAGAGATAATCCTCGTCTCTGCCCGTTACCTGACATCTCCGGCCACCGTGTGGCGCCGGCGTTTCAGCTCCTCAGAGACACGCCTCTCTCCCAGGCTCCGCCTCCAGTCGGGCTCACACACCCCCCATGAGATTCGTCTCTCTCTTTTCTCCTCCCCTTCACAGTCCTCCAGCGATTTTGATCTTTTGAAGCCCCACCCGATTGGACCGTGAATTGAAAGCGCATGCGTCATGTGTGTACCATGCAAAAGACACAAACATAAAATAACAGACGAGAGACAGAGCAGACCATGCTTGAGGGGGGAATGGGCGGAGCCAAGAGAGGAAAAAAAAAAGAGGAGGGTCTAAAATCACATGCCACTGCCTTAGAATGAGCACCAGCCACTGAGTAAATGTTCATTTCTGAGTAACATTCATGTAGTAATTGATGTATGTGTGAATGTTTTATAAAACATATTGTAGTTATTTAGAGTTTTGAGGCTTGACAATCTGCATTTTAGATTACAAACAGGGGAATGTAAAGTAATAGGAAAGAGAAAGACGGAGCAAGAGACACTGTGTGAGTGTGTTGCGAATGAGTGTTGTAACACGGGCATTTTCCTTTAGCATGTACACGTGTGTGCGTGTGTGTACAGGAGGCTCGGGGCGCTGGTTCACGCGTGTCCCGACCTGACGCGTCCGTGCGGTCGCTCAGACTGGACGGACATGTAGCTTCCGCTGCTGAGGCGCGAGGCGCTGCTGGCTCGCGAGATGGCCGACACGTCGCTCATATCGCTGTCCGACGACCTTGCCGACACGTTGTCGCAGCTCCGCTTGTACATCTGCACGGAGAAACGCTCCGGTCCTTCAGTCCTGATCACATGACCTGCTTTTTTTTTTTGCACTTTTATAGCATTCAAATAGACTGATTTAATACAGTCTAACTGTTATCATATTTTAGAAATAAAGTTTAGTAGTGATATATAAAGCATGTAAAAAAGTTAAAGTATTTATTTTTATGAGACAACACAATGCCTTGTTTCCAGTTTGGCATAGCATTAAATTCTAAAAGAGAAAGTGCTGCCATGTTTTGAAAAATGTCCTAGTCAATAGGATTTCTTTCCATCGGAATGCAATTTTCAAAGGTGGCGAGGGTCCATTAAATGTGCTTCAGAAGTTCAGAGCAATGTAAATTATCAGTAAAAATCAGATTAAAGACCTTTTTAGAGAGCTGTACGGCACAATTGCAGGTTGCCTGGGTAACTCTAGGTAAATCTCTATGTGTTTAAAGTACTATGAAATGGGCAAAAGTGGAAGAATGTTCTGGAATGGTGTAAAGGTGTAAGACCATCTCTGAGGCTAAATGAAGAGTGTTTTGAAAGGTTATAAGGCTTTTTCTGTGACTAACAGAATAATGTTCTAGAAGGGTGTAAGGCCATCTCCGTGGCTGACTCACGTCTCTCTTGTTCTTGAGCTCCATCTCTTGATCGTGGCCCGAGCTGGCCGAGCCTAACCGATGAGGGGACACTCGGATCTGACTGAAGTGACGAGCTCGATCATCTACTGCCAGAGCTGAGAGAGCGAGAGGGAGAGATAAAGAGATAAAGAGAGAGAATGAGACTATCCATCCATCCATCCATTTATCTATCTTTCCATCTATCTATCTATCTGGGGATTCTGAAACCGCGAAAACGGTATTGACAGTTTTATGGCAAATGAAAACAGACAAATGAGCTGACATTCAAATATCATACACCCAAAATATACATCATATCAATTATGTCTTGTGTCTTGCATACAGAATACAGTTCAAGGCTAAACGAATGGTGAGCAATGCATGAGAGGAGTTACCTGTCTCTTCAGGTTTATTACTGCTCATGAAGACATGGTCTTCACAAGAAGAGACATGTTCTTCATGAGTTGAAGGACAAGGAGAGACAGACAAGAGAGACAGAGAGGCAGGCATGACTGAAGGGGACTGCAGTAATGGTTAAAGCAGCTGAGTGAGGAAGAGGAGTGAGATTCTTTTTCCGCTGTGGGGTAATGAAGGTGTGTCAGAGATGCATGGCACTGTGAGAAGGAAGCATGGCCTTTCTGCTTGCACGTGGTGGGAGAGTGAGAAGGAGGGAGTCAGGTAGGCCTACCTTGCTCTACACTGCTGCTTTTTGCAGGGAGTTGGGGTAACTGCCTGCCCCTGCGCACTGACAAGGGTGACCCCGCGGGAGAGGAATGGCCACCGTGCAGATGGGCTCTGGGGAGATAGAGAGAGATAGAGAGAGAGGGAGAGACAGACAGACAGACAGAGAGAAAAAGAATGACAGAGAGAGACACATACAAAGGTGAAGAAACAGAGAGTGAAATGGAGAAAGAGAGAGATCAAAAAGTTTAAGGTGATAGTACACTTAACCTATAATGGCAAACTTAATCATCACTTACCAGGCTGAGTACCACAACCCTACTTTATATTCCGTTATGCTACTGAACCTGGCACTACACCATAGTGGAGGCTACTGCACCATAGTGGTAAAGAGGGTTTATGCAGGGGTTTATACACCCAGCACCTGTCCAGAGAATGTGGTGAGCTGGGCCAGGAGCCTGCCGGGCCGGTGGGGCCACAGGGCCGGAGGGGCGCATCTCTTCTCCACCTGCTGCTCCGCAGGATGGAGGTGGGCTGGATCCTGAGCACAGCCACCAGAGGGAGGAGGGGCAAGTAAAACAACCAGTGGGGGGAGGGGCAAGTAAAACAACCAGTAGGGGCAGGGGCGAGTGAACCACCAGTGGGGGGAGGGGCAAGTTAACCACCAGTGGGGGGAGGGGCAATTTGGTGAGGCAGGAGAGATCAAAACCGTGAATGAGTAAAACAAAACAAAGCAAAAAAAACTCCAAACGTGAACAGCACGATAAATGAGTCGAGGAAGGTAAGCAGAGGGTTGACATGAGGAGAAAAATCAGCGAAATGTAGGAAGGGTAAGTGAACTCAGAAAGAGTAACAGAAAAATGGAGAGTGTCAGAAACACGGAGAAGAAAGGAATTGTGTGGAGAGAGAAGAAGCAAAAAAAAGAGAAAAAAAAGGGCTTGATGGATGCCGTTGATCTCACCTGTCACTCTCAATTGTTTTCTTATTCGATTTGGGACAGGCAGGCCGATCCAAACTGCCCGACCTCCTGCTCATGGAGTTGGAAGTCGTGCGGGTGGCAAACGAGCAAAAACAGACGCAAAGGGAAACGAGGAGTGAAGAAACGACCAAAAGGAAAGACACAGTCTTCAGTCGTCAGAGGCGAGTCTGCACTTTTTGGTTGATAATATTTCGTAATTCAGAGAAGAGAGGGGGAGCTAACTGCTGCCTAACTGGGCCACCAAGAAAGCCGACCGGCCGGCATCGTCGGCGTTGGGCTCCTTATCTTGCTTTCTTCCCTTCTGTTTTGAATACCTTTCAGGAGAGTGGAAGCCGGTGTCCGGCCTCAGGCACGTCGTACTAGCACTCCTGACCCGGTCCAGAGTCGGCTGAAGATCACTGGAGGGGGGGGGGGGGGAGAAAGAAAGAAAGAGAGAGAACGAGAGAGGGAAGGAGAGAGTGAGATAGAGAAAAGAAAGTATGAGAGCGCGAGAGAGAGAGAGACAGAGAGCGAGTATAAGAGAAAGTGATAGAAAGAGCGAGAGAAACAGAGGAAGAGGAAGAGAGAGATTGGCGTTACCGAACTCTGATGTCCCTGTGGCAGGTGGGTCTAACCACTGGTAATGCCAGTGTCTCTGCACACTCTGCTCGTGAGGAATTTGTTCGGCACAAAGGGCGGCGTATTTAGCTCAGTGTGGCAGAACACCTCAGTTAGAGCTTTGGGACTTTGAACCCTTTACTCTGGAGCAGTTGGACAGTGGGACAAGCCAAGCCTAAAGGTGCAGGATATCGATGCAGACTTGGCATCGTGTACCCGGGTCCATGTCCTTGTCTAATCCCCTGACTGAGTCTCTTCCGCATGCCTTCACCCAGCTGGACTTCGGATTTCACCCCCCTGAAACCTGACAGCGTTAATGAATGATGCTGATTCCATCCCAGCATGAGCGTCATGGACCCACTTACACAGAACACGCTGAAATCTGTTCTCAGATTTCAGCCTGTGTGAAGGTGCCAGAAAACTCCAATAGGTGGTAAAAATAACTAAAGATCTGGCAACCATACTAGCAGCAAGTATTGTATTACTGTAAAACCTTTACTCAAGATATTTCTGTACAACTTTGCATTGGTTTTTTGCATTGTCGTCTAGAACACAATATTTCGTGCATGTTAGTAACGTGCGAGTGTGTTTTCCGATGCCTTAAAACTGAGCAATTCTGTGTGGCTTGTAAACAAATGAAATATTTCAGCAAGTTGAAACTTAGCCTGTTTGCTAGCCTGCATGTCTAAGGCCAAGCTCATAGACTCTTACCTAATGCTGACCTCATCTGTAAATCTGAGCACACGCCGGGGGGCGGCGCCACGAAGAGCCACTCTGCCCCCTTCTAGTCGCCGTGACGATTTAGTCTTTAGGCATGCAGGAAGGGTGGAGCTTAGCATGGGAAGAAATTTAATAAACAAACAAACAGAAAAGCATGCAGGCAAGCCAGAAATAAATATAAATGAATATTAAGTGGAAAGATTAACGAGAAACAGAATTAGAATATGATCAAGGACCAAGAAATGAATAAAAGCCTAAGCAAATGTCAGATGTCTAGAGCTTTTAGAGTTTGAACAGTTTGGGTATGTGGTTTCACTGTGATGTATGACCTACAGTATCACTTAAATTCCCTCTGTCCGTATAGAAAATACATTCCCAGGTCTGTTTATGTCCACAGGAGAAAGAAAACTAAAACAATGAAATCGAATGGCTTAAGATAGACTGATCAAAGCCCAACACAGAACAGCATATATCTAACACCGAACATAAAACCTTGATCTACACATACACTCCTAAAATAAACACACACATACAAACACGTATGTTTTTGTATGCGTGTGTGTGTGTGTGTTGCAGGTTTTAATAGACATCCCAGGTCAGCTTTCAGTGTCAAGGTCTTTTTTAACTACTTTTTTTTTCGTCTGTGCGTAAGATTACCCCGTACCTGGGAGTGATGCAAACCTGTACGTCATGCTACAACATCTGACATGAATGTATTATGTGTTACATACATGACTAAATCTGTTCTAAATTTGAGAACGATGGACAGGAGGGAGAGGTCAGTCCACTATGAGGATCACAGAGCTCACACACACTCAGCCTGTCCTTAAAGCTGGAGCACAAGCCGAAGGTGAATCGAGAGTAAACCACCACTCCAGCCATGACACGAATAGAGAGACACAGGCACAAAACTGGGGAGACGTCATGAGGGGAAGTTCTCGGTTTAGGGCTCCTGGCAGCAAGATACCAGGGGGGAAACTCTTACCTGTATATCTCCTTGTGAATGCCATTCACTAACAAGGGCATCTTTGGGGGCAAGGTACTACATTGCCTACCTAAGGTCCTAGCAAGGTTAGTGAGCAAACGGCCATGCAATGAAAAGAATAAAGAGAGCAAAACAGTCAGGCTGTTTAGCCGTTCACAGAAAAGAAAGATAGATTTAGTCACGTTTGCTAAATAATTCAAAGCAAATTACATGGAACTAATTTTGTATTTTGAAACTAGTGCTTGTAATAAATAAAACAAATCAATATAAGAAGGTGTGGACCATCCCTAAAATGTGGACAGCCTTGTTTTGTTAATAAATGGTGCACTGTTTTTGACTTTGTTTGGAAAAGGATGCTGGGAAGTGTAGTCACGTCACTCAACAGGAGGAACACAATGCTGACAACTCTTGAATTTCATTTTCTTTTTTTACCTGTTTGTGTGCAGGCACTCAGCACTCCCACCCCGGATTGACCTGTGCACCTCCAGAACCTCACTGAGGTCGTCATGGTGACAACACAAAACAAAACAAAACAAAAAAAACAACCCAGGCCAAAAGTAAGATGATGGTCAAAAACGAGTCAGTCAACAGAGAGAATTATGAGAGATACATATTTAGAAATTATAATATAAATGGTCATAACAGTAAAAATGATCAAATAACTTGAAGATTGTTAGTTATATTAGTGGTATTAGTAGTTAGTAGAGTAAAACTACTACTTACCAGTAACAATATATGAATTCTAAGTCAAATCATTCCAAGCACTCAAATATTTAATCAAATGTGGGGCAAACTATCAGCAGCTCATGAGGGTGTGCCAAATATAGAACGTGTACACTGTTTAACTGCAAACAAGACAAGCTTGTTATTCCTGCCTCACCTGGAGGTTTGAAATCACTGCCTGCACATTGTTAATTAAAGCTGCGCACTGTTAATTCAAATGTGTGTTTGGCATTCGGCTGCAGTTTGGGTCACTGAGAAGCGAGCGGGGCGAGGCGATGGTGCGTGGGAGGGGGTCCGCACCTCTCCTCGGAGTAGTCGTAATCCGAGTCAACAGAGCGAGCTTCCTGAGAGGAGCTGTAGCAGGGAGTGGGAGAACGAGAGTGCTGCCGCTTTTGACGGATTTCATCCAGACTCCTGTAGTGGGGGGGGGGATAATTTAAAAAGAATTTACACCCTACACGCTTTTGTTAAACTACCTGGTATAGTCATGGAAATACAGCTACTGACACTGAACTGAATTCAGAGGGAGAGAGAGAAGGAGGGAGAAAGAGAGAGAAAAGGAGAGAGAGAGTCTGGTGTTTCTAAAAATGATTCCCCTCAAAACTCTTTGGCTTGTTTCTCCTCAGACATAAGTGCATAACATTACGACATGTCTGAACTCAGGACAGGCCGGACACAGAATTCCGTGCTCTCCCTAATTTTGACACATGGGTATGTGTGCTGAGAGCAAGCTCTTGGTCTTTGTGTGTGTGTGTGTGTGTGTGTGTGTGATCACCTCTGCATGGATACATGTGCTGGGTGAGAGCAGGCGCTTGGTCTTTGTGGGTGTGTGTGTGTGTGTGTGTGTGTGTGTGTGTGTGTGTGATCACCTCTGTATGGGTACGTGTGCTGGGTGAGAGTGGGCTCTTGGTCTGTGTGTGTGTGTGTGATCACCTCTGTATGGGTACGTGTGCTGGGTGAGAGCGGGCTCTTGGTCTGTGTGTGTGTGTGATCACCTCTGTATGGGTACGTGTGCTGGGTGAGAGTGGGCTCTTGGTCTGTGTGTTTGTGTGTGTGTGTGTGTGTGTGTGTGTGTGTGTGATCACCTCTGTATGGGAATGTGTGCTGGGTGAGAGCGGGCTCTTGGTCTGTGTGTGTGTGTGTGTGTGTGTGTGATCCGCTCTGTTATGAATTCGTTAATACAACAACACATAATTAAATGTAAGGTAA
>JAOXYF010000014.1:8726656-8738301 GCA_028565775.1 Sternarchorhynchus goeldii | reverse complement strand
GAGGGAAGGAGGGGGCAAGAAAAGGGGAGATGGAGGGAAGGAGGGAGTGAGAAAAGGGGAGATGGAGGGAAGGAGGGAGTGAGAAAAGGGGAGACGGAGGGAAGGAGGGAGTGAGAAAAGGGGAGATGGAGGGAAGGAGGGGGCGAGAAAAGGGGAGATGGAGGGAAGGAGGGAGGGAAGTGTGAAATTGGACATCGAAAATAAATGGCGAGAAATAGAGACATTGCATGTGAGATAGAGAGAGAGAGAGAGGGAGAGGGAGAGGAGATGGAAAGTTGAGGAGGGGGGAGGGAGAGAAGGGGGGGGAAGTGTTAGTACAGAAAAAGCCTTCCTCTGTGTGTTAAAACAGACAGATTCAGTGAGTCCATCATCAGTGAGACCATCGGCAGGCTGTGAGACCAGCAGTGAGACCATCGGCAGGCTGTGAGACCAGCAGTGAGACCATCGGCAGGCTGTGTTCTCAATCACATTTTAAAGCCCAGCCTTGCTGTGTGACTGACAAAGCAGCATCACTTATAAAATGATATAAAAAAGGGAAGGGAAGTTTATTTCATACACAGACCAACAGGGAACATGCATGGCATGGTTGTGAAGAGCACTCACACGCATGTATTATATGATATATGTATGCATTATATGATATATGTATGTATTATATGATATAGGTATGTATTATATGATATATGTATGTATTATATATGTATGCATTATGTAATGTAATGTAAATGTAAATGCATTATATGATATATGTGTGTATTATATGATATATGTATGTGTTATATATGTATGTATTATATGATATATGTATGCAGTGTACATGTCAAAATGGCATTACAACCAAACAACAACAAAGATGTGTTATTTAGAGTTACTACCACTCCTTGTGTGTTGCTAGTGTGTGTTAGCAAAGTATGTTTGGTAATGAGTGTTTGGAAATGTGTGTTTGGAAGTGTGCGTTTGTTAATGTGTGTTTGGTAATCCATGTTTGGTAATGTGTGTTTGGTAAGCCGTGTTTGGTAATGTGTGTTTGGTAAGCCGTGTTTGGTATAATGTGTGTTTGGTAATGTGTGTTTGGTTATCCATGTTTGGTAATGTGTGTTTGGTAATGTGTGTTTGATGTCTAAAGGACATTAAAGCAGCAAGCCTAAAGGTAACTGTATCTGTATAGGAAGTGAGTATTGTGAGAAGTACAGCACATGCATAAACTTCTTAAGGTTGAACTCTGGTGTCAGATTTCGTCTTTTAAGTGTAATAACCAGGCAGATTAAAATCACTTAAGGGTCGTACTAAGATTCCAATTTCCGAAAGAATAATACTTTAGTAGAGAATAATAATAAAGAATGATACTTTAGTAAGAATAATAATAAAGAATGATACTTTAGTAAGAATAATAATAAAGAATAATACTTTAGTAAGAATAATAATAAAGAATGATACTTTAGTAAGAATAATAATAAAGAATAATACTTTAGTAGAGAATAATAATAAAGAATGATACTTTAGCAAGAATAATAATAAAGAATGATACTTTAGTAAGAATAATACTTATAGCTGCATATCACAGATTACAGCTGCATATCACAGAGTCCTGCTAGAGGGATAAATGCTGAGGGGAGACACTGCATTTATGGACTAAAAAGTGGCACTCCACTGGCACTTTGACATGTTTAAATGCTGAGTTAGAGTCAGATTTGTTTAAGATTGAAAGTGGCAAGAGGCCAGGCAAACAGATCTCAGATCAGTAAGAAAGGCCATCATGGAGTCAGGTGTGGCTTAAAGTTAAAGACCTCCTTATACTAGCTTGCAAAAAACTGGTTTCTAGTGGTATGAACTGTAATTATATGGATATTAATAGACAGGTGTACACACACACATGTTCTTTCACACACACACACACACACACACACACACACACACACACGCACACATGATCTTGCCCTTTCCGGAGAGAAACTGAAGGAACATTTAGTCATACCCCTCCCCCCACCAAAAAAAAAAAACGGCTGTTATCATTTAAACTTGAGCTAAAAAAAATCTCCACACAACAAAATGAACAGGACTACCAGATTAGCTCATGGTCCAAAAACCACATTCTTGTCATTGAACACTGGATGTCATACAGCGTGTGACCATAGGGGGCGTCCTTTCCAGCCAGGCCGGACGGAACCAGGGCAGATTGATGCTCAGCATGTCCAGAGCGAGAAAGGACTCTATACTACGGAGGCCTAACGAGAGATGGAGTGGGGCTGGGTGGGGATGGGGGTGGGGGGGGGTGTTCTTTTTTAGAGGCAGCAGGGTGAGGCAGGAGCCGAAAATAACCGCCCCCACGCCTCAATCCTGGCAGCCGCCCCAGCTGACACTCTGCTGACGGAAAAGCAAAGGCAGTGCTGGAGAGTCTCTGCTGGCAGGGCTCTTCTGGGACTGGTTGAGTCATTTTATTTGTGGCTGGTATTGTATGATCCTGGTCCTAATCAGTCATGAAACTGTGAATGGCTGAATATATTTAAAAAGACATTTAGAGCTACATATATCTCTCTTTGCCCCCTCACTCTGTCACGAACAATAAGACCTGTGCATCTAACTGTGCTGTCTTACGTTTCTGGTTCGGCACGATTAATCTATTTATTAAAAATAATGATCATTTTTTGCCATAAATGATCAGCATACACAGCTATCGGCTTCAGTGGTTCCCTTGAAAATGGTCCTCGATAGGTAACAAAAACGGCTGAGCATGTGACCGCAGGTGATGAGACAAGGAAAAGCGTGTGTGAGCACGACTGCACAGGTGAACGACAGGATGGATGGATGGATGGATGGATGGATGGATGGATGGGCTCAGAGGGGGAGGTTAACAAAAGAAGGTGCATCAGCCGCTGCTCACGTTGTTGGAGCGCAGAGCCACACGTCCTCCACATCGGGCGCAGAACTTGGTCTGGCAGTAGGAGCAGAGGTGACCGCAGCCATCGGCGAACTTGGTCTTGCGACAGATCCCGCAGGTGGGGGCGTCGTCCTTGTGGGCGGTCTGTGGCTGTTTGGTCTCCGCCCCTATTCGTTTTACCTGCTCCTTGTAGCTCTCGAACTGCTGATGAAGTGTCCTGAAAAGAAAAGAGAGAGAGAGAGAGCGAGAGACAAAGACAGAGGGACAGAGACAGAAAGAGAGTTTGAGAAAGACAAATAGAGAGAGAAAGAGAGGTACATTTTACCACTAAAAGGTACATTTTGCCTTTCGAAAATTACTGCATATCTTCACAACCACACCTAGCAGTGCGTATGAGAGAATTTAGCTGAATTCACTTTCAGGAAGACAGCAAATATCGAAATAATCAGGTATATTTCAAACAACCCCATGTCACTGGAGCTTAAAATGTACTCGTCTTTCCTGAGAAAGAAATGAACTGTTAATGACTGTCCAATGACGGATAATGTCTGGTAAAAAAAAAGGTTATAGAAACAATTTTCCCGAGAAATAGTCTATTACCACAGTGGTTATCAACAACATAGAGACCACTAGCGCCACAAATAAATGAAACGAGTTATCGAAAGGATTTCCCACAGCTAAACTTTCGATTATGTCATCATAAAAATGCATAATCAATTTGCTGCTGATAAAAACTATTAGCAATTCCTCCCATATCTGATAAGCAAAAATGACCTCACTTTCATAATGACAAAACGAACACTAACAGACAGAATTTGATATCCGTCACATAACGGTTCGCCCGAAATTCACATCCGTGACGCACGAGACCCGGGTGCTCGCGGCCATGGAGGACTTCAAACTTCACCTGTTTTTGTAGTGCACCGCCATGTCCGACTGGTTAGAGCTCCCAGAAGGCTGAAGCGAGTGAAGCTAAACCCAAATTCCAGCGTTCGGTGCCAGCAGAGCGGGTGGCGTGCTTGCCCATCTCCAGAGCAGCCGAGCGGAGCTCTATTTCCCCGTGTACGAAGCTTCTCCAGCAAGAGAACGCAGCAGACTGTGGCCGCAGGTAGCTGGAGCCTGGGAGAGGCTTCAGCACTCTTGGCCAGAAAGGCAGTGTTGCGCTGGGTGGATTAAAGTGTGACGTGGTGCCTCCAGGGCGAGGGGCACCAGTGCCAGTCATTTCCACAGCACTGCCCTTTCTGTAGAGAGCGAACGTCCTTATAGATGCAGATGGAAAACGGGTGAATCAAGTGTAGGTCAGAAAAGAATACAGGCTGAACTGTGAGTCGCTAATTTGGAGAAAGTGTCAATCAAAGGCATCAGTGAGAACATAACATGTGAATGTGTGAAATCATGCCAACTGCTCCCAGCTTGCTCCAGTCCTCAGTAACTGTATTATCATTCTATGGGCAGTGAGTTCCCTCAAGATACAACTTGCTAATCCACATGTTAATTCAAATCGTAACAACAGAACTGAGTCTATGCCACTGTATGGCACCCAGGCAGTAACCTTTGACCTGTGTGAGTTAAGTGGAAGTGGAGATGATAAGGAGCACTGAGGCTCTAAGGTCACTACTCTTTCCATGGGAACAGCTGTCATGGTAGCAAGAGACCTGGGCAACAGTCGTCATGGAAACACCAGTATGGCAGCTCTCTTCCTCCTGTAAAGCGAAGCTGTGCTCCATTGAGAGTACCGGACGTGCAGGCAGAGAGTGAGAGTGAGAGAGACAGAGAAAGAGAGAAAGAAAGAGAGCACAGTAAGAAGAAAAAGAACAGGGAAAAAGAGAGAGAGTGAGAGAGAGAGAGAGAGAGAGAGAGGAGACGAGAGAGAGAAAGAGAGAGAGAGGGGGCGAGAGAGAAAGAGTGAAGCAGAAACAGAGCTGGATATGGCTGGTCTGTTGGTGCAGTCGCACAGAGGGGAGTTGGGTTTTATGACACCTCAACAGTTACTGTATCAGACCTCCATCTGCTACACTAATACTTAGACAAATCTCTTTCAAATGCATTTGAATCTTTATTACTTAAAAGACTTACAATTATTCTCATTTTCCCATTTCTCATTTTCTTATTCTCATTTAAAAAAAACAGAATAAGCTCTGTGGCTCTAGTATATATTTATATCCCTCTACTGACCTTTAATGACAGTGTAGAACATGGATTCTTTAGTTTTGTGTTTCTAAACATTTGAATAGCAGCACCAAATATACTTGAATCATTTCCAGCAAAACCCGAAGGAAGGAACATCAAGCCACATGATTCAAAATGCCCATAGACTCTAGAGGAAAGATCAGTTTAAAGGTTAATAGCATCTTTAACTGTAGGTGGACAGGACACTGGCAGCTCCAGAATCATAGAAGAGTATATCACAAATGCTTCTAAAATCAGCGACTGGAGGGAGAAGAATCAAGAAGAATCATTAATCACTGTAGATGCTACTCAAGTTGGACAGGTTGCAGGGGGCAACACAACAGCCCAGTCTGGAAGCCAACAGAAAAGAACTTCACCAAACATCTCACATCCTCCATTGTCCCATTGGATTAGCCTGACCCTACCAATCTATCCTACCAATAAAGAAATTGATGGCTTTTTTGGGGGAGCAGCTGGTTAAGACTGGAAGCAGATGTTAGTGCTACGTACTAAGGATCATCACAGTACAATAACATATTACAGAAATGAAATCTAAACAATAGCCCAAAGCTGGTGTTACAGGGTAACTTCCACTAGTAGCCATGAAATAGCATATCACTTCCACCAGCATCCCTGAAATGTCAGTTTGTGGGAACACTCCATGGTGGCTCCTGCCCTGAACCTCCAAATACGTGAAGCAACAGAGGAGCAGACTCAGATGGGAACACTAAGGAAAGCTTGAGAAGACCCATGCTCCTCTCCCTCCATGGGGTACTAGAGAACGACTGGGAAAACACACGCTCTCAGGTCCTTCCTTTACTGTGGAAACCCCGAAGAGCTTTGGGCTTTGGGAGAGTTCTCCTTCTTCGTCTGAGTCAGGGTCATGTGATGTGGATGGTCTCATGGGATCAGAGAGGAGGGATGCCCTCATTCTGCCAGGCAACGAGGCGGCACCGCATCGGGTCGCCCGAACGCCGACGCCAAATACAGCATCAAAAACCCGAGTCTGTGTCTGTACATCCTGGAGGGAGGGGCTATATTTCAGTATCTTACTTGGTGGTTATATGAGTCATTATAAAATATAATCCCAGCACCTGATCATAGTTCTCGATTAGTACCACGGTTCAAATTTGGATCATTGGAAGGGGTGTGCAACCCTTTTTTGGAGGCCTCTCTGACGGGAGTGGGGTTAGTGTGTACTGCCTGGTAATCACTGAGGAATGGATTTAGGGCTCAGTTTTTTTTAAAAAAGTATTAAGCTAGGGTATACTCTGAGGATTATTTGGAGCCAGCTCTGTTTTCTATTCCACAGTGATGAAGAGCTGTCATGTGACACGGCTGAATCAGGTCATGTGACACGGCTGAATCAGGTCATGTGACACGGCTGAATCAGGTCATGTGACACGGCTGATCATCACTCAGCTTTGAAGACACTCTTTGAAAAAAAAAAGAGATAAAGGCCAAGATGAGGGAAGCCCCATTTTTCCCGCCTCTTTTTGCGTTTTGTACTGTGCTCTCTTCCTCTTCTTTGTGTCTTTCAGGCTCTTTGTGTGACAGAGTTTCCTCTTTCCCTCTTTTCTTGCTCTTGCTCTCTCTCTCACTCTCACACACCCTTTTCCCCTCTCTCTCTCTCCCCCTCTCTCTCTCACACACACCCTCTCTCTTTCTCCCCCTCTCTCACACACACCCTCTCTCTCTCTTTCTCCCTCTCTCACACACACCCTCTCTCTTTCTCCCTCTCTCACACACACCCTCTCTCTTTCTCCCTCTCTCACACACACCCTCTCTCTTTCTCTCTCTCTCTAGCTCTCTTACCCTCTCTCTCTTTCTCCCTCTCAGTCTGGCTGGTAATTATCACCCTATGAATACACTGGCAGAGAGAGAGAGCGGAGCGAGAGATCGATGAGGAGATGGGAAGATGGATGGGTGGTTGGTGAAAAGGAGGAAGGGGGAGAGGAAGGAGTGTAGAGGGTGTGAGGGAGAGGAGGAACTATTTCTGTCCTTTCAGCTTGTTCTTGGCTAACGCCTTAGACAGGTCTCTCTCTCTCTCTCTCTCTCTCTCTCTCTCTCTCTCTCTTTCCTTTTTGGAAAATACAAACATCCACTCAATTTAAAAGGCAAACTAAGCGGGGTAGTGTACAGCAGAATGATTTGAAACTTCTGACTGATGAATTCAGTATGGATTTACAGCAGTGGGAAACGATCTGAGCATGTAGGCACAGCATCTTATTACTGTCGTCAGTTAAACAGATTCAGAACTCACTACATGAGCACAAAAATGGTGAAAGAAACACCCTACTGGGAGGCTCCAGCTGCCAGACTCAATGTATGGAGCGTATGGGCCAAATTGCTCAAGCAATTGAACTTATTTGAACTGTCTGCACAAAACCGGTGGTTCAAGAACCACGAAAGCCTGTCCGGAGAGCAATAGCGTCTGATATTTCACTTCTTGCAAATTATTATTTTGATTTGCTGTCAGCTTCACAGGTTAACCAAGTCAGTGAGGTAGACAGACCCGCACACACATTTCTTTACATTCTCAGTGTCATAAACCTGTAAAGTATGACAAAAGACCATCTTTTGAAGGCAGTATTAGGTACTTCAGAGGTGAAACAGAACCAGGTGCTGGAAGAAACGTGGAGGAAGATCGATCTGCAAGTGAAGCTTCATAACACGGTTTCTATTCTTGTCCCAGTAAGAGGGGTGTGTATTAACAGGAGGATATAATCGAAGGGGCGGAGGGAAGAGAGAGTGCAGCGAGAGAGAGAGAGAGAGAGAGAGAGAGAGAGAGAGAGAGAGAGATGGATGGATAGACAGAACGGAGTGGTTAAAGGATGAACAGAGTTTAGTGATGGACAGAATGGGGAGATGGAGGAATGGTCAGAGTCTAGTAAAAGAAAGAAAGAGTGGAGAAGCCACCAGAATGATAAATGACCTCTTGTGAAGATGAGAGGAAACATGAATCTCTAGACACACCCTCTCACTCTCTTTCTACACCTCCCCCACCCCACCCCACCCCACACACACACGTGCGCACATTCGCACACACTCGCACATATGCAAGCGCGCGCACACACATGCACACCTCTTGTGTAACTTGATCAGTAATATTAGATCTTCAAAGTACAGAGAGAGACTTTCTTTCAGTGGAAAACACATTTTAACAGCAAGCTACTTAGACAATATGAATCTAACAAATCTAGCAAAGACCAGAAATGTTTAGAGCCTGTGGAATGCATCCACACCACAACTGAAGCCCTGAATGAACTGACTGAATGGAAAGACCGAAACAATCTGGTTGAACATCAGTATAAATGAAAGAGCTGTTTAAAAAACAAATGTAAATAGAATCTTGATCTCTTTCCACCCGAGAGAGAAAATGTTTCTTAGAGGAAGAAAGGTGCAAGACAGAGGGAAGATAAAGAGTGTGGGAGTGACAGAGAGAGAGAGAGAGAGAGAGCGCGAGAGATAGAGAGAGCGAGAGCAAAAGAGACAGTGAGACAGAGAGAAGGAGAGAATGAGTAAGAGAGAAAGAAAGACAAAGAGAGGAGAGAAGAAGAAGACTAGCCTTTTGGATTTACTTCATAGCTAAATACTAAAGCTAAATGCTAAATGCTTAAAGCCACACACACACTATCACAAAGCAGTGTGCAAGTACACAGAGTTCACACCAAAACCTATAAGTGTGAGAAAGTTACAGCCCTGTAAACCCGCTCTAATGCTCACACAGTGATGGTGTTTGTGTTTTGATTTGTGTTGGGGTTGCTGGCTGTTGATGTCAGAGCAATTTATGTATTTTTAGACTAAAGTGCCTTTTGAAACGGACCTACCCACTCACTCTTTATGCTCATACTCTTTCTGTCTGTCTCTCTCTGTCTGTGTGTGTGTGTCTCTCTCTCTCCCATCTGTTATAGCTAGTTGGCTGTTAGCAACATTCCAGTTTAGTCCACTTAGCAATGGTAAAGTACTTCCCTGAATCTCCTCTTCATGTTTCTACATTACTACAGTAATGTTTCTGACAACGTGTATTTAATCCTCACTCTGATTTTCACACACAAACATATACATTTTTAAATTTTAATTTATGTATCCAGAATGTGTAATCATTCTTTCATGCTGTCTTTCAGATAGATAGATAGATAGATAGATAGATAGATAGATAGATAGTCAGTTCAGGAAGGCCACACACCTGGATACTTGTAAGATTATCAGGGCCTTCATCTTACTGAAGACACACACTAGAAGCCAAATTGAAGATTGCCCAGGTGACTCATAAAATGTAATATATAGCAGTGAGATGAACTGTCTGTACTGTTGATCTGCATGGACCTGAATGCTCTCAGTCAGTGAATCAATGACACTGTGCATGTGTACAGATTCAGGTGTGGAGGACCACCAGCCTTATCATGCTGATGGAATACATCAGGCTGTATGCAGAGAAGGAAAGGGACCTTGACTTACTGATCTACCTGATATGGGATGATTGCAAGAACATCCTGGGCTTGTAGAAATGTGATTGGCTGATAGTAAAAAGAGAAAAGATAGTCCAGGACCACGTGGAAATGAACTTCCACAATGCTGTGTAAGAGATTAGAGATCTAGATGGTAGCTACAAATACACAGTGATCCTCTAAACACAACCAGAACAGAGAAGTACCTCCACAGGGTGTTACAGGTCATTTGAGAACAATAAGACCAAAGTCATATATATGTATTTCATACCCTGCCAGTCATCAGACACCCAGCAGGTACAAAAAGACAAGAGAAGAATTGGAGACTGGAAGAACTGGAGAAACTCCTCACACTGCATGGAGTACTCCACGAAAATCCTAAAACTGCAACCCACGGAGGAGGAGGGAGAAGAGGCCTGTGAAGTGTAAGAGCCATTGTCCAGGGTGAGACACAGAACATCCATAAATATGTCTGAGCAGTGACAGCTGATGATGAGAGAGTCAGACATGATCACCACAGAAGCTGGAGTCATATGCAGGAACATGTGCAAGTCCAAATGGAAAGAGCCACATAGTGATCTGGCCAAGATCCAGTCCTGTAGGATTATATATTATATAATATTATATTATATAGTAGCAATCTTGCAAACAGACATTATACGGTGTGTGTGTGTGTGTGTGTGTGTGTGTGTGTGTGTGTGTGTGTGTGTGTGTGTGCGTGTTTTCTGTATTTTCTACATAATATATATACAGTACTGTGCAAACATCATAGGCAACCATTAGGTTTATTGTTTTATTGATTTAACAATGGTTTAATGATCATATATAATTACTTATCAGTCTATTTATTAGAATACAACCAGAAAATAGAGTACATTTCTATGCAGTATTAAAAACAGAAGAGATTTGAGAAAAAAACAACATCTGACCTCCCCTTACACTTGAGCATTAGTAGGAACCAGGCTCTCTTCAAGTCTCTTAAAGCCTGTTATAATATACCAAATGATTACTTCAGAACACCTCAGGACAGTCTCTGGAAAAGACTTCTAGATGTGCTTATTGTCACAAAGGGAGAGGAGCACAGTCTACTGCAGGCACAAAAGTCTATGTTCCTGACTGTATATTTGGCAATTATATAATTCTCCAACACTAATCTTTTGTACTGAGGTAAAGCTGAATTGATAAATATGTACTACTGATATTCATGTGAATATGGAAACTGCCTGTACCCCAGAGGAAGATATTATTCCACCAGGTGGAATAATTAACCAGTTACTCTGGAGCCAGGTTCCAGAATTAGTATGAAAGCAGTACAGATGGATGTGTTCCCATCATAGGAGAAAGGCCACCGCATAGAATTCCAGATGCATACACACACACACAAACACACACACACACACGAACACACAAACGAAACAGTAATTATGATCCAAGAAATAAAAAATAAACAGGTTGAAAATAGATTTACTGCACCAGCAGAAGATGGTGCAGGAGCTGAATCTTTAAATATTTAAATATTTTCCAGTGTAAGCTATTTCCAGTACCGATTTATAATTTAACACCACCTTTCCCCCCGACGACCCCCCCCCCCAAATACACACCAAGAGCAAGAAATAATCATTTTACTTCTGATAGTTTTCCTTCTGACCAGCCTGGTCTCGTAAGGTATTTCTTCTACTGAACGGTTTCTTCTCATTCTGAGCTTTTCCTTCCACAGCCAGTTTAAGGCTGAAGGTTTTGGGAAGAGCTTGAGAAAGACACGAGGTTGGGGAGTCCAAATCATTTCTTGAAATAAAAGGATTACAATTAGCAATCGACATGTGAGGGCACAGCTGCACGTGCACACACACACACACACACACACACACACACAAACATTGGAAGTGGAAAAAAGGGCCTCGCACCAAATGGCCCAGCCTTGATTCTGTGTTTCCATTACCCCTGGCAACAAGGATCATGTGACCACTACAGACGTCCCCCGCCTGACGGTCATGTGGCATGTGCTGCTCGCCGGCGGGTGCTGTGTGCACATGCATTTGCTCCCTTTGATGTGTGGACTCACTTTCCGATCTGGGTGCCCACAGTATATACACGTGAGTGTGTGTGTGTGTGTGTGTGTGCCAGCTGCCTGGGGGGGGGGGGGGGGG
>JAOXYF010000014.1:8705013-8715191 GCA_028565775.1 Sternarchorhynchus goeldii | reverse complement strand
CGCACGACAGATTAACATCTGAAGTGCACTACAGAGCAACAGCTGAAGTGCACTACAGAGCAACATCCACTCTAGGATTCTCACCTCACTTGATTCTCCATCACCGGACTCTGTGTCTGCTAAAATGATCTCATTCTGAAGCTGAAAAACACAATTAGGGCATGCACTGAATGGGCACCTAAGCATGAACAACCTTTAAGAATGTATTAAACTCCACCAGAATAAACTGCAATTTAACGTCTAAAGACATGACTTTTCTCCATATTTACCAGGGTTAAATTCTTGACATTCTTTCATTGTAAACAGTCATAAAATGGAACCGTTGATAATTTAACATTAATTATAAGGGGTTTGACAGCAGCATCAGTTAGCTGGATGGACTAGATTATGGACTGGAATTTAACTACAGAGGCAAAAATATTATTGGCTAAATTACTTTCTGTAAAAGTCCAAACTGTTCCTCGCATTCCTCCAACAGCTCCGCTCTCATCGCCTCTGAGCATCCTGTGTCGGCTGGACTCCCAAAGGCTTGGATCTCCTCTTCCATTACTGGCTAACATTCATGCGTAAGCAAAGAGAAAGCATTTTGGAGACACATTGCACTGTAAATCAACGTACCTGGTTTAGAAAGCAAAAGAGCTAGCAAAATTAGCGCTAACTAGCTAGAACGTAATCTGTAAATACCCAGTGGTTGGAAGCCATGAAGAAAACGTCTACTAGCTAATAGCTATATTAACTAGCTAATTAGGCCAGCTAGTTAACTTTAGATACAGCCAGTTATCGTATATTTTAGACCCAGATAGCTTAGCTAGCTAGCCAAGAATGTAAACCCAAACAAGTATCAGTGGTTATTTAGATAGATAGCCAACTCTAACTTACTAGGCTACTTATCCTATCTAGCTAACTAGCTCCGTTATTGTGCCCTTCATAATGAGCTATCTAGGTTAGCTATGAAAGCCATAACAGCTACTTACTGTGTTGCTGGCGTTCATTTTAGCTTATTAGCTAAAGTAGCTATATTAACAAAGATGACTTCTCCGTATCCCTTCCTCGTAGTCTTCACTTACAGTATCTGATCACTTACAGTACGTGTTTTTTTCTCATTATCTTGGTTAAAACTCTTACAGTCTAACAGATTAGCTAGAGCGGTGTCTAACCCAGTTACATTATTTCCGAGACAAGACGACCTTCAGTCTTCAACACTCAAACAAAAATACCGCCAGCGCTGAACGTGATGACGTACTTCCTGGTTTAGTTTACCGAGACGTAATAATTACGCTGCCTGCGCACAATTGTGTTGAGGATGTTTTAAAAACGTCACGACAATGTATTAGTCAAGGTTATGGTTTGTGTGATGCTGTGACCTACTAGATTAAGAGAAAATGTATTTCATATGATATGGTTGCGCACGAATTTGAATAGCTAATCCTTGGTTCGTTTTTAAACGATATTCTTGAAACCTAATGTGATATGCAGACATTTAAACGATGTCCTTGTGTTTTGTGTTTTGTGTAATGTCTAAATAAATAAACAAATAAATAAATAAATAAATAAATGTGTGTGTGTGAAAAATATATAAAGATAGGACCGTAAAACGTGGCGAAGGAGTATATCTGGAACAGAAAACAAAAAGGGATTCATCACAGGTGTTTTGATTCCATTTTTATGGGTACTCAAGCAACCCCAAATTAAATCCTAACAACCCTAAAATAAGAGAAAAACAAGTGTATTTTTAAAAAATGTTAAATGTTAATTTTCTTAAGCATATTTTCAGGTTTGTCTGGCGCATTTGCCTCCAATTGCAATTTAAACCAATTTATTTCAGTAAGGACCCTTTCCACATTACTCCATTCAATCTGAATTCATTCAAAATATAAAAGAATTAAACATTTATAAAGATATAAAAGAATGAAACATTTATACTGACACTCAAAGACACTTTACAGTACACACACAAACTCCAGACATGCACCAGTGAGAAGGAGCACCCAACTGCACACAGTATACTCTCAACACAGACCCTGGGGGACTTATCACACACCACACCCCCTGCTTTGGGTATAGAGGGGAGAGAGGACACTATCCAGGACAGAGCACCATCCACCACTGGGCGTGCAGACACACAGTACACGCACATACCAGAGCAACTGCCAGCATTATAATACAAAGGCATTTCCTAAAACTACCCACACAGCTTTGCACCCCAGCTGGAGAAAGTGTAGAGTTCTGTAAGGATTATGAGGTACGATACATTAGAGAAAATGTAGAGTTTTGGGGAGTTCTGTGCAGAAGTTCATTCTGGACTGGTAAGAGTTTTCAATAAAGATCAGAAAGAAGCATTTTAATAGGAGGATCATTCTCACGCAAAGACAGTCATCGAGAAGCCTATGTCAAACGCCACCTAACTGACTTCAGCTGGATTTCAGACACAGTGAGAATGTTAAGGGAATTACAGAGTTGCCTCCAAGACAAACTGAAATGCACTCTTAAGGATTTTTGGCAGCTGGAAAGAGGCCATTTGATCTCACTAGGGTGTCTTACAAGGTTTGGTGCTGCTTGCAGGATGCAACCACCCAGTATAGTAACAACAACAACAATAACAAAAACATCAAGGTGATCCCCTTTCCAGAATAATCAGTCTGCTTCTTCTAGTCTGAATGATCTCTGTGACCCTCTCCCTAGGAGGCCCAGAGTTTAAGTAGAGACTTTTGACTTCTCTCACACCTTTCTTGATAAGTGAACATTTCTGGTGTTTGGATTCAGCCTTAAATGGTTATAAACTCAGTAAATATGTCCAGTTATGATAATATTTTATCAGGTTTAAAAAGAGATTAAAGCACCCAGAAGTAACTAAGTAACTAAGTAAGTGTGTCTAGTTTCTTTCTTTCTTTCTTTCTTTCTTTCTTTCCACTTTACTAGATGATAAACGGTGTTATATCAGTGGTAGCACATTTCAGTTTGTATGGTTTCTGGGGAGCAATAAAATGTGCACTACAGCCATTAAACTATAATAAACAGGATTTTGGTGTTCTTAGTGATACACATTTTTATCGCTTCCTCTTGGAATCTCTGTGCACAGACTGTAAGTGTGTGAGCCTGTGTTACAGTGAAAAGAAACTGAAGTGAAATGTATTGTGCTGCAGATGTTCTTTCAGGTCATGGTAATCTCCCACACTAAAGCTGTGAATGGCAAGATTCAGTTTTTTGGTCAGAATCCTCAAGGAAGTGAAACCATAAATAAAAAAGACACCTGTCATCTCAAATATTTTCTTGCAAAAATATTATTAGGTAAAATATTACTAATGCCACTGTGAGACATATAAAGAATAGGTCTGTTTTGACTTAGAATAAAAAAATAATTGATTTCATTGTGAGTGACCCCAAATATTGTACATAATTGGTTTGGCTTCAACTTCAACTTTTTTGAGCTATTATTGGCAATTTAAATAAAATTATTTCAGTTAAGTAATTGTATTATTCTTTAATATTACATTTATATTCACGTGAATTTAATAGCAGACGTCATTTAATGTAAATGTATAGCAAATTTAAATAAACGCAGGATGCATGAGTGAGACATTAATTACAGCAAGGTGACTGACTAAAGAGTGAACGTGCTTTTGCTGCCACCCTGAGGAACCCGCTTTCAAAACTAGGATTTATAGTAAATGCAGTCCTCGAAGTCTCAGATCTCACGTCGGTATGCTGCTAACCAGGGCCGGAGCTTGACAGTTGTTTAGGCCTTGAATCATGCGATTTATTGCTAAAAAAAAAAGCCCATCAGATCCAAACCTGTTTCATGTACGTAACTTGCTTTTGAAACATTCATTTGTGCCTCAGGTGGACAGCATAAATTTTTTTTCTGATATTAATCGCTATAGAAAGTAATTAATACTATATAAAGTATTAAGACACACCTTCTTAAGAGAAACGAATAATTAAAAATAATCAGCTTATTCTTTAAGTGATTTTCTTTTTGACCATTTCCCACTCTGTACACCGTTTCCTCTTCGTATCAGTTTCTAAAACGCTATACGCATAAACTCGCCAGCTTCATTGTTTCTTCGCATGTTACGTCACGCCAGAAAGACCCGATTCGCGAAACAGGACAGTGGAGACAGTGCGTGTTAAACAGGACAGTAGAGACAGTACGTGTTAAACAGGACAGTAGAGACAGTGCGTGTTAAACAGGATAGTAGAGACAGTGCGTGTTAAACAAGACAGTAGAAACCGTGTGTATTAAACAGGACAGTAGAGACAGTGGTTGTTAAACAGGACAGTAGAAACAGTGTGTATTAAACAGGACAGTAGACAGTGTGTATTAAACAGGACAGTAGAGACAGTGTGTATTAAACAGGACAGTAGACAGTGTGTATTAAACAGGACAGTAGACAGTGTGTATTAAACAGGACAGTAGACAGGGTGTGGTCACAAGCTGTACCGTGCTGTTTAGTGCATCATGTGTTATAATATCATCACCCCTGGCCGTCCAAGCTGGCTGACAGGCCAGACCCCCGGGAAAGTTCCCGGTACGCACGAAGGCCACTCCGGGCCATATTAGTACAGTTCAATGTGCTTGTTACTCTTATTACATTATAAAACAACAACAGAAGCCACACAACGTTACCGACTCGCTTTTGACTTTGCTAAACATACTAAAAACGCATAAAAATATTATGCAATGTAGCACAGATATAACAAAGAGCAACACGCAATTTCAATATGAATGATGTCGAGCACAGGTTTAAAACCTTTTTGTTTTTATTACAGCAAAAAAAGCGCAAAAATAACAACTACGGGGAATCAATATTTTAGGGTAAACTTAAAACAAGAAGTGTCTACTCTTTAACTTGTTTAATTATTGGTTAGAAAAAATTCTTTATTTGAAAGTAATGGCACAGAACTAAGAAAAGTACGTGAGGCACATTTGGACTTTGGACATTTCTCGATAGTTCTAGTTCAGTCAAATTTCGACAGATCAGAATTCAAAATAAAATTTGAATCTGTAATATTTTTGAACAAATCACTAGATAAATAAGGAAATAAAAAATTAGTTTTATTTTCCGGGCAAGTGGTGGAATTTACCGTCCGATGAGTCCTCGTTTCTCTCAACGTTTCTGTAGTCCCTGTTCGTCTCAAACTTTCTAATAGAAACCACATTAACTTCTTCTCATTAATAGTTACTTAATAGTTACTTAATAATACTGCTTACTATATGGTTTAATTTAAATGATTCATTTAAATGCTTTTATTAAGAACTGCATTATTATTATTATTCCTCTATTTTTATATTAATAATAGCGACAAAGATTTATAAAATAACCAACATAACAACAATAACAATCACAACAACAACGACGACGACAACAACAACAACAATAATAATATGCGTATGGTTTTCAATATGAATATGAATATGATTTTGATTATCTTATCATTTTTCTTTTAAATTGACATGAGGTTAAAAAGCACAACTGCCTAAGTGGTTTTGTTTCCAGCTCTGATGCTCTTTCTCCCATCATCGCGTTTTTGGTGAATTAACAGAGTGGAAATCGAATCAACAAAGCTTTTCCTTTTAGCACCTCTCTGACACGATCCACGGTCTGAACACTTAACGGCTCCCCTTGCCTACTTAACATGAAAAACACACAAAATAAGGAGCCATTCTTCAACGGAAAAAAAGAAAACTCACACAAAAGTTAAACATACCATTTAAAGCGCACCAAAAGACAAGAAAGGCAAATGGCCTCCAAAAAGCGAGAGTTTCATTGTAATTCATTGACTTGTTCAAAATGCCAGGCTAAAAAGAGAAAAGAAAAGACCAAACATTCATGAGTACAGATGCCCTCGCGAAGAGAAACCATGCACTATGGCTTTTGTCTGCGCGGAGTTAAACAATTTAAAGGGAAGGGTTAACGTAATCCATCAAATTGTCTGAAATTGTGAGGAAATTTCAAAAACCATATGGCCTCCAAGCGTTTGCGTCCTTTTTGTGCGGTGGGACGTACTTGTTTCAGTATGGCGAGCCGCGGGAGGCGAGCCGCGCTCCATTGTCACTCGTCACATCAGGGAGGATGGCTCGTTTGTCCTCAGCCTTCATGCTTTACGCTAAAATTACGGCTTCGTCTGTGAACAAAAAGGACGAGAAAAACTGGACCAAAACTTTGTGGTTTTGTGGCTTTCTTTATCTTTTTCTCTGCGCAGTCCCAGATTGGTGTTTCTCACATAAATTTCGCGCCGAATAGGCCAACACACGTTGTCGGGTCAAGAAGCCAAGACACGCATATAGAATGAATGAAAGAAACAGCGTTTGCTGCGCAAGCCAAGGGGTTTTGCTGCTTCTTTCAAAGAGAACAGAAACAATAGCAGGAATGTTTCTAAAACGAATACTTTACAAAAAGTCGAGGCAGTTAGCGTTTGCTAAAAGGTAGGCTAGTTTAGCGTTTTGGCGGACGCACACAGTTCGTTAACTCGAATGACAAAAACACTATTCAAACGAAAAGGGTAATTTTCCATTTTACAATACACTTTTATTAAAATAAAACGAATCAACCAACCTAATAGCTACAGATCGGTGATATAAACAATAATATAACTGGAAACTATAATGATAGTTCATGAAAACTACACTGGTTCAGTCAGTGGGAATATAATAATAATAATAATAATAATAATAATAATAATAATAATAATAATAATCGACTCAGTAATATTTTGAAAATGTTTTCTCTTTATTTTTATTTTTCGCTTTCAAATTGGCCTACATTATGTTTACGCTTTGTGATGCAAGATAATTAAGCACTTTCAGGACGACTGTAGGACATCAGATAGAATGATACGACTGTACAACTTACAAATAATGGAAATTCACCAACATAAATACTTGTACACAACAATAAACATTGACCAAACTAATACATTTTCTTGTAGAGAAACACGTGAAATGTAGACATTCGGAATGAGTCGAAATGTGTGCTTGTAACCAGCAGGGAATTTTGCCCATTTGTTAAAATTACTTTATTTTTAAAAAGGCGACAACAATCAAAACAGAGAAAAAAGAAATAAAGAAAAACAACAAGAACTGTGACGTTATAAACATGGCAGAAAATGAGGGGATAAGGGGAACGGAAAGTCTTGGCATTCAGGCATCCACGCTCGAACGCAATCAGTCATCCACGTCTATTTCTGCGTCTTCTTCTTCAGAGTAGTTTTCACTTGTGTGGTCTGAGAGTGACGCCATGGGAGACAGGCGCAATTTGTGTGTAATCTCCCGCTCGTGGCCCAGCTGGGCAGGGGACTCTGGCCCCGAGGGTCCCATGGTTCCTCTTGCACACCTCTCTAGATCAGCCAGTCTGGCTATTTTTTCTAGAGGCACGGCTCCGATGGATTTGGCAGATTCCACGTCTGCTTTCATTTCCTCCAAATCCCTCTTTAATTTGGCGCGGCGGTTCTGAAACCAAGTGATTACTTGCGCATTGGTTAAACCTAGCTGCTGAGCTATTTGGTCTCGATCCACCGGTGACAAATATTTCTGATACAGAAACCGTTTCTCTAGTTCGTAGATCTGGTGGTTGGTAAACGCAGTCCTGGATTTTCTGCGCTTTTTGGGGTTTCCCCTTTGCCCAAACAAAGTGGCCCCATCTCTGCCTGTCAAAGATGCAAAAAATATCACAGATTACTTAATCTATTTTTATTTGATGAGGTTTTTAGCCATTTTGAAACATTTTGAAATGTGCTCAAAACATCATCGACAACAATAATAAACCGCTACTATTGACATTTTTCAGCTGTTTAAGATAAAACAGTTCTTACCTTCTGCTGCTTGGAGCACACCCAATTCTAGACCTTTGAAAGTCTTACTAGCCAACTCCTGAAGTGCGCAGAGAGGCGATGTTTGGGAGATACGCGGTCGTTTTGTGCCGGTGCTTGAAAGTCGGCGCTTCGCGGCACTGGAACTGAGGTGTTTGATTCCACAGCCATTTATATAGTAATGTCTTTTCCCGGACGGCTTGCTGAGAATGTCGGCGATGCTGAAAGGTGTTAGAGGTTTGTTAGAGCTCGCGGGTGGCGGAAGATGATCCAAGGGGCTCTGTCTTCTGCTGTCATGAATCACCTCACAAATGCTGACAACCTTGGCGGACGTCATTATATCCAGTGGGATTAATTTCGAAATGTAGAATCAGTCAAACGAAGATATCGAATTACGTTAATCGACGTTCATGAAATATTGTGTCGCATGAGATTCTATTCGCAGATAAAAATGATATCCTCAGTTAAAAGCCACGTTGTCTGAAGAGGCAGCTGACAAGACGGGGTAAGTTTTTGTTAAATTGCCTGAAACATCGACAGCGTGTTATTTCTGCTTCTCTCTTACTCCTTTAATACTTTGCCGTACACTGTAAGTTTGGAAAGAAGGGCGTTCAGTTTGAGGCCCGTTAATTAGCTGGCATGTCGCGGAGTAGGAGGAGTTCTGTTCAATATATGGTCTCTTTAGCGGGTTCCTTTTCACAGTCCAGTTTAAAACAAGCAAACACACAATCACAACAAATAAAGCCAAAGTAACTTTGTGTAGTAAGCTATACGCTATTTCAAATAACCAGTAATTTAATGTAAAACACATGTTGTATTATTTTAGCTCAGACTACTCATACTCAGAATGTTGTTTATCACATACATTTGAGTGAAGTTTAAGAGGAGGTGATTTTGAAAACTGTTTAGGATACTTTACTTGGGATTAATACTTGAAAAATAAGCAAGCGGGCACACAGATATTCCCTATGATGCACACACACACACACACACACACACACACACACACACACACACACACACACACACACACACACACACACACACACACAATGTTGGCAGAAGCCTTGGTAGGGAAAGAATATGGATGGAATATGGAAACTGCCACTACCTCAGTGCTTCAATACATTCACTACAATACACTCATATTTCCCAGCTTGTGTATCATGGGGATCACAATGAACTCAGGGACAATATCCGTCTTTACACAGTGAGATGGCCATTTAAACCCCATGGGGAGAAAGTCAGACAAGAAGGTCAACACCCCTCCCTTCCCGTCCCCTCAGCGCACGCGCACACACACACACACACACACACACACACACACACGCTTTCAGCTGAGTGTAGGAAACGTGAATTAGCTCAGTCAATGCAGGGTGAGGCTTGTGCTGCAGACCACACGTTGTCTTTTTTTGGACTGATGTCTTTCTTAAGAGCTTATGAATAAAGATCAGTGTAGTGATATAAAGTGGGAATGACAATAGACCTGCCCAGCTAACACAGTCGTGGTGTCTGGGGGAACCCTAGCATCAGATAGATACTACTGAACCTCATTCAGCAGCATATATACATTCACTGTTTGCTCAAATCATAGCACGTAAATTAAAGCATTGCTTATTGTTATCTAAGACCTAAGAAAAAAATGTCTATTGTATTCGAGGATATGAATTTTGTGAAATATGTACACAAATATGTAATATAGTACATATTTAGTACATATTTTGTAATATAGTACATATTTAACATATGTACTAGTACACCTGAAAAAGAAGGGAGTCTTGTTTGAGATGTTAATGTTGTGTAATGTGTTATTCTTTCTTGTTAATTCTTTGATTCTCCAGTGTTATCATGTAAGGCATCTGTTTAACACCTGTTATAATCACTGAGCTACACAGTTTAAATGCAGGAAAATGTCCTGTTAAAGAGGCAAGGAGAGTGAATCCACAGTTCTCAGTTCGATGGGCGTATTCTTTTTTCCCTAATTAAATTGTATGTACATACCGTCTAATTTTAATACAACTCTATGAACTGTAGCTATACTGTAGGTCTGGAGATTGAGTATCAACTGACTCTGTATGTGTGTGTGTGTCCTCCTTTCCTTTCATATCTCCCCAGTTTTAATAAAGATTTGTCAACACAGTCATTAAACCAAGGCAAGCAGATGAGAAGGACTGGGACTATCATGTGAAGTTTGAACATTTGAAACTGGCTATTGGAGGAATGTAGTGGAAAGACAATGAATGAATGTTAAACCTGCCCACCAACCCTAACCTCAGCTACGCTTCAGATGAACACCAACCCTAACCTCAGCTACGCTTCAGATGAACACCAACCCTAACCTCAGCTACGCTTCAGATGAACACCAACCC
>JAOXYF010000014.1:8649116-8701668 GCA_028565775.1 Sternarchorhynchus goeldii | reverse complement strand
GAAGCAGGGTGTATGTGTGAGATAGAGAGGGAGTGTGTACATGTGTGAGAGAGAGAGAGAGAGAGAGAGAGAGAGAGAGAGAGAGAGTGTCAGGGTTGTTACTGTATGATACTGTTTTCCTTATTATCCCTCATAATTATTTGGCATTTAAATTGCTGCTAATTTGACTAATTTGACAGTTTATTCCTCTTTAATAACAGGAAAAGGGAAAACTCTTCCCCCACTAATCCAATATTCAATAACACTCAACATTTTAGTTTGATTATAGTTGATACTTGTGTTTTATTTCGTATATGTACTCCGTTTTATACCACACGTTGCATTCTGTGCTTGAAAAGGTTCAGAGGAGTTTCGGCAAAGAGCATCATGAAGTACCCCTGTGTGTCACACACCATCCGCGCTGTAAGACCAGCGGACTCCACACCACACCGGGCCCTTCCACCATCACCTGTCACAGAGACAAAGACAGAGCTAGCCTGCTGGAACCCTGCATAAATCCTACAGCGCCAATTAAGCTCAGAGTGATGAATGGGAGTGTGTGTGTGTGTGTGTGTGTGTGTGTGTGTGTGTGTGTGCTTGTCAGCCAGCACTTGCTGCTCCAGTCCTCCCCTCTTCATTTAATGACAACGTCAATCCGGTTGATCACCATGCCAACACTGAGCCTGTCAGGCAGTGATCAATCACATGGCTCAGCAATAGCCTCCAAGGCACTTTAATGAGCCAGCCAATCACAATGAAAGAGCTTGTATTAGCATACTGAATTGCTCTTGTGAGTGAGAGGGGAGGTTTGATCTTGCTGAATGACAGTGTTGTACACAGCACATTAATGAACTCCTGCTCTTTTAGTGCACAGATGAAATGACTTCATATACAAAAAAGTACGAAATGTAAAAATACGCAAGATTTTGAACTGTGATTTGTGATGATTTTATAGAACTTTATTATCCGAGGGTACTAGTTCTCTCTTAAGTCTGTTATTACAAAATCTCTGGTGTAATTACCCCAATTGTTAATTTTGCTGTTGTGTTTTGACCATATTCAGTTTGAGTACCACATTGTTGATATTTGTTTTCATAAACGGGCTCATAAAACACTTACGCCACATTAGAAGAGTTACTCAACCCTCTTGTGTAAACATCTCCACAGGTCTGTCCCAAACCACAATGTCCTCATGCTTCAGTAAACACACACACACACACACACACACACACACACACACACACACACACATACGTAGACATGCACAAATAAGACAATGACGAATCCGAGAGTTCCTTTCTTCTCGTTTGAATAAACGGGCTCCGTGTGCACACCGAGTCCATTTCCCCTTCACGCCTGTCCCCTCTATTGTGCCACACAAGGCTTTAGCCACAAAGAGCAGCTACACATTAACACATCCGTTTGGCTCTACCCACTCACCGCAGCTCAGCTGTCCCGCAGCACAGAGTGCAGAGCGGCGAGGCTCACGGGGTAAAGGCCTGCGGGACCAGAAGAAGCGAGGTGCCCCCCCGGAGCACTAAATGGGGGGAAAGGGGGGTGTTGGAAAAAAATACGGGAGGACGGTAAAAACCGTTGTCCCTTGTGGTGATGGAGAAGGTGCTCAGTCATGATGGACAGGCAGCTGCAGCGGTGTCTTTAGCGGACGCACCGCTAAGCGAGCAACTTGCTGTGGACGCGCATCTCCGTGGGGAGGACAGGCCTTGGGGGGTGTAAATGGAGGGGTCAAAAGGTCAGAGGGCATGAAGCTGGCAGGTATGAAGTACTTGCTGTGCAGCTGGGTAAGCCTGGCCAGGAGGTGTGGGCTTGGGCACCTAGAGCAGTTAATGGGCCATTCATGGACTATTGTTTAATATATTTAAGCAACATTAAATAACATTTTGTCTAACAGATACATTTGGCTGACAGATACACAGATCTTAGTGATCTTATTGAGCTTAGTGATCTAATTGATCTTATTGATCTTAGTGATCTTATTGATCTTAGTGATCTTATTGAGCTTAGTGATCTAATTGATCTTATTGATCTTAGTGATCTTATTGAGCACTAAGTTAGCATAAAGTTGCAAAGTTAAATCAGCTTCCAGTATAGTAAGCTGTTGTTGGCAATGTTTGTGCAATTTAGCTGGCTGTGCTTTCAGGGGTGCCAGCTTTTATGTATAAAACACTAAATATTGTAGCTTATATCTAATATCTACAAATAAGTTTAAAAATAAGATGAATATATAAGAAAAAAAGTTGAATGTAGTAATAAATAAATCATTTTATGAGTCAATTCTAGACATATTGAAATCTATTTCACATTCTTTCTGAAGTTAGTACAAAGGCTAACTTGAGCATAAACTCAACTACAGGTCTAAAATGGCTCCATCTGGTGGCGAGCTAATGTCAGACCAGATGTACAGAAAACATTTAACTTTGGTCAAATGGGAAGTATTTAGAAAATCTCTGTAGTCCCAGACTGAAAGCAGATCTCTGCCATTATTTAGTAAATACATAAGTCATATAAATCGTACACAAGTTTATTTTAGATGTATCCTCCTCAGATACATGAAAATCATTTAGAAAATAAATTTTTCATACACATAAAAGTAGAACGATTCACATATCTGAAACCCCTTTAGTAAAAACATACACAAGTTTTATGTAAACTTGTGAAACATGAAAACGCTTTCAGGACAGGTTACATTATGCCTTCATTTAGAACGCAGAAAAATACAACAGTTTAATTATATAAATTGGAATTAAAGTCTCACTTTAAACTACATACAATAATGTTTTAAGTCTAAGAAAAGCAATAACATCATGCCTATATTTCACAGTGATTAATCCCCTCTGTTACACCTACACAGTAAATAACTATATTTTATCATTTTAAATTGCACAGATTATTTGACGTCCAATAATGGGGTTAAAAGATGCTGTTTACATTCAATCAAATAAAATCAATTATAAAATGTTATTAACGTGCATGCAGTCTCACAACAGTTATGCACATAGCCATCTTTGATCAGTTATTAGATGTTGCCTTTATTAAAGGGGGCACAGAGTCAATGAGCAACCATCTCCATGCATTGTAAACCCTGCATAGAGAGGCTCTGTGAATCTAGCACGAATTGTGCAGATATGATGCAGTTTGTATGGTGTCTCTTCAAAATTGTAGATGGACACAGTACCAGCCACCCAGTCCAGATACATTCCGTATTTGTTGGAGCCTGGAAAGGTGTTATACGTATGCAAGATCTGGCCATTGTGATAGGCAATATGTATAGCCCCTATGTCACCAGCGAAATACAGACACCAGGACTTTTCATTGTGGCAAAAATGGGAATTTTCTCCTTTCCTACTGATTCCTTTATATGCCACAGCGAACTCCCCCCATTCTCCAGAGACCTCGAACTCCCAGTAGCAGCGTCCAGATAGACTCTCTCTGCACAGGACCTGCCCACGGGACATGAATCGCTCTGGATGATCAGGATACAACTGATCACCACTCACACCATTTACTTTTGTGTTACTCTTGGAGAGACAATGGGTTTTGTATGCTGTGTTTGGGTCCAGAGTGAGCTTACAGGCATCTGGGCACAAGAAATTATTTACAGGAATACAGAAAAGATATCCCCACAAAGACAGTGTTTATGAGAAATTGTGTGTTGTGAAAAACTTACATTTTCTTAGTCCTTGTCTGATCTGTATGTTTCCAGAATGCTCCATACTACCCCCCCCCAGAAACAGTAACACACAATTATAGAATTTACACTATATGAAACATCATAACACAGCTGATATTTGCATGCAAATATTTCCTGAATATTGTCAAACATTAAAAGCACAGCGGTCACACTATTGTTTAATGTATTATAGACCAATAACTACCCCAAATTATTATTCAAGAATAATTTCAAGAAAGAATCATGTGTTTATTTCTGGATTAATTCAATAGGCAACAGAGCAATTTCTCAGAATGAGATTCTTGCAAAAAAAAAACCAAAAAAAAAAACATTAGGAAATATCTAGAATATACTGTCCTCTACCTGCTGCATGTCACCTTATAAAGCATATAATCAAAGGTCAGAGCTGTTGAAGTGTAGAACTGAAAAGAGCTTGCAAACTAAAAAGGAGAAAGTTTGAGCAGAGATACTTTTCAGTTTTTGACAGCCCCATAACCTGAAGGGTCCAGAAGTGATGCTGAGTTGGCATTTTTTCTCCTAACCCTAACCCTCACCCTCACCCTAACCCTGGCTGAACAGGTCAATTACATTGGTGGTTTATTAGCTAGCTACTGAGTCTAGCCAGACATATTATCATTATTGTGGAATTAAATGCTACCCTTAAATTTAAAAAGAAATTAAATTAAAAGGATTAAAAAGATTGTAATATAGAACTTATTCTAAAATTTCATTTTAAAATTTAACACAATTCAATAGAATTTTACAACTAAATATAAATATTTCATATTAAAAATAACATTTATTAAAAGTGTAAGCAGAAGAGAATGTTTCTAATCTGGATTTATTTGGGGCAAATCTAAATTCGTCTGGGTGTTGGTTACAGTTATGTTTAGCATAAACCAGAGTGTTTCAGAGTGTTTGGTTTGAATTCTGGTCTGAATTCTCTACAAGCTGGTCTGTGTCCCTGGATCAAAAAGAACTACTAGGTTTATACTTCAGGAAAAAAGTGTTCTGGGCTTAATTTACTGAGTTTTATTGACTGGTGGCATTGTTTTAAGGCTAGTTAAGTAAAACATGATGACATGGAATGGAATGCAGCACAACCCACTTAGAAATTTTTTTTCTGCATTGCATATTTTCAATAGAGAGGCCACAAATTCCCCAAACTTACATAGTGCATGTTTCTATGTTGCAACAGGTTTATAACAAACTGTCAGAATTCAATCATCCTAGGCCTCACACCTTAGGTAGAATACGAGTATCAGAGTTACCTTAGAGGAAAATAGAGATTCTTAACATACAGGATTGAACACTTTTGTAGATGCGTCATACCTGAGAATCACCAGTTTGCAATGTGGATCCTCCAGTCTAGCAGAGAGCAGCTTCATTCCTGTGGCTCCTGGGTGGTTGTAGGTCAGATCCAGTTCTTTAAGGTGTGAGGGGTTTGAACTAAGAGCTGAAGCCAGGGAAGAACAGCCTTCTTCTGTGACCAGACAACCAGACAATCTGTATGGCAAAAAAGGACAACTGTCAAATTCATGAAAAAAGAAAGAAAGAAAACAAATCTAAATGAGCTGGATTGTAGTTTTGGTTTTTCTGTCCGTAATTACTCCATTTCAAGATTCTTAAATATAAACGCTTCATGATCTATCAGGCAAAGCATGGATTTTTTTGTAGTTTGACAACCGCATGGCGAGAACAAGAACAACAAAAAAAATAAATAAATAAAAATAAAAAAACTGACAATAAACTCACAGACTCTTACCTCAGTATCTCCAGTTTACAGCATGGATTGCTCAGTCCAGCAGAGAGGAGCTTCACTCCTGTATCACGCAAGTCATTATTACTCAGGTCCAGTTCCCTCAATGTTGTTGATTGTAACACTGCAGCCATGGTTTCTCCAGACTTCTCAGTGAGGTCACAGATGGGAAGTCTGAGGTAAGGAAATAAATATAGTAAATTTTGTCACTAGAATATATAGAGAGCAAATCCGATGATATTTCAAAGAAACTGAAATTATATATATATATATATATATATATATATATGTGTGTGTGTATATATATCACACACACACACATATACATATATATATATGCCATAAACATACATTCAGATTTACTTCCACCATAAGGATTAGAATTACAGTATATGAAAACAAGAAAGACAGGACCAAACACCTCAGAATCTCCAGTTTACAGTGAGGATCTTTCAGGCCAGTAGAGAGCAGTTCCACTCCGGCATCTTGAACACGACTGTTTCCCAGATCCAAATGTTTCAGGTGTGAGGATGGAGATTTTAGAGCTAAACTCACAATTTCAAAGGACTGCTCTGTAAGCTTAGAACCAGATAACCTTGAGAAGGTACAAAAAAAACCCCATGTAAATACAATTGCATTTTTCAGCTCAGTTACACAATAGTCGCTTTATAGGTAATGTATAATTTACTCATAATCCTCAACACTTACATGGCTTTCCTGCAGTTATAGACAGCTGGGATCAGTCTGTTCAAACCCTCTTCTGACGTATAATATTTTTGCAGGTTTAATTCATCAAACGCCTGCTCAGAAACCTGAAGCATGTAAGCAATTAATGAACAAAATCCAGGTGTGAGGTAATTACGTGAGAACTTCTCTGAGTTTATGACCTCCAGGATCTCACTGTGAACAGATTTGTCATTCATTTCGGACAAACAGTGGAGCAGATTGATGCATCTATCATTTAAAATATTTCCGTTGTACGAGTCGTTATTTACCGCATCTTTTATGTACTGCACCACTGTCTTGATGCTTTCTGAGGTTTTCTCTGTGTGCGGCAGAACACCCCACAGGAGTCTCTGATTGGACTCAAGTGAGATGCCCAGTAGGAAACGGAGGAACATATCCAGGCGCCCATTCTGAATTTCTAATGATTTGTCAACTGCTTTCTTCAATAAATGGTCCAGTTGAACATTTCCAGATCGAGCTCTGACATCATCCAGGAAAAATCTCAGTGCCTCTATGTTCTTGCTCACATAGCAGTGAAACACATAAAATGCAGCCAGAAACTCTTGGAAGCTCAAATGCACAAAGCAGTAAACCTTATACTGGTAAAGCACGGACTCCACCTTAAAGATCTCAGTACAAATACCAGAATATGCTGAGGTCTCAGTGACATCAATGCCACACTCTCTCAGGTCCTCTTCATAGAACATCACATTGCCCTTCAACAGCTGTTTAAATGCCAGCTCAGCCAGTTTCAGAATTGGTTGTTTGTTGGATATCAGCAGTTTCCTTGTATCTCGCTCTTTATTCTGGTTATATTTCTGGTTTTTCATGTTTGTCTGCATGAGGAGAAAGTGTATGTACATCCCAGTGAGAGTTGTGGGAATTTCCTTATTGTTCTGGAGAAACATCTGCTGAAGGACTGTGGCTACAATCCAACAGAAGACTGGTATGTAGCACATACTGTAGAGGACCGAATGTTTGATATGTGCGATAATTCTGTTGGCCTGATCCTGTTTACTGATTGTCTTTGTAAAGTATTTCTCCTTCTGTGCATCATTGAATCCCTGAATTTCTGTCACACAGTCAAAATATTCAAAGGGAATCTGACCAACTGCTGCTGGTCGTGAGGTTATCCAGATACGAGCTTTGGGAAGCAATTTCCCTTTGATGAGGTTTACCAACACCACATCAACTGATGATTCTTTGACTGGATCAGATAAGTTCTGGCACTCTGCAAAATTCAAGTTCAGTCTGTTCTCATCCAGACCATCAAGGATAAATACAATTTTAAGCTCTTTCAGAACTGTTAGTATAACTGATTCGAGCTCAGGATGGAATTTTACCAGAAGACTATAAAGACTACACTGCTTCCCTTCAACCAAGTTTATCTCTCGAAATGGAAGCATCATCATCAAATCAACATCATGATTAGCTTCTCCTTTGGACCAGTCGAGAACAAACTTCTGCACAGTGATCGTTTTCCCAATGCCAGCAATGCCAGTAGTCAAGACAGACCTGATTTTTGCTTCTTTTCCGTGTCTGTTTGGTTTACATGTGGGTGTGAATATGTTGTTGTAGCTGATAGGATTGTTGTGTGGAACTTGTGTTCTTGACATCTCTGTTCTCCAAATCTCATGGCCCTCATTCATCAGTGTCAATCCTCCATCTATGATATACAGCTCAGTGTAAACATCTTCCAGAAATATTTTTCTCATGGTGTTCATCCCTTCAAAGATGCTTTCACATTGATCCTTTAGAATGCTTTTATAGTCCATCAAAACACGCTGCAGGACATCTGATTAGGAAAAACATTACCCAAAATAAAAACATTTAGGATGAATGTACTGGAGCGATAGTTTTCTCTAAAACAATCATCTACAGTGAACTGCAAAGTACTGATAGATTGTTAGCTACTTTTCCTCTTTTCTTGAATTTCCTGACATTTTTGCAACTTTATTCCAAGTTTCCAGAAACACAGCTGTGAAATCTATGAAGTGTAAATGTTTTTTGGACACATCACAATGGTACCTGAAGGTATTTGAGATTGTTTGCGGGACAGTTTAATGGCTTCTAACTTATAAATGTTTTGGTTTTCTCATCCACACATTTTTAATTTACTATTATGTCTCGACTTAAGTTGTGATTTTCAGAAAATGTATGAAATATTTACATCAGAATGGACAACACACACACACCTGCAGTGAGAGGAGCATGAACAGAGCCTGCAGTTTTAGCTCTGCTGGAACTGGAAGCTCTCCAAACTTCAAGAAAAAAAAAAGAACAAGACATAAAGGTTTATTTTAACCACCCAACACTAGGCTAACATTAATACCACTTATCAAACTGAACATGCTGAAAGATGGAGACTTGATTGTTGCATTTATAGATTTATAGCACTGTTTTTTTGCATTACAGCATGTAATAATCAGTGGTTTACAATACACTCCCAGCACACACCACCTGAAAAGAAAAGTTGTACTGTGATATAAGCTGTGATAAGAGCTTAAAGGCAACTGTAATAGACACTACTGTGATAGGAGTAATTTACCTTCATCCTTGGGGTTAGTAGCACAGTTAATTGTAACGTGTCCATGAATCACGTTTCCATGGAGCACTGGAGCAATCACTTGTGCATGATGATGAGCTGTGACGCTCGTCTGAACTGTGCTGCTCTCAGCTGTGCTGGGTGAGGATGACGGGTTTTGGGCTGGTACAACCTCACCCCCACCACTACCCTTACCCCTCTCTGAAAAGTTCGACACTGTTACCATGGGTAAGAAAATGTTAACAAAATAACACAAATAAAATGACTAATTAATAACACACACTTTTTGAAGCAGTTCAGTACAGAAGCTATAGAATGTGTAGTTTGTCTCACAGTTATGTCTATATTGGTTGAACCATAAAAAAGAATAACAGTACAAACTTAACATGTTTAGCACTTGGTAACCCTTAGTCCTTCAGTCACACCTCAGTCCCTCAAGACTTAAACACTGCATACCTGGCTTATGAAATCTGAGGTGAGAGAGGGACTGGGATAGATCCCCGTGGTCAAACTCGCATCTAAGTATTAATATAATTTCTGCAGCATTACCATTTTTTAACTTTTTCCACTGCTGTTGATTCATTCCGTTCAGCGTTTTCAGTGGACAGGAACACGAACAGCATCACATCCTCTTCCTTCGAGGCAAAGAACCCAAAATTAACTACATGGCATCTGGGGCCAAACATCATTCATACTTGTTCAGTTTCCCTTAGTGCATCATTACATTTTAGCGGTGATTTGCTTAGCCTTCATGTTAACATATGTAACACTAATTCAAACGTACAGAAAATCACATGGATATGGTCACATCCTGAGTTTGAGATGTATATTTTGCAGCAATAATAAGAAAAAGACTTCATGTAAAAATTAGACTAATAATTCTGTACCCAAGGAAAAATTTAGTTTTCTATTAATGAATATCTCCAGTAGATATGCAACCACATTTTGTTTCTGTGTGTATTAAAATAGACCTAATTTTGTCACATCAATGTTCAATGTCGATTTCATCGGCTTTTGACCGAATGTCGGACAGAGAAAGAGATACATGCTACTGAATTCGACTGAAGCTGAGCTGAAAGGCGACAGCAAATTTCAGCCCGACTTTGGAACCATGTCTTACTTGGCGCTTTAAAAAAATAAAAGTTCCGCGTTCCTCTTATAACTCCTTTTCCCAATCACCTCCAAACTACAAGATTGAACATGCCCCCATTTGCTGTTTATAATTCTCACTAAGGTCGTCAGTGTCTTTCTTTCTTCTGGTTTCTTTGAAAGCCCCCCCCCCTCAAGCCCTCGTAAAAACTAAACAGCGTCGTCGATGAAACATATTAGCTAGGTAGCTACAAGTTAAAAATATATCTCTTTACTAAACACTTTACTAAAGTAAAACACTGAAAATACAGTATATACCTCGTTGGTTGCATGTAACAAACTTGTCATCGAATCTTTAGGCGTCAAATGAAGTAGAGTAAACCGTAGTGCGTAGCATAAACAGGAAGTGCGATGCCGTTTATCATAATATGATGTCATTTGTCATAAATGATTTTTGGCAGTTTGGGTTTTTTTTTTACCATTCATCATGTTTCTGGAGATAATGTCGTATTATTTGTCCACATTGTGTAGCCTTCGTATCACTGTCCATATTTTCAATGTTCCCCTGATCCACTCATTTTCAATTATTACCTTTCTGTTAAAAACAGAAGCTATTCTTGGCATGACCCTTGTTCCACTCCTACCCATATCACATCTTCAGTTATCCACATAATTATAGCTCTCAGTTGTGCTGCCCAGTAGTCATTTTTTTTAAGTTCGGTAAGTTTAACCCTCCTTTTTCTTTTGGGCAAAGAAGTCATATATTTAATTCTAGCTTTCTTATTTTTCCATAGAAATTGTGACATATTTATTTAATACTTTAAAGGTAGAGTTAGGGATCCAAATAGACTATGACTGGAATAAGAACAGAAATATTGGTACAATATTCATCTTAACTGTTTCTATTCTTCCTGTCAGAGTCAAAGGCAGTATTTACCATCTAGCCAACCCCCATTTTATTTCTTTTATTAACCTCCCCATAATTCTCTTCATATAATCTTGATGTTTCAGGAGTAATAATTATGCCCAAATATTTAAATCCTTTGTTAGTCCATTTAAAACAAACTGTCCCCTCTAGTTCTTCTGGATATTTTCCCAATATCATCTTAGCTATTGATTTAGATTCACTGGTTTGATATCCTGATATTTCCCCATATTCTTCCAAGGTTTCCCTCACAGGTTTTCTTTATGTTTCTTTATGACTGAAATAATGGCTTCTGACCAAGTTTTTGGTGGATCTTCTGCATATAAGGAATAATTAAAAACATTAGCTAATACTGGTGTAATCTCTTCTGCAAATGTTTCATTGAATTCTCCCAGGAATCCCCCAGTGCCTGGAGATTTATTATTTTTAAGAGTTTTTATCATGTCTGAAGTTCCTTGACTTGTAATCGGTTTTACCATTTCATTTGCTTCTTCTTCCGATAATGATGGTAACTGTAGTCTTTTAAGAAATATGTAGTGTTTGTAAAAGGATTGGGAGATTCCTGTGTACTGAAATGCAGTACTCATCTTCCAGCAATTTATCAATGATTTCAACAGGTAAAACAAACATCTTGTGCTGTAATAAACATTTGTTTAAAAACAAAACAAGAAACACTTCTGCATCAAAGATCAAACGTCCCCCAGACCATTGCTGCTCATTTTGGAGAGGCTGTTGATTTTCTTGCAGGTCTTAACCGTTTTCGAATTTCTTTAACACAATGCCATTTTGTATCGTTGTTGAGTGTATGGGGGGGGGGGATTATACTGACAGTAAATTTTGATGATTTGCTTATTGAACATGTACATTACGGTATAATACATTTTATAATTGTGGATTTCAAACATCTGCAAAAAGTGCCTGGACTACATGCACTAAAGAAGGGGGCTGTAAAGTTAACGTGTCAAACATACCATTTTCCCTACACCACGACAGGACAGGTTTCTTAAACACCCCCCCCCCCCATTCCTCTTTGCACAATCTCTCTAAATCATCCAGAGTCCTGGGTCTTCTCCTATGCACTCTCCTCTTCAGCTCTCCACACAGGTTTTCAATTGGGTTGAGGTCTGGGGACTGAGATGGCTATGAGAGGAGCATGATTTTGTGTTTGGTGAATCATTTTTGAGTAGATTTGGCCACATGTTTAGGGTCATTATCATGCTGAAAGACCCAGTGAAGACTCATCTTCAGCTTTTGGGCAGAGGCCACCAGAATTATTTAAAATGTCTTGGTATTTCAAAGAGTTCATGATGCCATGCACCCTAACGAGGTTCCCAGGCCCTTTGGAAGAGAAACAGGCCCACAGTATCACCGATCCTCCCCCAGACTTCACAGTGGGCATGAAGTGCCCCCCCACCATCCTCATCTTTTGTGTTACACCATACCCACTTGGAATGTTTGTTGCCAAAAAGCTCTCTTGGTCTCGTCTGACCAAAGCACACGGTCCCGCTTAGTCCAGACATTTATGTTTTTGCTTCAAGTGAGAAAAGGCTTTTCCCATAAGTCACCCGGCAGAAGAAGAGCTGACCAGAAATGCAACACGCTTTTTTTTTATTAAATACGTTTAATATAGCAATCTACTGTATATTATAGCCTCATTCCATACCAGTTATCAATAAACAATGTAAATTAAAACTACAGCCTGCCAACAGCCTGGCTGGAGACCTGGTTCTATGTTCAGAGGTACTCTATAGATTCACCACCTTTAGGCACCTCGTTCTTCCAGCAGCACCAGCACGCCAAACAATTTCCTTGTTGTAGGCAGAGGAAAATGACACCCATCCCAAACCCTGGAGCTTTTTATCATCCCCACCTGCCATACTATGATGGTCTCCAATTAAGGTGGTTTCCACCCACCTCTCAGTTGCCACCAACAGCAGCAACACCTCAACCCTACCACACCTGCCTCCTAAACAGCTTGTTGGCATGTAGATAGTACCTGATGGTTGTTATGGAGACTTTGTCACCATAAGATACACTACACTTTGATGCAATTGTCTAATAACTCACCTTTGGAGAACATTTTACTTCTCTTACCATCCTCCTCACTGTGTATGGGCAAGATAAACTTACACTCTGATCCAGGCTTGTTTGCCACTGTTCCAGTTGTTTTAAACTCCTGAGATCTTGTAACACTAACGAGCCACATGACACCGGGGAGGGAAAATGGTTAATTGGGCACAATTTGGACATTTTCACTGAGGGGTTTTACTCACTTTTGTTGCCAGTGGTTTAGACATTAATGGCCGTGTGTTGAGTTATTTTGAGGGCACAGCAAATTTACACTTTTATACAAGCTGTACACTGACTACACTATATCAAACTGGCATATCTTCAGTGGTGTTCCATGAAAAGGTATAATAAAATATTTGCAAAAAGGTGAGCGGTGTACTCACTTTTAATCCTCATATCGGCAATTGATGGTGACTATGCCTCCTGCATATGCAGTCACTTCTTTAGAGGTTACACCCCCTGCTAAAAGCATGTTGGCATCACACTGTTATGAGAACTTGTACTGCATTTATGTTATGAGAACTTGTACTGCATTGTCCCTGTAGTGGATAATAAATAATGCTGGAAGAGGTAGGATGATGAACACGAGTGGGTGATGACAGTGGATCCTTTCATGCCAGTTATTTTTAGACACACACACACACTTCCATCCTAATATTTACATTTGCATTTTAAGTGGCTTACATTGCAATTAAAAATGTATTTAAACAAAACAATGGTGCTTTTTAATGGTGCAAATTAGAATAGATACATTGCGGAATCTCTAAACGTTTAATGGCCGCATTTACAGTATTGAACAAACACTCTTATCCAGAGTGACTTACATATTTATCAGTATGACTGTACGTGTTCCATGGCAACCGCTGGGTAGAGTGTGAGCGCAGAGGGCCAAGTTGCCAGCAGTAAACATGAAACCACTTTATTCATATAAAGAAACCATATTTTAAAACCTGCAACAAACGGGGAAACAGACGGCAGATACAGGCATGAACAGTGCGACAAACACAGACAAACACGCGAAAGGAAACACAGGGAGAGGCACAATACACGCAGGGAACATGAAGAGGACCTGGGCCAGGGGAAGTCCCGCCCCCGTCATGGGCGGTAGCGCCCCCCACTGAGGCAGCAGGGCAGGCCGCTGGGGTGTGCAAGCGGCCGGTTGGGGTGCGCCCACGGGTGGCCCTCCCATGACGGGACCCAGTCCATGGCCACCCGGGACCTCCCAGCGACCTTTGTCCGGGCCACGGAGCGCCAGGCGAGTCCCTGCGCATCGGGATGTGCGCTCCGCCTTCGGCGCCCAAAGGCCTTGAGGGGACCGGTTCCGGGAGGCTCTGCGGGATACCCTGGAGGAGGATACCCTCTGCGGGATACCTCTTCCTTGCTGTCGCTCTCCTTGAAGTCCCTCTGTCTCAGTGACCAGCGCGGGGAGGCGCCAACCTGGCTCCTGCTAGGACTTTCTGGGAGAGGTTCCTCCTTGCGCCAAGGGGTCTCCCTCTCCTCCTTGATATAGCGAGGCGACTATTCCTCCTCACTCCCGCAGGGAGACTCCTTCTCTGCCTTCAACCCGCTGGGAAACGTGCCCTCCTCCTCACTACAGCAGGGAGACTTACTCTACACCTTCACACACTGGGGGGGGGGTTCCTCTGCTTTCTCGGGGTGCAGGGTGCCTAACCTCATCAGGTCCTCTAGGCGCAGGGCAGAGGAGTTCGTGCTGGGGACAAAGTGGAGAAGGGCTTCGTGGGCTGGAGCCCACACTGCCAGGTAGTCCCACAGCTTCCTCTTGTCCTCGGAGGGGAGTGGGGACTCAGGGAGAGGGGAAGCCACAGGGTAGTGAGGGGACCCAACCGTTCTTCCTCTCTTGCGCCCTTTCTTGCTACGTTTTCCTTTGGGCATCGTTCCTGCAGACCTGGTCAGTCTTTCTGTCACGTTAGCAGGCGCAGATGAGCCGCAGGAACGGGCAGAAGGTGAAACACAGTCATTTTAAACGTTTTTTTTTTTTTTTTTAATGTTTTCACGAAGCACAAAGTCTCGTTTAACACACTGACATTCCGACAAAGTCCGACAAAGATAACAGACGAACAGATGAGTGCTACGTTCCACAACAAGCACAGCACACGAACACACCTCCACACCGATGCGCCCACCATCACAGTATTTACCCATGTTCATGCTTTTTTGCAATAAACAGAATTGTCAATTTTATGGTGTTAACATGATCATATAAAGCCGTTTACTAATCTAAGCAAAACACCCATACCATTGTACCAACTTCTTTTACATAGAATTGAGCTGCTTTGCCAACACAACTAGATTGCAAACCACGAAATTCAGCTGTACAGTTTACAGAGCTCACATTACCAAGAAGGTCCTGGGCTTATCAAAGCTCTATCCAACATTTAACCACAAAGACTAGAACAGGCAATGTCCTGTCTCCTTAGGTTATGACCAAGATAAATGTTGGACTCTTGCATTCCAGCTTAGGAGTGACAACCATTTAGGTACGTGTGTGTGTAGTGAATGTAAATAATATGAACAAGTAACTGCAGTAAAGCATTTCTGATAGAATATATATTGTATAATAAGAAAAAAACAGTAAAATAATATTAGCAGTTCAGTAAAGTGTAGGCCTCACAGAGGCTGCAGACTTTACACAGAGACTGTAGAACAGAGACTGTAGGCCTTACACAGAGATTGTAATTCAGATACTGTAGGCCTTACACAGATTGTAGTTCAGATACTATAGACCTTATACAGAAGATGCAGGCTTAACACAGAGACTATAGATTTTACACAGAGACTGCAGGACAGAGATGCCTAAGTCTTTGAATCATGTAGCATCATGTCTTTATGAGAGAAAATGATTAAAGTTTGCTTAATGTGCCTGTATGCCTACACTAAAGTGAGTTAAAGTGAGATTAAAATGATTTATTATTGTTATATGACTAGACTTTATAAAAGGGAATTCTTTTTTCAGGTCTTTATGGCTTAAATAATCCCAAGTACCAGTGAAAATCCATGCTTGATATGAATATTAATGTGCTCTTCAGACATTGGACTGGTCTCAGAACCATCAAAAAATGTCCTTCCCAGAGCTTACTGTGCCCTAGAAGGAGTGAATCTCCCCCACAGTTTCTAATGGGTTTTGTTTCCCAATCCTCTCCAGGGTGCGGTTATCCCTATTGCTTGTACACTTTTTTCTACCACATCTTTTCCTTCCCTTAGTATATCTATTAATGTGTCTTTGAACAGCCAGCCTCTTTAGCAATGACCTTTTGTATCTTGCCCTCCTCGTGCAAAGTGTCAATGGTCGTCTTTTGGACGACAACTATCAAGTCAGCAGTCTTCCTCATGATTCTGACAGATCATTTAAAGGCCTTTGCCTGTTTTGAGTTAATTAGCTGATTAGAGTGTGGCACCAGGTGTCTTCAATATTGAACCTTTTCACAATATTCTAATTTTCTGAGATACTGAATTTTCATTGTCAGTTATAATCACCACAATTAAAAGAAATAAACATTTCAAATATATCAGTCTGTGTGTAATGAATGAATATAATATACAAGTTTCACTTTTTTAATGGAATTACTGAAATAAAGCAACTTTTTCATGATATTATAATTTTAGGACAAGCACCTGTATGAGGTTCTAAAGATCTGAGAGGGTAGATCAGTAACTTTCCTTTGAGTCTCACTGTGAAGGTCTGGACGGAAAAAAACATGTGGGATGTCTTCAGTGGGGTGACAAGAAAAATATGTTTATTTGTTCCCAACTATACAAAAATATCACTTTTTAGAGGTAACAGAAAAGCCCTCTAAATGGCTGTGGATGAGAAGGAGAGATCCTTGGCTCAAAGGCACATCACACAAGCAGGGAACTGATCACTCCCAGCTGGATCGCCTGGGAAACATTTACATTTTTAACATTTAGCAGATACTCATATCCAGCGTGACTTACAGAAGTGCTTTGTCTTCTTTCAGCATGTATCTTAGCCATTACAGTAGTTTATAGTGCAAGATATCTTTGAAGTAGAGCACTGCTAAAATACAGGAATCAATGCTGAAAAACCCAGTGACCCCAATTAGCATCACTGGTGATGTGGGTATCCAAGGGCGTCACTACATGTATTTTTAAACTAAAGCTGGTATATTTTGAAAGGTCTAAAATGTTTTGTTAAACAAGAACCGTCCAGCTCCACATTATCTTTAATTCATTAGCATAACATCTTTAATCCATTAGCATACTTGTTGGCCATTTACAACCTTCACCTTCTTACTTACCATATTTGGGCATCACGTCCTGGCAGTGTGGAGACGTCTTAGCTATAAATGTGTTGCAAACTACAGAGAAGATTATCTTCTGACTGACTCTGACAGAAGGCAAGAAGACATTAACTGCAACGTCTTCAGTAGAAAGGCTAAAGAAAGAAAACAAATAAGGTAATTTATGACTTTATGTATGTCAATTATACACAAAGAACAATGTATGTACTACAAAAACTGAGTAATACAAATCCAATCTGTATTTTTGTTAATGTTGTTAGATGGTGGTATCTAAGTAGGGGATTTGTTTCTGAAACATTACCCAAAAGTTACTGTGATGTTAGCTGTAGCAACAGCTCGCTGCTAGTTAGCTTTAATAAAATGGCATAGAAACAAGATCAATAAAAACTACCAAAATATTGATAGATCAATAATTTCTGGTGAAGTAATGTAGCCTCAAGTCTACTCATAATTATTCTCACTCATTCCTGTTTGTTAAGTGGGAATTATTCACACGTCAATCTTTTAACCTCCCCTAACGTCCCCAGTCAATTCTGTACCTGTTCGTGTTCTCAAACTCTTTAGTATCAACTATTTCTCGTTTTCTGTTGATTTGTTTTGATAATTAGTCTTCGACAGTTTAGTTCTCATTGGAGGTCTTTGTGGTTTCATGTTCTTATGGATTAATTTAATCCCATGTGGTGGAACAGATAGCACAGCCACACAATTTCTAATATAAAGCAGAGTCTCCAAATCATAGGTAACAACCATAAACACTTGACAAAACAGCGAGGCTAACATTAAAAACTTAAACAGGACAAGTAGAAACACACCTGAGACACCTTCATATCTCAAAGTGTTACAACATGGCACTAGAAACTGGATATATCCTACTATGCTTAAAATAATTTTATAAATAAACAGGCAATGTGTCCTAAATATGGAAATTGGACTAATACATTTCAATACAGGTCTAACTGACTAAGTCCATGACATGGCCACCGACTAAGGCCATGGTGAATCTCATTACTGTCCACATAAGTGGTAATTGTACTTTTGTATCTCAAGGAAGAGAGACCACAGTATCTGGTATCAACTGAAGACCTTTTGTTAACTCTCTTGTTCTTTCGCAATGCTCAGGACAAATAATTTAAACTTGTACAAAAACTCTGGAGCTAAATTTTATGTATTTATATAACATCTGAATTTCTTTTCACTTTTATTGGCAGTGATGGATGCCAAATGCATTGAAATCTCAGCCCTTGGCAGGCCCCTGTATCCTGGCATGTTGTACGACTGTCGCAATGATTCCTTCATTCCAGGTAAAATCCTCATTGTTTGCTAATATTCCACAGATTGTAAATAAAAGTTATAGAAAAAATATTTGCACCTAAATCTCAAATTTCACATCATTATTATTATTATGACTATGTGAATCAGGTATCGTTACTTTAAGGATTTTTAAGAATGGACTGAAGTTGTAAGTTGTCTATGACAAATGTCTGTATTTAAATGCTTTTTGTGTTTTTCTTTTTAAACTGCTTTGTGTGAAGAATTGCTCACCCCCCCCCCCCCCCACCCCAGTGCCAAGCTGTTGTTTCTCTGTCTGCCAGTTTGTAATTCTGGATTTAGACTTTTTTTCACATTTAATTTTTTTCTGTACTGCTCAGCCTTAGCATGACTTGCCTGCCTGCTTTTCCTATTTATCTGGTTTTGACCTCTTACTGTTTATCTGACCACAAAACTTTTCTTTCTTCTGTCCTTTTGGTTACGTGTTAACATTTGGGTTTTATTGAACCTTCTGGCTCTGTTTTCATTCACCTGGACTAACACTGAGTAGTACCTGATGGTTTATTGAACTTATGTTAATAGACATATTTCCATAACAAATATTATCAGCCAGCACAATGAAAAACTATTTATTCTGGTATGTTTACATATCCATGTGTACTGTCACATTTTTTAGAGATTTTAAGCATCTTTCTTAAACTCATAGCATAGAGTCAGACTACTGCACAGTATGTCAAAGAATAAGTTCCTTTCTTTCACTTATTTCAGGGGTTACTTTATGGGACAGCGAATCATTAAACAAGGCTTTGGATGTACATCAACAACCAAAGACAGATCTAAAATTTAGCTTTTCTGACTCGCTCAGTGAGAAAACCAGCCTCCTAGATTTGAATGCTTCTCTTAAAGCCAGCTTCCTGAGTGGGCTAGTGGAAGTTGAAGGGTCAGCCAAGTACCTGAATAACAAAAAATCCTCAATGCATCAGTCCCGGGTTACTATGAAATACAGCCAGACTACAAGATTTGAGCAACTTAGAATGTCCCAGCTTGGCAAAATTGTCTACCCACAGGTGTTTGAGGAAAAGTCAGCCACTCATGCCATTATAGCTGTACTGTACGGAGCTCATGCATTCCTGGTGTTTGATCAAACAGCCACAAAGAATGAGGACAAACAAGAAATTGAAGAGAAGCTATGTGTAATGGTCAAGAAAATTCCATGTTTTTGCACTGAAGGAGAAGAAAGTCTGAAGCTGAATGAAGAAGAAAAGAAATTAGCTGACAAAATCACCTGTACCTTTCATGGAGATTATTTGATTGAAAAGAACCCCACCACATACACGGAAGCTATACAGTGTTACAAGAAGCTGCCCTATCTTCTGAAGAACAGAGATAATAATGCTGTACCAGTGAAAGTTTGGTTGTATCCCCTTGAACAACTGAATACGAAAGCAGCTCGGCTAGAGAGAGAGACTAGTGCAATACTAAGCTCTAAAATCATAGGTTGGCTGGAGGATCTGGAAAATGGAGAAAGAATATCCAATGACTTGATTAAAAACTCAACAGCATGTGATTTCCAGGATCTGCTTGAGAGGCTGAAGTCATTTCAGGTATTCCTCTATCAGTACAAGATGGTGTTCCAAAAAAACATTCTAAGGTTTCTTCCTGATATACGGGGTGGGAAGAAAAAAGAGGAGACATTTCTTGATGTCCTGAACATCCACAGCAAAACTAGCCCCTTTACATCTGACAAAATGAAAAAGTGGTTAAATAATATTCAGAGTGAATTAAACCTGCTGGATTCCTACACCAAGGAACTGAGTGGTTGCCCAATTGTAACATCTTCAGTACTCGACCAAATTGTCTTTAACCCGACTGTTGATATAGTCATATGCTTCTCCTTCACCTCTCTGAATGAAGACCCATATCTGTCAACACTGAATGAGTATCTGAAGGCAGATGAGTTTGAAAAGCTGTTAGTACTTCCTAAATCAAATGACCAAGACCATCAATCATGGAACAACAATCCTGACATTTTTGAGATGATGAGAAAGAACCTTTCCCTCTTCAAAGGTTTTTCTGAGGCAAACAAAGAAAATAATAAAATCAGGTGTGTCATTGCCGCAGTCTCAGACCCCTCCAATCCTGGCACTTCCATCCGTCTGTACAGAAAAGGGAAAATGGTGAACAGCAACTTTCAGCCTGTGTCCAAGCCACCTGCACCCAGTGGGCACATCCATAACAGGAATGTGATCCTGAAGCTTCAGAAGTCCCCAACTGGAAAAACCCTGCGGTACAGAGTGGAGTACAAAGCTGATACAGGAGCTGATGCTGAAGCATGGAAAATTGTAGACACTCCAGATACAGAGGAAACCTTCACATTGACAGGACTGCAGCTAGCAACAAAACACTGGGTCCGGTACAGAGCAGTCAGTGAAGTGGGAGTGAGCGAAGCCAGTGATTCTGTCTTCTTCTCCTATAAAGGGAAGGTCAATGTTCCAGTGGAAAAGTCTTGGGTCAGTAAGCATTTGATCAGATTTCTAGCTAAACCCTAAAAATGTTTATATAATAAAAATAAAATAATAAAGTAAATAAAAAATGTGAAAATTTAAAAATGTGAATTTGTACCCTATAGAATTGGACCACTTTATCCCTCTTTAAAGAACTAAGGAAGACATCCAGTTTGGACACCTCTTACTGGAGTCTGTCAACCATCAAATCAGAAGTTAGAACTCTATTCAACCTGGTGAGTGACATCATCTCAGTAACCTTACCTAACTCCTTGAACCAAAAACAGTGGACAAAAGTCGAATACATGCAAAACAAATGGTTTCACCTCCCTATGTCCCAAACTACAATAAACATATAACAGAATATTTAAGCATGCTTGGGTTTGTGAAAGGCGCTATATAAATGCAACTTATTATGATTATAATCTATGTGTAATATGTATATTTAAGTGCATGTACAATACTATAGTAAAATGCTACAATATGTATAACAGCGTCTGACTCCACTACAGGGGGTAAACAATATTCATTAATGGTGTGCCAAAACCAGGGTCAAAAAATACCAAAGATCCAGAACACAAATACCAGTGGAATACACAAAAATAAACAAGCCTCAAAATGAACACACACTCTTGCACACTCACAGTCACGCAGGATACAAATTTCACAAAGACAGCACACGATCGAAAGCAGGAATCGAATAAAGGTCTCTAATGTTCTCCAGTCTTTTCTCTTTCAGGGTCAGACAGGATATATGTAGGGATGTGGTGGTGTCATGAGGTGGTATAACCAACCAGGAGAAAGGGCAGCATAATAAGGGTGGTGCGTCTGCATCTGGGGAGTGCATGAACAGATCCAGAGAGACACTACAGAACACATGATCCAGAGAGAGAGCCAAAGAGATTACTACAGAACACATGATCCAGAGAGATCCAAAGAGAGTACTACAGAACACATGATCCAGAGAGAGATCCAATGAGATTACTACAGAACACATGATCCAGAGAAAGATCCAAAGAGAGTACTACAGAACACATGATCCAGAGAGAGATCCAAAGAGATTACTACAGAACACATGATCCAGAGAGAGATCCAAAGAGATTACTACAGAATGCATAACCTGTAACATAACATACACACAGAAAAGGAAGCAACCCACAAAAAAAGAGTTGGTCGTAACACAAGGTAAAAAAGTGCAGGAAGTTAAGTAAATGTATCTGTAAAAACACTTAAAAGCACGTGCCATGAGAGTCAATGTAAGACCATGTGGATACACGTTCCAAGGACCCAATATTCTATAGTTTCAGTGATGTTTTAGTCAAGGATTATTTTCAAGAATGGCAAGAAGATAATCCCAAAGCCAAATCCCTAAGGGTATTGGGTTACATAAAGGCCAGAAAATAGTCACATCATATTTTTTACTTGCCACTGTCCCCCATTTACCTGCCTGATAAAAAATATTTGCTGAAGAAATAAATGTGCTGCCAATTAGCTAATAAGTCACATCAGATGCATCAATGATAGAAAACTGTGCACATGTTTTTTTGTCATAAACATTGTTTATTCAAAAGTGGATTGTCCAATATACAACTCTGTAAGACAGCACCTGAAAAAACTGGTGATAGTACTACCCATGATATGTAGACATAAATTTTGCATTTTGAGAAATTCATACTAAGATGTGAGATTTATCATGGCTTATGCCATTCTCAGTGCTTATGATCATTACAGAACAGCAGCAGTTCTACAGTTCAGTTTCCTGGAGGATTGAAACAAGGACAAGCTTTATACTTCCAAGGTGTTATTCCTTTAGACTTTAACAGGTATGCTCTCAGAATGATAGCAAACTGTGTTTTTTAGTAGAAATGTATCATTTTACATTCTGTGTTCTGAAATAGTCAAAAAAAAAAAATTTTTTTTACATTTTTTACTTTCAAACGAAAAATTCCTGTCTTTTGCAGATTTATAATAGATCTGAAGACAGGAACAAAGGATGAAATTGCCTTCCACTTTAGCAACTACACCAACTGTCTGGTCTGTGACAGCTTCAGAGCTGGCAAGTGGGAGAAGCAGTACAATATAAACTGGACTCCATTTGTCAAAGGGATGGCCTTTGATATGTTTATGGTTATTACATCAGAAGGCTATGAGGTAATACATGTGTAATAGTGAAATACATTAATAAAATAGATGAACAAATAAGATACTATGTTTTACTTTTTATTCAGGTAATTGTGAATGGCCAGAAGTTCTGCATGTTCAACCACCGTATGCCACTGGAGACAGTGTCTGCACTTGAGATTTGGAAAGATGTCTTCATGAACACCTTCGGCATCATTGAAGTAAGCCATTTCATTTGATTCCTTCTTTTTTCCCACCAAAATTGACTCTGCCAGTCATGCATTTATAATACAATCTTAACATTTTGTCTGTTCGATGGATCGATCAACATCTAACACTCTTCTTCACCAGGTGGATAATGGTAATCAGAAGGTCACCATTACTGGTCATGTGTAAAAACACTGATCGTTTCCATTGTCCTCAGTGAGAAAATTACTAAAGCCATTTTCTTTGTGTGGTTTCCTACGTTTGATGTTCATCATTTTTCCTTTTAGAAGTAAACTTCAGTTGTTTTCTGCATGTATTTTTCAGTTTTTTCCTACCTCACTAGGGTTAGAAAGTCTTGGACATACATACTATGCTGGAGTTGAACTGTAAACAGTATCCAGATGATAAGTCATGTGTTACTGGAACTGATATTCGCTTGCAGGCATAATAGTTTGCGCTTAATGTTCACCATAACTTAATTAATATGGGTTGTATGTTCACAAGAACAAATACTATATTAATAAACCATGAATTTTTAAATAGTGGAGCTTTTTTGTAACAAACTGTCAGCTTTAATATGTCAGCTTTTGATTTACCAAAACATTTTCATATTTGATTTAAAGTTGCTTCGGTAATACTCTTTTAATGAGGTACTGCATAGGAGTGCACACACAAGGCCACGTTTATTTTAGTTTCGGTTTCAACAGACAACGTACTAACATAAACGGATCAACAGCGTGGACAAAGTGTAGGGAAAGTCAGTGACACATACACGCTTTAATACACTCACCCTAACGAGACACAGGTGAAACGTATAACGACAACGAGACCAATCACACACGCCACAGTCACGACACAACCAGACGGACACACAAGCATACATGCTCACTAGACTGATGCAACAACAGGGCACACCCTCCACACAGACACGAGATAGGGGAGGCAGCCAGGGTGGCCACCGTGATAGGTACCTTTCTTGAAATTAACAAATATGAGATGAATGCATTTTGTTTATCGATTGAGATTTGTCAGCATACCTGGAAAATAGCAAGAATTATTGACAATAATGACAAAAACATTGTTTAGGGTGTAATGCCAAGGCCAAGAATCGGCCAGTCACACATCACAAATACTTCATGTTTCCATTCACCTACATATTAATTATCTCTTGCAACTGTTCTTCACCCCGTTTTTCCTATTTAAATCCCACAGGTGCCTTAATGCAGTTTCTTAATCCACTTAATCCACTTTTCTTGTTCAAGCAGCAAAAGATGAATGCCCTGCTCTGTTTTTCCTGCTGATCATACCAATGTTCTTGCCAAGTATTTTGTTGGTTCTTCTGAGCACCTTTTTGTTTTTTTTGCCTCTTGTTCATTAAATAGTATTCCATGTTTCCACCACTTCTGTTTTACTCTGTTTCAACACGTCACATATGGCCAAATTTCTAAGGTTAAAGGGTTTAGATAAAGGCAAATAAATAAAGTCAGGTTTTTAATTTAATAATGATAAAATTATTACTATCTGGTACCTTTCCCTATTTTACCTACCATAAAAATCCTCACAGAAGAAATAAATGGTTTTACAATGACCTGATAAGTCACATCAGATGTATCAGTAACGGCAGGGAAGCCTATCTGTGTAAGGCATTTTGTTCGCATCTCAATTTAGAATGGTAGAATTGCTGCGGGTAAGTTAAATTTATAAACATTCTTCATTCTTCTGTTTGGTCCAGGACTGGAGCACATCTACCTTCTTTAAGGAATTACGTTCAGGAACCTCACGTGGGAAATCTTCCAAAATCCAGTCAGAAATGGCTCATCCAGTTTGCAACCCTGTAAGAAAGCGCCTAAAAAAACTTGAGAAAGTACCATAAAATGTGGATATCTATATTGGATTTGAGCAATATTCATACTAAACTTTGTGATTTAACATTATTGCACTGTCAATGCTTATGATTACTACAGTTAGAAACCTACACAGGAAAAATTCCTGGAGGTTTGCAACAAGGAAAAGCTTTGTACTTCCAAGGTGTTATTCCTTCAGATTTTAACAGGTATGCTCTCATAATAATGGCCATCATTGTTTTTAGGCGAAATCCATATTTAAAAGCACAAAAACCAACTTTAAATTCTGCATTAAATGTGTTTGAATACTAAAATGTTTTCTTTTGAACTGCAAATTCCTGTCTATTGCAGATTTACAATAAATCTGAAGACTGGGCCAAAGGATGATGACATTGCCTTCCACTTCAGCAGCCTCACTGACCATGTGGTCTGTGACAGCTTCAGAGCTGGCAATTGGGAGAAGCAGTACAATATAAACTGGACTCCATTTGTCAAAGGAGGGGCCTTTGATATATTTATGGTTATTACACCAGAAGGCTATGAGGTAATACATGTGTAATAGTGAAATACATTTGCAATAGTGAAATAAGTTATAAAAGGGACAATGCTGGTTCCGTCCTGTTCGTGGAACACTGGACCAGCTTTTACCCTCACTAGGGTCCTAGAGGGTGTGTGGGAGTTTGCCCAACCAGTCCACATGTGCCTTGTTGGATCTGGAGATGTATTTGACTGCATCCCTTGGGGGATCCTGTAGGGGGTGCTCTGGGAATACAGGGTATGGGGCTCGGTGCTACGGGACATTCAATCCCTGTACAAACAGAGCAAGAGCTTGGTTTGCAAGGCCAGCAGTAAGCCAAACTTGGGGTTGGACTCTGCCAGGGCTGCCCGTTGTCACTGATTCTATTCATAACTTTTATGGACAGAATTTCTCAGTGCAGCCAAATGGTGGAAGGAGTCTGGTATGATGGCCTTAGGATTTCATGTCTGCTTTTTGCAGATAATGTGGTCCTGCTGATTTAATCAGGCCAGGACCTCCAACTCTCCAGCTCTTCCAACTGGGCCAGTTTGCAGAGTGTGAAGCAGCTGGGATGAATATCAGCACCTCTAAATCTAGGACCATGGTATTTAGTCATAAAAGAGTGGAATGCTCTCTCCGGGAATTAATTCTTGCCCCAAGTGGACTAGCTCAAATATCTTGAGATCTTGTTCACTAGTGAGGGAATGATGGAGCAAGAGCTTGACAGGTGGATTGGTGCAGTGTTTGTAGTGCTAACAGACCAGTCTGTTATGGTGAAGAGAGAGCTTAGCCAAAAGGCCAATCTACATTTCAAATATCACCTTTGGTCACTTGACTGAAAGAATGAAATCTCAGATACAAGTAGCTGAAATGAGCTTTCTCAGGGTCACTGGACTCTCTCTTAGAGATAGGGTGAGGATCTTTGCAATCTGGGAGATTCTCGGAGTAAAGCATTGAGAGGAGCCAGCTGAGATGGTTCAGGCTGCCCCCTGGACGCCTCCCTTGGGAGGTGCTCCACGCTTGTCCAACAGGGAGGGGACGCCAGGAAAGACCCAGGACATGTTGGAGAGATTATATTTCTTGAATGTACTGGGAACACCTTGGTATCCTCCTGGAGGGCCTGGGGAGGTGGTAGGGAAGAGGGAAGTCTAGCCTTCTTTATTAGGCAGCTGCCCCTGTGATCTGGACCAATAAGTGGTGGAAGATGGATGGACATAAATGGATGAAAACATTTTATAAATAAAACATTTTATAAATTTTTTATTCAGGTAATTGTGAATGGCCAGATGTATTGTATGTTCAACCACCGTATGCCACTAGAAAAAGTGTCTACACTTGAGATTTCTGGAGAGGTCTTCATGAACACCTTTGGCATCATTGAGGTAAGATGTTTTCAAATGATTCTTTCTTTGACATCAACTAAAATGCATCATCCATTAGACTACAATGTTAAAATTCTACATGTTTGGTGGTTTGATGTTCAACATTAACATTTTATTCACCAGGTGGATAATGTTAATCTGAATGTCCTCATTCCTGCTCATATTTGAGGGCACTAATCATTTCCATTGGCCTCAGTCGGATAATTATCTGCTTCCTAATCAAGTAAAACAAGGCAAACATTTAATGCTCATTATTTCTCTTATTTCTCTTTTTTTAAACTGATTTTTTGCAAGCATTCTACAGCATTCTATTTTATTACCCAACTACTGTCAGAAAGTGCTGAAATACACATATCGTGCTGCAGTTAAATTGAAACCTGTATTCTGATAACTCATGTTAGATTGAAATTGATATTAGCTCACATGCTCCATTGTTTATAACTTAATGTTATAATAATGTTATAACTAATATATAATTGTTTATAACTGTTTGATCTTAATTTCCACCATAAATGAATATGGATTGTATGTTCACAATGATGAACTTTTAAGTACTTTTAATTAACTTTTACATTTGTGACAATCCAATGATAGAAATGTCTGCTTTGATATATATTAACAAGCTAAGAGTTTACAGTCAAGATTTAGTTAAATCTTCCAATAAATTGTTTGCTATTTAAATTTGTTGCAAAAACATTTGCTATCCTCTGTTAAACTGCTCTACTAATATTTTCTGAACTTCTTTAATGATGTACCTCTTTTGAAATAAATATGCAATGAATGCATTTTTCTTTATTCATTTTTAAAAAAACAAACACCAAGTTCAACAGCTAAGCAAGAAACAATACTCTCCAGGGATTGCATGCAGACATCAAATGTTCACTTGAAACAAAATGAGAGGGAAAGTGAGGCAGGAGAGGATGAATACAAAAACCCTAGCTTTGGTTTACAGGAGTTGGCAGGAACGACAAAACTAAAGGCATGAACTGCACATACAACTTAACATTATAGCCTTTATGAACGCTCTATTGCATTAGCAGACAAGTGCGCGCACACACACACACACACACACACTCACACTCAAATATTGTCTGAATTCAATGGTTGTATTCCCTTATCTCAAGCAATATATCACAATGGGAAACCAGCTGATTTTTATTACTCTTAGCTGAACACCCTTTCAATCACAGACTAAACACAGAACAGTATGGTCTCTCCGCAACTGTTCTTCTTTGCCTGCTTTTAAAATCCAACTGAAAACTTTCCTCTTTACTTCTTATTATTCCTCCTAGGGTTTATATATATATATAATTTGTGTGTGTGTGTGTGTGTGTAAAGCGTCCTAGGGTTTGTGAAAGGTGCTATATAAATGTAAATATAACTTCCATGTATGAGAGATCCAACTTCTGCTGCCGAAAACATTCCCCAAACCATGACACTTCCTCCTCCCCCTGTCACTGACTTCTTTACACACTTTGGGTTCAGTATTTCCCCAGTTTGTCGATGAACATAATGTTTCCTATCAGACCCACATAAATTAAACTTGCTTTCATCACTGAACTCTGGACCACTTCTCTGTCCACACAACATGCTCCTCAGCAAAGATGAGTCTAGCTTTTTGTTTCTTTCTGTTAATGAGAGGTTTGGTCACTGCAGAGTGGGCTTTCAGTCCAAATGCTCTTAAACGTCAAGACACTGTATGACGAGACAGATCCTTACCCTGTTCAGTGCTGAAATGGTGAGCGATTCCAGCTGCAATGTTGAATCAAATACCCATGGAGATTCTCCACATTATCCTGTCCTCTCCTGCATTTGTCTTTCGTGGGCGACCAGCTTTCTTGAGAGACTTGAATGAGTTTGTGACGGTGTAAAGATGCAATATTCTAGAAATCACAGACTTGGAACGATCAACTTCTCTAGCTATGGCTGATAGGACCCCCCCCTTTGGTCTTCATCTGGACAACTTGCTGCTGGAGGGTTTCAGTCACTTTGGAACGGCTCACTAATTTTGCAAAGTCAGTGAAAACTGGAAAGTTAGGTTGTCGGTTAAATAGGGTTTGTCAGATAATTAAGGAAATTAGCACTATGTGCCAGATTAACACCAATAACAGGTAACTGAAATTGTTCTCTAATTTTGATCAGTGTTCTTTTTCAATTATGTCATTTAAGTTTTTTATGCTGTGCTTTAGAAGATACAATTTATGAAATAAACTTAAAATACTGCTATTTCACTACTGTTAGGATAATTTCACACAGGACTCCACAATGACCTTGACATTTAGGAAATTGTGTGTCCTCTAATTTTGATCTCCAGTGTATACACAACTGGCACAACACTCCTTAATGACTACCTTATCAGGAACAGGATCTTCCATAACTCCAGAGGCTCCACTCAGAGTAACTACCAGTAACTACCAATTAAGCAACAGATGACCACTTCAGTTAGGCTAAGCTGGTTCTTTGTAAGGCCTCAACATACATTTCCCCTGGAATGTGAAGCAGACTCAAACACTGGATGGATCAAACTTTCCATACTTATTAAAACTCCATGTTCCTTAATAGATACGAGAATCTAACCCTCACCAAGCGACTTCATTTTTAGCACCAAACTTGAACAATCCGTGCTAAACAAGGACATTGTTATCAAAATGACTGCCCCAGCCGTGGACCCATAGTGCTGTCTTGTAGCAAAGAATAAACTTTGCCTCGTTTGTAGTAACATGTAGTGATATCTACCAAGAGACTTACAAATAACTAATGGGATATCAGCTGCATACACTAATAGGGACCAAAGTCGTATGCAGGGAAACTGCTTATGGCCAGACACCCAGGGAATGAAGCAACTTAATAAATAAATAAATGAAGTTTATCGAATAACATTTTGTGGTGGAAATTTCTCGACTGGCAGTGATAGAATAACTTAGACAAACACGGTGTAAGATAAATCACTCAATAAAAGGGTTTAATAGTATTGTATAGAAGAGATCACCAAAGACAGATTCATACAAGCGCACAAAGCCTTGCATGAATGCAGATAAAATAAGATGGTCTCATCTCTTTCTTTATACCCCAAGTCCTCACTGTGAGTACGTGCTGAATAAGACGTTTTTGTAAGTTGGCAGTTGAGACACCATCCTAAATTTGCACCTGCTTTGCACTCGACCATGGATGAAACTCCCTTATCTGCACATTCCACATTCAGTTTAACGCCACCTCATCAAAGAAATGGTATGCGTGTTCTTAATGTCAAAGACTTAACAGACAGTTTGGCGATACAAATAAAGAATAAATGATCATGCATAAATGAATATGTTTATAAAGACTTCTTTTCACAGAGTATACTTCTTTCACAACACTGAATAATGAGAGTAACAGTTCACAGAAATAAAGGAAAAGTAAAATGGAAATTTAACTGTGAAGGTAAAATAACAGGCTAATAATGTAGCATACTAGTATAACTATAAAGAAAAGAAAAAATAATAAAAAGTGGTAACGTTATGCACTCAACGAAATTAATGGCTAAGAGAAGAAATGCAGGGGGAGTAATTTGATTATATGGGGCGTGACAATAAACAAAGAATCACGTGGCACCCTAACCGATATAGTACCAAAGACACTACTGGAGATGGCAGTTAAACTTAACTTCTAATTGCATTGATGATAAATTTAATAGGAGATATACGCCTTGAAGTTTAAACTGACCCAGCAACCACATCGGAAATATACATTGGAGCTGGATTATGCCTTATTGTGACATCATCAGGGATTGAGACCCAAAGTCTTGTCCGTGCGTGTCCGCATGCGAGATCGCGTTAGTCTGTTGAACGTCGTTTCATGTTCTCGCAGCACAGCCACCGGCCCAACTGGTCACAATGCTGAGCCAGACTCAGAGTCAGCCCAGGTCGAATTAGATTTGTGACTGTCTCCGATATAGACTTGAAAATTGGTGGCCAAAACGGAGCTAATTTCAACTCAATCAAAGACAAAAGATGACTAAAATATGAAACTGCACAATGCACACGAGTAGATGCGTACAAGTGTGTAAAACAAAACAAACACTGAGCAAATAAATAATACTTCCAAATATAACAGGTCTTTATTCTAGTGTATAACCTTCTTGGTACTTTGAACAATGGCAGAACCAAGAAGCTTTTCTTTTTCTTTGTTCTGAGAATTTTATACTAAAGTTTACTGTATGCAAAATAGATAAACAAATATTTGTGGACCATGTCCACAGCAAATCCCTTCCATACATACAGGCTGACTGTAGATATGCGCATTAGAGGTGGGCGGATCAACCCAAATATCGATAAAATCGATACCAATGCTGGTATTGATATTGAGCAACACTCGTGTAAAAAGATCGATACTCAAGCTTTTCTTCTCTCTCGCACACACTGTCTGCTGTGCACACAGATTCATCAAAGTCTACTCTCCGTCTGTCAGAGTAGCGCTGCGCTGTGTCTCACACAGCACGGAGCAGCGCACCCTCCCCCCCCCCTCTCGTCTTTTGTTGTTACACCGTCACGTGACTCAGTGGCGCCAGACAAACAGCAATGCAGGTAGACTCAGCCTGGCCCGCCCACTCCTCGAGTCGACACGTCACAGTACGGAGAGAGACACCACCAAAGTATTGAAATGTCTGAGAGGAAGAGAAGCGCCGTTTGGCTTTATTTTATTGCAGAAAATTAAACTACAGCAAGCTGTATAGTTTGCAACAGGGCTGATAAATACAGTGGAAACAACAAACCTCTACAAACACATGAAAAACCATGCAGCAGAAAACACTGCAGAAACGGAGAGAAGAGCAGAGACACCCCCCCAGTCCCTGGCCCCGACTAGCTTTAAGTTATATTCTTTTTACACTATTTAAGAAAAAACGTAGAGAAGTGCACTGAAGGGAAGAAATTCCTTATTTTTTGTATTATTTTACTGTATTGTTTGACTTGAAAATAAGTTTGAAACTGTTTTCAGTATTTGTTGTGGTGTGTTAATTTTGCTGTATTGTGGTTTGTCAGCCCTCTACCTCAGGACATTTTTTATTGTTTTTCCTAAGAATAATTGTATTTGAAAAAAGAAACAAAGAAAGAAAGAACTAGAAGAGACGTCTAGTAAGGGGAGAATTTTTATTTTATTTTTGTATTGTGGTTTCTCCTTTTCTACCTCAAAAAAGATTAATTTTCCTAATGTTACGGCAAACTTGTTATTGTTCCATTGTTTCTAAATAAAAATGTTTATTGTGATAAAGTATTTTGTTGTCACGTACAATGTTTGCCGAAATTCTATCCTAGCTTTTTTGGATCATTTGGATCTATGAAGCTTAAATATTAAAAAGTATCGGTATCGGCGATACTGTCCCTGCATTTACTTCGTATCGGATCGATACCAAAATATTCCGGTATCTCTAATGCGCATGCATGGACATAACATGCAGCTCCCTCCTCTCATTTCGCAAATCGTGGACTGGAATAACTAATCGCACGTTTGCTTAACTGAATACAGTAGGCCTAATACTATTAAACTACCTTCGTCGATAGTATCTGCCTCACTGTTGCACAAAACAAGAAATATATAGCATTCGACAAATATTAACGATATTTCTTTGCAGCTATAGAACATAGAATTGGACATACCTGGATTCAAAAATAAATAAAAATTATTTGTAGAGAATATGAACAGTAAATCCCTTCCGTACATACGGGCTGAGTGTAGAAATGCTCATTCATCGGCATGCATGCAGCTCCCTAACGGCAGAAAACACACGTGGAGTACGTCTCACATAAAATTCTGAAAATAACACTTTACTCCAAGTACGTTCATATGGCAAATTTAGTGCTTACTCTGTACAGTCTCATAAACGATTTTTATCAACACAATGTTATATCTGAATCGTTGTTTTGACTTTATAACACATTTTAGTGAGAAACATGAATAATACTGACCCCCTCTCACTTCACAAATCGCGGACTGAGAGGCTAACAGAAATCATGTTAATTTGATCAGCCTCTTAAAGGAACAGTACAGGTATGACACCAGCTCCAGACAAGGATAACCAATTCCATGAACATGAACTAGTGCAGCATATACATCATGATTTGGTGGGATTTCATATCGAATATCTTTTTAAATTACGTTTATTTTAACTGTGTTACATCAGCAATACTGTAATGAGAACCTGTAGAGAATTTAAGTACTTATTTAATTTTATTTAATACTTAACAAATTTATTGTTATATTTCCTTCCCATACCTACTTGGTGTAATATCCAAGTTAAGTACAGATTTAACTCTAATTAACACAAAGGTGAGGTTAATAAACAACACATGGTTACAAACAAGTTAGTCATAAACAAAATGACCCAACAGTAACTTAATGTAATTTGCCCAGTTCTTATCCAAAGGTATGTTTAACTTCTTCAGCTCAGAGTGATAAAGCTGGTAATGTTCCTGGTTCTTTATGCCCCATCTGATGGCACAGTAGCTCCATGGTTAAGAAAAGGTGATGGAACCAATATGAAGTTCTATGGGTTCTGATGGACTTTAGTCAACTAGAATGATGTCTCTGAAATCCTCTCAGTAACAGGAATCCGATGGTGACTTTCCTTATCCAGTAACGTTATGGGAAAGTGGAGTTTTCAATACTTGTAGTTAAATGAACTTCCACTGACTGTCTGGACAGCAGAATCCTTTGCAATCTTCAAATGCAAAGTAAAGACTCATATACAGTATCTGTAGAGTATCTAAATGACCGTTGATGCTGCACTTTAATTTTTCCTCCAATGCTGAATAACTCAAATTTGAGCACCTATTTGTTATTCTTTGTTATTGTATTTAGCATTGTTTAATACAATAATAGAACCAGCATAATTCTTGTATTTTAGCAGTGATCTAGTTCAAATGTCTACTGAACTCTATCCTACTTACTGGCTAGGATGCATTCTGTGAGTCAACAATGAAGCACTTTTTGTAAGTCGCTCTGGATAAGAGCATCTGCTAAATGCCTCAAATGTAAATGTAAAATTCGCATGCAAATTACTTTGTTAGAGACGTACCAGTAGCTCAACACAAGACTTCCCTCCATGTGCATTCACTGTCAGAAGAGAGGTTAAGAAGGTACAGGTGTGCTTAGTAATCAGGAATAGATGATCTTGTGAATTGGTGAGTGGAACTTTGGGAGTTGTACTCTCTTGCGGCTGGTGGCATGACAATGACTTCTCAAGGCCATTAAGTGGCAACCTAAAGCAGGAGGGTCTAAACCACTGGGTGCCATACAGGGCAAGTTAATGTGATACTTCATGGCCAAAAGTATCAAAGGGAGAGCTCTTGGATATTACAGTATGGACCCAAAGATGACTGGCTTACCTCACCTCACTGTCATCATTAAAATAAAAAGAAAGGTCCAAACCAGGGAGTCTTCTCAAAAATGGGGACCAATGAAAAAGTAAAGCATCTCTCTTTGTGGGGCCAGAAAATATAATTAACTTTTAACAGTAAGTGTCCCATCACAGACCATGGGAACTGGTCTAGACATGAAGACATCAGGTAATTCCATGCTGACAGTACTTACACTGGTCATAAACAATAAACATTGACATTGGTCATACACAATTAACCCTTGACAGGAGGAGCTTAGGTGGGAGGCGATATTTTAAAATGTATATATGTTGTGTTCTTTAAAACTTGGGGTTCAGTTCAGCTTAACTGTACACTAGTGTTACACTGCTACTTTCAATGCTTGTCGTTAATGTTAAATAAATTTTGCTCAGTGTGGAACAGTTATGGGTTAACTCATTCATTTTCTACGCGGGATTCCCTACCCAGTAAATTGTGACATTCTGTTTCTCTCTTACAACAGCAGTTTAATTTATTATCTTTAATGTTCTTATCATTTCTTATCTTACTCACATAACATAGGTGAGTGAACACACTGAACTCTGGCAGCATGAAGTTGTGTGTGAAGGATTTCACATCACTGTTTTATTTTATCTGGTTCAACATATTAATTTTTGTTCCTTCTCACTGGCATTAAACTCGCATTATGTGAGTTAGAGCAGGTTGCTAGAAGTATCACGGTAATGGGTTTCTCAGGCGTTACTAACTGACTTGTCCAACACTGCCTGTAGAAGACTATTGAGAGGACATGTTCAATTCACACACAAAAAAACAATTTTTGGAGTCATAGTGTAACCAATTTGGCTATAAATTATGAGCTCAAACATTGTAGTTTGAAGAACACAAACATCAGAAAATAAAGGACAATTAGCATTATGCACAGCAGAGTACATTATATTAAAATTCAAGTATATATTAAAATACAACACTACACGTTTCTGTATACCTGCACGTAGAGACTGAAGAACTTCCCTGAGTGTCTGGTCATGACAAAACACACATAAGTAATAGGTTAGCCGATGCTTAATTAGCAAAGAATCTTAAGTGTGTTCCTGTCAACAATTCTGACACTCGGCACTGTATGTGGCCCAGATAATTAATGTAGCCAACTACGCCATCTAGTGGCAAACTGAGACACTTGTAGTCAAACGAATCAGCTCAGGTTCAAATTTAGGCGTGGAAAGAGCAGCACAACCATGTTCACTCGGTCAATTAAAATATAATTAAAATACATTAAAAATAAGTTATAAAATACAGTTTTAGGAATAATTGGTAAATAACAGTTTTGAATAAATATTAATTTTTCCTTTGAGAGCGTTTGTCAATTATACCTTTAAGTTTGCTGAACAAATATTCTTACTGCAAAGAGATCTTCAGTAAAACTGAAAGATTCAGCCCGGTGATGGTGCATGTGAGCTATAGACAGATTAAGGAAGAGAACCAATTTGTTTGTTGTTGTTGTTTTGTTTGTTTGTACAAAAAAGCCACGAAATTCATCTTTTTATATCAAAATAGTCTATTGTGTGTCCACTTCAAGCAACATCGCAATAATAAAAAGGGAGAAATCCGCACCCACAAATTTCCACCTTCAAAGATTAATTTTTTACATTAACAAAAACAGCCGGCAAACTCAAAACGTTTCACCGTCAGGCTTCGCTAGGTTTTTGATCACACCTGCTAAAGTCCTTCTATAAATTCTACTTCCTCTCCAGAAGGGGCAGCATACATACTGTATATCTTCCTAGCAAAAAACAAACAAACAAACATACAATAAACTGTAAAGTATTGACATAACTGCACAACAATAAGGAGTATTATCTTATATGTTGGAAATATTAGAATACCATACTGTTGATGAAGGTCGCTATAAACACAGATCTATACTGAAAAGCTATTCTAAGAAAATATGGCTTACTAACCCTCTTCGCTAAATCCTCTCACTAAACCCCCTTATCAAATCCGAAGGTAGGTCTTCCATAAAGAGGATAAAGAGGAGGATGTAATCCTGTAATTCTAGGCTAACGTTCCGCTCTTAGTGAAAAACAATTCGCTCGTAGTCTCAAACCGTTGGAGGCTCGAGTCCCGATTTTTAAAAGCCCTACTGAGAATTACTATTTAATTCTGAGAATAAAGATTAAGTGAATTCTGACACACACACACACACACACACACAAATTAAGCAAATCCTCCAAAATGGACTGCCATAAATTTCTGGTTGCGCACCTAGGCCTGCAGTCTCGTGTCATTTTATTTGTGCTAATTAGGGAAACTGGCAGGCACTTTTAATGTAAGAGGTCAGTGGGATTTATCAGTACAAGAACAAAGATGCATTCCATTTTTTGTAATTTCTCAAGCTGCCAGTAGGTGGCAATGTAGTTTTACAAATTCGTGACATCCATATATTACAAAGCTGAAAATAAGACCGGAAATGATTGCAGCATCATTTCTAAAGAAGACTTGGAATTTTTAAATGCAGGGTCCTTTTTCAGTCCACATTTATACCATTAGTTTACAAATAGATGAAATTCAGAGCCTGCCTGGCGTTGTCTCTTACAGTAACTGGTACAAAGGCACTGATTTAGCATGAAGGGAGTGTAAAGGGCCTATACAGTTTGCAATCGTTTAGTTAGTTTCATTTTGTATTAGGGAATTATACATGCAACATGACAACAATGTTTATTTTTTATAGTAGAGCGTTGTGTTTTTTATATTAGAACATTTTTACATTAACCCAGTATCAAATGTGCCTGAACCAAACCACTGAGTGCCTGGGTTGAGAACCACAGCATTAGAATACATGTGCTCTTTATGGCCATTATGAACACTCCTGTGCAAATGTCAGAGACTGTCCTTGATACAGATTTTTGGGGAAAAAAAGATCAGATTATTTTTATGCAAGATGATCTTATATCTGATCTCCTCAGAAACACATTTTGTCATTTTAGATGTACATGAGTAGAACATTTGAAGAGCAGATATTGTGTGTTCAGGTAGCTGCTTGTGTGAATGTAAGCGTCTCTTTGAAGAGGAACGAAACCTCTGTGGAATCTTAAGAGGCAGTCTTTGTTGGAAGACCACAACTGTGGTGGTTTTAGAATTGGAAGACCCCAGCTAAAGTGGTTTTACAGTTGGAAGACCCCAGCTGTAGTGGTTTTACAGTTGGAAGGATGGAAGAGTGGACAAATCAAATACTGATACTATAGTAGGAGACTTTGAAAGATTGTTAAATATATTTCCTGCTTGTGACTGAAAAATAACTAACTTGTGCTATGTTAAATTGAATGAGTGCTTTGACTGGAAATTCTGCAAGGAAACTGTACTGTCTAATTTTTGCACATAATATCTCATAAATGAGAACATAACAAATATAACTACCAAATGGCTGTGAAAATACAAGGTTGAGTACACATCTTTGAGTACACATCTTTGAGTACACATCTTTTTACATTTGAGTTTAACTATATGCTTTGAGTACACATCTTTAACTATATGCTTTGTCTACACTACATTACACAATCAAACCTTAAACATGCAACTGAAATCCTTTATACTAGTCTTCAATCCACCCAGCCGTAAATCTGAGTAGCTAATATATTTACCTAAACATCCTCTAGGGGGAGACATATTTTTTAGAGTCAGTTTAATAATATGATGGTGAAACTATACTAAATGGTTATAGATGGACCTGGGTGGAGTGAAATTATTGATTTATAAATATGTCTCTTCTGTAGTGCCCATTGCTGAGGAATTGACTACATAAATCTTAAAAGCACAAGGCTCTAGGTCAATCTAGGAGGGAGTCTTTTTGTTTGCATATATTATAGACATGTTGTTTATGTATATTCATTATGAATATTCATGACAAGGATTGCAGTCTGGTTTTGGTTTGTGTGTGTGTGTGTGTGTGTGTGTGTGCGTTTTGTCCATATGTGAGTGTGTGTGCCCTTGCTCTGTGTCATCTTCCACATGCTGCTATAAAGTGTTTCTTTGTTGTCTTGCTAGGTGTCAGAAAACCTCCCACCCTATCTCCTCCCTCTCTCTTTCTCTCTCTCTCTCTCAACCTCCCCCCCCCCCACCTCTAGCACACATACTTTGTTCTGGTCTGGTTGGGTGTGGCCTCCAGCAGCTTTGACACAGGCTGGTGAACTCTAAAATCCACACAATATACACAGAAGCATCAGGATTCTCCTAAATTACCAGGTACAAACCAGTTACAGCACTACAGAATTAAACTCTTAAATTACCAGGTACAAACCAGTTACAGCACTACAGAATTAAACTCTTAAATTACCAGGTACAAACCAGCTACAGCATTACAGAATTAAATTCTTTTACACTCTTCTGTTACCACTGTATGACAAGGCAAGAAAATGTCTTTGCTGCTGAAATCTAACGTATCCTCTCTTGCACATTTTTACTCATAACTGCTATAACTTTAAAACTAGCTGAGAAGCAACAAACATGAACAAAATTGTTTGATAATTTCTTATATACTATAAATATTAATTTCCAGTATTTAAACATGATACATAGCGATAAGGTCATAATTTTATAAAATTGTAAATATTATAATATTATAAAATATGATTATTTTAATTTAAAAGCATTACTAAGAGTCAGTAGTCTTAGTTATCTTGCCATCTTTTATAAATATTTTAAAGCTTTAGTCTTACTCTTAAAAGGTCTGCAGTGATTAGATCATCAGTATGTTTATTTTATTATCTGACATGACATGCTGTTTTTAACACAGCACCTCTCTGATGATGGCGCTAGTGCTCTTTCAGCAATCAGCTTCTCATGTCTCCTTTTGAAGCAAAATTGTAATTGTGACATTATTTTTTGATGGAAGAGAAATATATGGAAGTTAAGTTGCTATTTCAGTGTGGAAATATAGAGTCTCCAGTTCCTACAAGAGATGCAGTGTTGAGATGCTCATCGACTACCCAGAGACTGTTGGGGTGAGAGCACATGGGGTGGGGGATGTGTACTGAGCTCCTTGTAAGGGGCTGTGGTTTGTGTGTGTGTGTGTGTGTTTCTAAGTGTATGTGTGCAGAGAGACACACCATGACCTTGTTTTCAGAGCATCTTTTAATTAATTGTTAAATCTATACTGCATTTACCAAATAACCAGTTACTTAATGTAGTAAAGGCATGGGAATCATTACTAAATAGACTAAATCATAAATAGACTCTATTTGGTTGCATCCTGGAGAGATATATCTTAGGAACTGTGTCTCTCTCTCTCTCTCTCTCTCTCTCTCTCTCTCTCTCTCTCTTTCTATACACTCATACACACAGACATACACACACACACAAACACACACACACACACACATGATTGTGCTCTTCTGTACTGAGATGTTGTCATTTCTGGGATCTGTTAGAGTCACTCTTCCAGCAGTCAGAGTCACTTCTTAGAGGTCAGAGCCCCACATGTTCCTGTCACCACTGGGACAACCTTGCTATTTACCTTCCCCTACTCTCTCCTCTTTCAGTCCTTAATATTTCTTCTCAGGAGCTTCCACTATCACAATGTCTGCTAGCTTCACCACAACACGACATGTCTCCCCCCATTTGGAATCTGGTGGTCAGCAGTTCATGCCTCATGCCTTGTTCCTGTACACTCCTTTGGAATTTTTAGGTAATGGAATATGTGTGTATGTGTGTGTGTGTGTGTGTGTGTGTGTGTGTGTGTGTGTGTGTGTGGTTTTCATGGTTGATGAGTTTGAGTATAATTTTGTATTAGAGAATTATACATACAACAGGACAATGGTGCTTGAGTGTATATAATCATAACAGCTCTTGAAGATATCAAACAGTATTTGAGTTCGTCTTCAACAGTACATCCATAGTTTAGCTTCTCTTTTCCTTCCTGGTCGCTTGACATTCATTATACATTGCAGACGTATTGCAAACAAGTCACTGTAGCCAGCAGACCAGCCCAGAGTTTATGACCACAGAGAGAACCTTATTCCAGGAAAACTTTTTATGAGTGGAAATAATCAATTCTCCCTTCCAAGGCTGAATTATAAAGAAATTTTAAGTTGGGTCATTTACTTTGTGTGTTTGTGTGTGTGTGTGTGTGTGTTTCTATGGCTAAATATAACTGGTCATAAAAATGGGAGGTTTTAAAATGCTCATAGGAAAAATGTATTATTTTTTTTACACCAGCTGTGTGCACTAAACTAATTGTTTTGAGATTCCTGAGAGGAACAAAGAGAGAATAAAGGAGACAAAGAAACCTAGAGAGGATAACTAAAGCAGATTATTAATCCATGAAGCCAACATCTTCCTACGTTAATTGTGCATCACTCTCACTCTTTATCAGCGATTAGTGACACAGAACCACTTTATCCAGTCCAGAGATACCAGGACCAGCCCTATACACAATAATCCACATTATTTGCATGTCCAGGTGTTTAGCACTGCCTGCGGTTAGAGGTCCGGTCTTATCCAACATCTAACCTATCTGGCCAGACTCTCCTGCACCCAGACCAAGTCAGCTCAATCCCTGCCCCCTTGAACCCTACAGCTACTTCAAACACACATCGAAAGCTTTAGGTTGAGAAGGTGGATTTTTAACCAGGATGTGACATCATCTTCCTCCAGTGAAGAGAGTGTCTATATCTCCTGAGCAGCACTGCTGTGTAGGTTCCCCTCATCATTATATATTTCTCCTTTTCTGTTGTCTTCTCTGTCCATCTGATTCCTTCTCTCTTATTCTCTTCTTGTTTACTATCTCTTTCTCTCTGTCTCTTTCTTCTAGAGGAGAGATTTGGACGTAGGATGACAGGGCAGGCAGGGTGGTTGGAGGTTCTTTTAGCTCACTGAGATGTGGTCATGGCAGTCTGATGTGCTCCCAAATGCAGGCAGACCCTGGCTCCTTAAAGCTCACACAGAATCACAGAATGCTAGTCTGAATTATTGAACAGGTTCTGACCCAGTGATGCTAACAGTGTGATGTAGCTGGAATACATTTGGCCATGGAACGATTCTTCCTGCAAAGATGTCCTCACATTAGCGACACAAAGACAGAATGACTTAGCAAAAATGCAGAATATCATTGATGAATGTATCAAAAACATGCACACACACACACACACACACACACACACACACTCATACACACACACACACATACACACACACACACATTTCTTTCAAACAGTGGCGTGTGCACCCTGCAGCTTTTTAAAATCTGAATGAATTATTCAGGTAGATGTGGATGTAGGCAGAGGTCCCCTGGGGTGTGGCCCTACCACACCAGCTCACACACCTGTTCACATGCAGCTCTCCTGTTTGTAAATCACTGCCAGAGCTGAAACCATTCTGTGATGTTGCACGATCAGTCATTGTGATGTCATTATCTATTGATCAAGGCAGCCTGATATCCCAGTTGAACACATGTGTAGTAATTGATTTGGTTGTATCAGAACAAAGTAGTTAAGCATGTCTGCCCTTTGCTACGGTGTCAGTGTTGAACATCTGAAAGAGCTGTTGACTTCTCTTGAGTACATGTGTTTAAACACACACACATGCAAACACTCCACTTTACATTTGGAAAGCAGATGTCTACACAAGTTAGATTTTTGGTGAGCATTTTTTGTGTGTGCTCTTGAGATTAAGTCTCCCATTCAAGAGAAATCATAAAATAACTACCTGTATCATTATTTCCACCATATGTCTCATATGTTTAGTTAAAAGGGTGCCCAAGAAGACCATTGAGGGTTAGGATTAGGATTAGGATTAGGGTTATGGTTAGGATTAGGATTAGGGTTAGGATTATGATTAGGGTTAGGGTCTTCAGAATGGATTGCTATAATATATATGCACAATCATTCCTGCTGTTCTTTCCTGCAGTGACAGCTATTCTTGTTATCACTGAACAAGAGAGAAAGAGAGAGAGCAAGAGAGTTAAAACAATGTCAGTGTCAATATTTCACTCACTCACTCATTCACTCACTCACTCATTCACTCAATAACTCATTCAGCCACTCACTCAGCGATGGACAGTTCTCCATCTGAACACTGTTTGATGTACACAGTGAGTGTGTAACCAGCACGACCCACGAGGGCCCCTGTGCAGAAACACCTGCTCCTCCACAGCTGCTCTCGTTAAGCCGCCCCGATCAGTCGCTCCGACTGCTCTGCTCCAGGTCCTACGGGGTGCTGCTCTGGTTGCTCTAGATCTGGCACACAGCCAGAGCTGCTGACTCTCTACAGTCAACAGAATTTTACAGTCAACAGAATTTTAGTGAGAGGCGTACATTTGACATCGGATGTTGCTGGAGAAATGGAAGCTTTGGCAGAGAGAGAGGAAAAGAACCTTCACCAGGGCAAGTGCTGTGTGGAGGATCTCAGCTGAAAACATCCATCCTGGACATCTGGGAGATGGAGAGCTAGCCATTGACCATAGTGAGAGCTTCAGTGCGTCTAATTCACTGACAGGGGGATGGGGCAAACACACACACCCACGCACACACTTAGCCACACCCACACACACTTAACCACACAATTTATTACACTATTGATTTTTCACACCACTGCTGCCACGGCACTGCTGACCAGACACTCATCACTCCTTGCTCTGTGTGTGTGTGTGTTGTATGTGTCAGCGTGTGTCAGCGCTGACCGCTTTATCATTCCAGGGTCCTTGATGAGTCTTTGAGAAAAAGTGGACTGATTGTCCCAAGGGGACCAACATCTGTGTTTTCAGTCCTCTCAACAGCTGCTTAAACTGGCACTGAACATGCACACACATGCACCCACCCACACACATACATACACACACACACACACACACACACACACACACACACACACACACATATTCTGGAGAACTGACACAGGCTCATCTGACCATCTGACCTCCTCACACTTCAGGGCTGTCCCCGGAGAACCATGTCAGCCAATCCACAGCCAGAGGGCAGCTCATCCCACAGAGCTGCCACAAGGAGCGTTTACCCTGAGGAGGTGCATCCTTCCACCACGGTTAATACCTTCCTGAAGTCTTTCACAACATGCACAGAAGCAAATCTTGTACATGTGTATCATTTTAGTGTACTAGCATGATTTGAAGCCATGTTTTGATTCAGTCACTATGTACAGACAGAACATACTGCATTTGGAAGAAATTCGTCTATATTCATTTGTAAATGTATTTAAGAAATCAAATGTTATATGATGAAGAGTGTGACCCTGTCAAAAGAAGTGGGCAGAGATCTGCTGGTGAAGACATTATTCATTTATAATAAGATCGTTATTCTTGTTTATTGTTCCTTAATCATTTCATTTATATTCACTGTGGAAAGGACTTTAATGGAGCCAACTGCAATTTCACACACAGTGGTTTAATACAACAGGGAGACATAAGCAAGAGAAGAGATTTGATAACTAGTTCAGAAAATCTCATTTGGTGGAAAGAGAGAGAAAGTGAGAGAGAGAGGGAGAGAGAGAGAAAGGGTGAGAGAGAGGGAATGAGAGGGTGGGAGAGAGGGAGAGAGAGAAAGAGAGAGGGAGTGAGAGGGCGGGAGAGAGGGAGTGAGAGGGTGGGAGAGGGAGAGAGAGGGTGGGAGAGGGAGAGAGAGGGTGGGAGAGGGAGCAAAAGAGGAAGAAGGACAGTGGGAGGGGCAGATAGAAAGAAAGGGGAAAAGAGAGAGAAGAAGTGGGAGAAAAATGGGTGTGGCAGACTGGATTCACTGTCTTGGGTTTAAAAAATATGAAAAACCTGTAAAAAATCTATTAAATATGTGTGTTATATTATATACATATATACTACAATACAATATTATTATATTATATTATATTATATTATATTATGCATATTTAGCAGTGAAATGAAAAACATTGTGAAAAGTAAAAAAAGAGTAAAATGAGTTCATATTTAATGTGACTTTGATCTAGGTTAACATTAGTAACATTAACTCATCGGGGTGCTTCACAATTAACCATATTCTTTATTATGCACCTGCATCTATGGCACTTAAAGGGCCTTAGTGTCTCATTACCACATAATTTCACATTTTTATTACAATATTAACATTTTTATACATGTATGGTGAGAAACGTTTTGTATCCAATGGCTTCCTTCTCGAAGGCTGAAAGGTCTTTGGAAAGGAACATGAACCCACAGAGACACACAGACAGTGAGAGCTGCTTTTGATTTGGTTATAGGAATAAATCATTCTTTTAATTCTCATCAAACTCAGTGTAAATGATAGAACATTTTTCTGAATTTAAACAAATATTTGCAGAGATGCTAGCAGTAACTCTTTGCTGATGGTAATCTACAGTACAGAAGCTCAAATGGTCATTTAATTAATGTCACTTCACACCATCGACCCAAACTCTAATTGCACAGGCAAAAGTATAATATATATTGATCTCTTTTAAGCACACAGACACACACACAAACAGAATGTGAATTTCTAATCAATCTCACTGTTCACTCTAAATGTTTTCCTTTGCACGTGCACTGAGCTCTGTCTCTGTCTCTCTTTGTCACACACAGACACAAAGAAATATGAGGGTAATGTCCAGCATGCTGACAGTCTCATTCACTCATTTATATGACCACAGACCTTGAGTCCAGCAGCCAATCAGCATAAAGAGAGAGAGAGAGAGAGAGAGAGAGAGAAACTGCAGCATTGTGGGTGTGGCTTGAGAGGTCAAGGGTGACTAAGATGTAAATGAAGTAGGCATGGGTGTACATTTGTGCATGTAACAACAAAATTGCTTTTCAGGTTTCCAAAATAAAGATTTTTATCAGCTTGATTTTTGTTTTTCATTACTCAGAGTAAAGATTTTCCTATTCATTTATCAATTATATGACATTTTGAACACAGTTCAACTATTAGCAATCATTCTCAGAAGTACTAGATATTTCTGTGTGTATATAGGTTTGTGTATTAGTGTGTTAGGGGTGTCAGTATATCAATTAAAGCTAATTAAAGGTCAAATCAAAATGGTGGTATATGATGACTGAGATGAGGGTATACGATGACTGAGATGGGGGTATATGATGACCGAGATGGGGGTATACGATGACCGAGATGGGGGGTATACGATGACCGAGATGGGGGTATATGATGACCGAGATGGGGGTATATGATGACCGAGATAGGGGTATATGATGACTGAGATGGGGGTATATGATGACCGAGATGGGGGTATATGATGACTGAGATGGGGGTATCTCACCAGGGGGAGGGTTATATAAGTCTTTGCCTCTGCCATTTATTAAATGTTACATAACACAACTGCTTTTGTTCTTGGCTTGGAACAATAGTGTGTAATGGTGCAGGGCTGCAGTTGTTTATAATTGTGTTTAATTACAAAAACAGTCATAACATAATAGGTGAGTTACAACAGCACCACAGCTCACTGTGAATTTCTGTGCGTGCGTGCAAACTAATGCTACTGCTGTTAAAAGTCATTAGGAGAAACTACCATCTGATAAACGTCACTCTGGCTGGACACTGTTCTGTAGTGATGATTTGTTGGGACTGCCATGCCATTGCTGATTGAGCTGTCTAAGGTTTTACCATATCGTTTGGATTGCTACTTCTCCTCTCGATGATGCTACGCACATCTGTGGCTGGAGGTCCAAGAGGTTATTTAGCCCTGCCCTCTAGAAAGACAGCTTTGTTTCCCTCTCCCTATGTCATTTAGTGGGACGTTAATCACGTGTGTCTGATGGGTCACTCAGGCGGTTACTGGCCTCTTTCAAGCACGTTCAGCTGACCTGAAATGGAATGAAACTGCATAAATACAAAAGTCCATAGTCACTGGGGTTCAGCTGGCTTTATGGATGCACTTAGGTTATAAACAGATGTCACTCTCCTCTAGCACATTCCATTGAGCTCTGAACCTACAGCATGTTTTTAGGTTTTATATTTCTTTTTTATTATCTGTAAAAGTAACTTTAAAACCAACTGACCAAAAACACATTCTGCTAAATAAAATGTTTTTATAGTTTCTTATTTATAGAGTGTATAAAAATAGGGACATCACAGTGTAATCTGAAAGGGTAAAGCATGGTGTGTTTATCAGGCTGGTTGGTTGTATAAATTATAGTTTTGAATCTAGGTCACCAGATCTCAATGAAATTGCAGTAGCTCCTTCAAAAGCTACTATTAATTTACAACATCAGATTAAGTGTGAAAGTGTGTGTGTGTGTGTGTGTGTGAACATCTTTTATATTTTACCTGCTGTGGTGTTTGTGTGCATTTGTGTGTGTGTTTGTGTGCATGTGCGTGTATGTGTGTGTGTGTGTGTGTGAGAAACACTTGCATATTCCACCTGCTGCTGCAGTGTGTTTGTGTGAGTGTGCATACACTTACGCCATGGGGAGTGTGTTCGTACTGAGAGACCTGCTGCAGACACTTCTACTGCAGCAAATGATGTGTGAACAGGGTGTGGCTCACATGGGTGTACGCATGCGTATGTGTGTGTGGGCATACATGTGCATCCATGTGTGTGTGTGTGTGTGTGTGTGTGTGTGTGAGGAAGAGGAGGTGAGTGATGAAGGGCAGTGCAGCACTTCACCTCCCCAACCCAGTTTTTTTTCTGCTGCAGGGTGATGTGTTCAAAGAGACTGAAACACAGAGAGACAGGAAAACGAGGGAGGAGAGAGAAAGAGAGAGAGAGAGAATGGGAGCAAGAATGTGTGTGTGAGAGAGAGGGAGGATGAGAAAGAGAAGGAGAGAGAAAGAGAGAATGTGTGTGCAAATCTCCTCCTGCACTGCATGAGGTGTGGTCCTCTCCCCCACAGATCTCTGTTATCTCTCTCTCTCTCTCTCTAATAGTTTTCCTCTCCTTTTTTGTTTCATTGTTGACTGCAACCTCCTAAAAGATTCCCTAATTTTTTTTTGTCTTTGTTCCCTAGCGAGTGAATGTTTTTGTTTTCCTCTGTAGTAAAGCTCTCCAGTTGTGAGTGAACCCTGTTCCCTCTAAGTGGTGTCTAATGCTGTGGGTGGAGATGTATCCCCTGGGTCTGATGCTGTGGGTGGGGATGTATCCCTTGGGTCTGATGCTGTGGGTGGGGATGTATCCCCTGGGTCTGATGCTGTGGGTGGGGATGTATCCCCTGGGTCTGATGCTTTGGGTGGTGATGCATGTATCCCCTGGGTCTGATGCTGTGGGTGGGGATGTATCCCCTGGGTCTGATGCTGTGGGTGGGGATGTATCACACTGGGTCTGATGCAACTATGCTGTAAATGATTCTGCTTAGGAAACAGATTCTTAACAGCAGTTATGTGTCTCCTTTATAGGAGACACATATAGAGCAGAAAGATTACCTTTATACTTTACACGTTCCAATTGCTCTGTGTGTGTATGTGTGTGTGTTTGTGTGTGTGTGTGTGTATGTGTGTGTTTGTTTGTGTGTGTTTGTGCATATGCATACTTGTGTGTCAGTGTTGACCACTTTATCATTCTAGGGTCCTTGATGAGTCTTTGATGAGAGAAAATATACACAGTAGTGTGTCTGTGTACACGATTACAACAAAATGTGTGTGCTTGTGTGTGTGTGTGTACAACTGGCTGCATCATCCATTCAAGATTAAGAGTGTAATTAATTGCACCTTTCCTTGGATCTCAATGCCAATACTGCTGCTCCTGGCATGGTGAACAGTGTGCTGAAATGCTGATCTTGCAGTTTCAGCCCTGCAAAAACACTCAGGGTGTCCTTACTGAAGCAGTTTCTCCGCTATGGAAATTCCTGGGAAAAATGTCTATGTTGCTTAAATTGAAAGCTCGACTTGAAATTGATTACTCCACTGACTTTGACACCAGAGGTTGTGGGTTCAAATCCTGCCCAGGGTTGGGGTGGTCCCAGTGCGGTCCTGCCAAGATGACATTAGAGCTCAAATATGTGAAGTGAACTCAAACCTTCTTATCAGATCAATTGCCATCAGTTCTCAGAAATAAGCAAAGCCCAAAACAGCCAAGAGGAACCAGCCACATAAATAGTCCTGGCAATGCCCCATTGGAAGCTTCTCAGTGTTCTCATTGGATTACGGCCTGTGGCGTGATGTGATAATCACACTTCACTCTCGGACTATGTATAGCATTTTTGAAAGCTATAAAATGCATAGAAAAGCACAGGTTTGGCTAGCATTAAGCATGTTTGGCTGGCTTTAATGCCCTTATTGCTTCATAAAAGCAATGAACCAAAAGTCATTAATGTGTAACCTCACACCTGGTTTCCTCACCATTGAGACAGCTACAAACACATTTGAGTGGGGGGTAACACCTGGGACGGTATACAAGTGGTATGGTTTCAGGGCAACCAAGAAACGAATGAGGTGACTTATAGTAACCCCCAGAGGCAAAAAAGTGCTCAAAGTATGTATATACATATAGTAAGTTACGTCCATAGACTATATGGCTCCAGTTTGGGTTCATTTTACTAAGACGGAAAAGTTCCCACCAGGTGTCACTCAGCTCTCGTAGTACTTTTAGGGTTAGTATCTACTCAGCTCTTGTGGTACTGTTAGGGTTAGTATCTACTCAGCTCTCATGGTACTATTAGGGTTAGTATCTACTCAGCTCTCATGGTAGGCCTCGGCAGAAGTGGGTATTGGAAAGCAGAAGGCAGTTTTGATGGTGGAGGCTTGAAGTTGGAGTGAGGTTTAATAGAAGGTCTCATCTTCCTCAACTCTACCACAGTCCACAGATTTTACGGCATGTAAAAATCTCCTTAATAGGCAGCAAACCCAGGGTCAATGAGGTTGTGAGCAGAGAAAACATAGCTAAAAGGTTATTTGACTACTTCCTTCTTGGCGTTATCTGTTTATACTAGAGCCCAGGGTTACCTCCCTACTGACCCCTACTTGGTGGGAGGGGATACAGCATCACAATTAGCTTGACCCTAGCCAACTGGTAACCAGATTGGTTACAAATGTCTTTATCCTTTAATAAAAAGTAATTTAATGTTCTTATCCCTTGATAAAAGTCATTTGATATCCTCATCCCTTCATAAAAAAAGTAATTTAATGTTCTTATCCCTTTATAAAAGCCATTAATGTCCTTATGTCTTTATAAAAAGCCAGTTAATGTTCTTATGTCTTTATAAATAAAAACAATTAATGTCCTTATGTCTTTTTAAAAAGCCATTAATTGGCTTTTTATGAAGACAAGGACATTAATTGTTTTTTATAATGTCCTTATGTCTTTATAAAAAAATAATGTCCTTATGTCTTTATAAAAAAAAACAATTAATGTCCTAATGTCTTTATAAAAGCCACTGAATGCCCTTATTTTTTAATAAAAGCTTTCACGACTCAGTTAATCGAGGGGCGAATGAGATACGGTCTCAAAGGGCGAGACTTGGCCACCATAATGAGTCTCATCTGAATAGAGGTAACATTGCTTTGTTCATTTGTTGTTCCCAAAATTGGCTTTATGAATCTCAGGAAGCCACGAGACCAAAGCCACAGCCTGGTAACATAAGGCACTGAAGTCTCTGAACTCACAGCCCTGCTCAAATGCCCTGCATTGTTATTCGATTTCTCATCTATCTGCTAACATTGCAGTAGACCATGAACTGAGTTGAGTTGAACTGAGTTCGTTCTTTTTAAGGTAAATGGCAAAATCCTTCTCAGCATCCCTAGAGAGATACTGTTTCCAAGGAAGTCTAGCAAAGTGTGTGACACACACTTACGAGATACTCTTTGTTGTGCTTGTGCATGTATGTGTGTATTTGTCTTTATGTACATTAGCCAGGCGCTCTCTCTAAAGTTCTCTCCAGTCTCTCCAGTGCTGTAAATTCAGTACTACGTCAAGCTGGAAGTTTCTCTGCTATATTCATTACATCACTGGGTCAGAACTCTATGCTGTACTTTTTTGTTCCAGGTTGAATTACAATCATATAATCATATAATACAGCAAACTGCTGAATCATTTGTGAGCTCATAAATAGGATGTTTACTGTAGCTTTTCACATTACCATATGACATTTGAAATGCAGTACTTATGTAGAGTTCTGTGTTTTGGTCCTCTGTTATACATGGATAGGTGTACAAATGGGAAAGACAATCCATTTTCCTTGGGTCAATAATATGGAATACAATGAAAGTCTTAGATTGAATGAATGAAGTTAGACTTATATAGCACCTTTCACAGATTCCCAGGATGCTTTTACATCCACATGCTTTTCGTCCAGTCACATGGTATCCAGCCAGTATGATGAATTTACTCATTCAAGTTAATTTATTTGCTCAAGCAGTGTGATCATTTTTGGTAAAAGTAATTGATTTACAGTAGGCAAAACTTGAAACTGTTCTTGGTTTACGCAGCTCATTACCAGATTATCAGGTTACACTTTTCATATTTATTACCTTCCCTCTATCGCTTTTCTTTCTCTCTTAGAGAACTCTCTCTCTCTCTCTCTCTCTCTCTCTCTCTCTCTCTCTCTCTCTCTCTCTCGCTCTCATTTTTTAAGATTCAGTGACAGGAGAGTACAGGCTCTCTCTGTAAGAACTTCTGGTTCCTCTGCTTCGAGGGTCTTGCCTGGACTTCACTAGCAGGTCAGACCCCTAGATGGACAGGACTCACAGCTCTGGACTCTAGGGGACCTGGTAACCATAGCAGGTCCCAAGATGGGAGATGTGGACACGAGTAGATTCCTGCTTGAGTATAAAATCTATATATTTTGTATCAGAACTTGTATCAGAACCTCTGATTCCAGCAAATATAACCAGTGACGTCTTTATGGATTTCTTTAGTAAAATAGAGAATATTAGACTAAACACAAAACCTTTAATAGCTAATCCCACTGGTCTGTCATCTGGTATGGCTGATATTGAACGAAATGTTGTTTTAGAAGAAATACTTGAAGCTTTCCATCCGTTCCCACAATCAGAATTTGAAAAAATAATTTCATTACTGAATTGCACATTAACTTGTACATTAGACTCAATTCTCCAAACGTACTCAAGGAGGTACTACCAGCTTTAGTTACAGACTCAAACCTACCATTTTTATCTCAGATCATAGAAAAGGCCGTGGCCCAACAATTATGCATATATTTGCATAAGAATCACATATTTGAAAAGTTTCAATCTGGATTTAGGCCCCACCACGGCACTGAAACAGCTCTAGTTAAAGTAACTAATGATCTCCTCCTTGCTTCAGATCAAGGTTATGTATCTCTGCTAGTGCTGGTGCTTCTTGACCTCAGGGCAGTTTTTGACACAATAGACCACAATATTCTTCTAGAAAGACTAAAAAATAGGATTGGAATCTCAGGAACAGACCAATCATGGTTTAAATCTTACGTAACTGAACGGTATCAGTTTGTAGAGCTAAACAATGTTTCCTCCAAACACTCAAAAATGAAATATGGAATCCCACAAGGATCCATCTTAGGACCATTATTATTCACATTATATATGCTGTCACTGGGTACAGTTATAAGCAAGCATGGTGTCAACTTTCACTGCTATGCAGACGATACCCAGCTATACATATCAGCCAAACCTGATGACAGACCCAGGCTAGAGAAAATAGACTTCCCCATTGCACCTGGCTCAGTAGCTAAAAATCTTGGTGTCGTATTCGACTCAGACTTATCATTCGATAAATATATAGATAGTATTACTAGGTTAGCTTTTCTTCACTTATGCAATATTAGCATATAACAGCAATATTAGCATATAAAGCTCTGCATGGGCTCGCCCTTGATTATCTGCAAGAACTTATTTCCTACTATGAGCCTAAACTAAAAACTTATTTATTTAGTTTAGCATTTGGTAATTGATATTCCCCCCTAGATAAAGGTTACAGATCCAGGGGTTCATGGTCAGAGGGTTTTATGGTATACTGAGTCTCTGGTGCTGTCGTCCCAGCACTGCACACATTCACTCAAGTTTGTTGACGGTGGGGTGGAGGGATGCCAATGCCTCAGGGTTCCCCCAAGTCTGTGTGACCTTCTGGTTCTGTCCTTTTTGTTAGGCTGTAATAGTTAATTGCCGGAGTTGCTGCTTCCATGCTTCTGAAATGTCTATATTTTATGTCCCATACAGAACTAACTGTCTCGCTTTACTTTTACTAAAGAGCTAATGGCTATCCATGGTACTAAGTAAGGATTGACGAGGTTCTCCTGTTACCTGTCCCGGACCAACCACATCCTACTCATACAGACGCAAATGAAGGATTAATCAACTGGATGGAGGCCCTCATCAGCACCCCGGGGGGGGGGGGGGGGGGGGGGGGGGGGGGGGGGGGGGGGGGGGGGGGGGGGGGGGGGGGGGGG
>JAOXYF010000014.1:8637596-8649016 GCA_028565775.1 Sternarchorhynchus goeldii | reverse complement strand
CCCTGCTGACTTTGCTATGGCTTATTTTTTCTATATATTTATCTCGTTGTCATGGTGACCGGTGTTGGCCAGAAGAGGATGGGCTCCCCCCTTGAGTCTTGGTTCCTCCCAAGGTCTATTCCTCATGCTCTTAGGGAGTTTTTTCTTGCAACAAAAACTTTGCTGCCCTGGGCTTAATCACTGGGGGCTTGGACTCGTACACTTATACAGTTGCTTTGAGACATCTGTTGTTAAAGATGCTATATAAATAAACTTGATTTGATTTAATTTTTAGGTAAATGGAGATTTATTGTGACAGAGGCTTCAGTCTGATTCTAGTCATAGACAAAGCAGTGCCTGTAGAGGTAATTTACTATTTTGTCTTTGCCGTAACCTTGGTGATTGTGGTAGTCGCTTTTTGAAACTATCAGGTGTTGAGAACATGACCTTAGAAGATGTATCTGTGAAGACCTTCTATAGAGCCTGTGTTAAGGAAAATGGAATGGTAGGGTCAGTAATACATGGTGCCAAAAATTGGCTGTGTGGGAGAGATTTAATCCAGCATGAGGAACACTCTGTAATCCACCACCATTAACTAGATCTTACGGATACTTACAATGAAGAATTTTATATGGTATAGTGATGGTCATTGTCTTTGTTTCAGTTTTAAACCCAGCTGTGAACTGTTAGTGTCTTGTACTGTGACATGAGGAAAAATGTTTTTCATTGTTTTATGGAAATTTCTAGGCTGCCATCTCTGTTTAATCTTTTAGCATTTATTTTCAATCGGTTTGGTGTTGTTTTTACAATGCCAGTTTTTATTTGTGGTTTTAATTACACTCGGAAGAAGAAAGCAAAGTGTCAGCTTTTGTTCACAAGTTCATTCTTTGGAAATCTAAGATGGCTGTATGAATTAGTAGTAACTATTTGATTGAGGGCCAAGTTCATAGTAGTACTTTAACTATGTTCAGAAGATTGGTGAAGAGTTATATATTACTAGATTTAAAGTTTTATTCTGCCATAAATAACCTGAATAGATTTGAAATGATCTGTGGACCACAGTGAAGTTCTGCGCTCTGCAGGAAAATGAGGAGGTTGCTTTTGGTGATAGTTACATTTTCTTTACTTTTCTGTAATTGTTTTCCGAACTCAGAAATGTTGCGAAGATCAAACAGATGTTTATCTTTTCAAGATCTTTAGAGAGTAATTTCAGCATTTGTTTTCTCTTGTCTTGATTATTAGCCTTAGTAACCCTAGTAAAGAATCATTAGCTAAACTTCAGATGGTTTAGAATGCTGCTAGAAAATAGAAATAAAATTTACTTACACTTGTTTGTTGTATATTGTACTTGATTAATAATGTTTTTGGTAACTCTCTGTCTTTCTTTTTTGCTCCTCCTTTTGCGTCTATCTCATTGAGAAAGCTCTCAACAGTCTGTTTAAACTGTTTCATCCAGTAATTTCCCTGGGGGAGTGAGACCAGCAGATCACTAAACATAATGAACACTCATCGGCTCTGACACCTGACCATGAAGGACTCAACTAATGCAGGTCCACTGGGCTACTGATGCTTTCACTGTTGTGAGTATATCATAATATATTACTTAGTGCCATCACCAATTTTCCACTTCAGAAAACATTTTAAAACATTTAAAACATTTTAGGCCCAATCGTACACTTTCTCCAACTGATCTGTTTGTTTTGTTTGCTTTTTGTTTGTTTTATTTAAATAGGCACTTTACAAATATAGCTTACAGAAAAGCACAGATACCTCGATATTTTTGATCAGGTGTAACAGACGTTATTTGTTAACTTGAACAACACAGACATTCACTTAGCTGCAACACATACTAAAACATTAGATGTGGTATAAAAATAGGCTTCTTGTTAACTATAGCTCATATAAATAGCTCATATAATTATGTTCCCATTTGACACAGACAAATGTATGCTTTTTATGTTCCACGCTTTTACTGTGTATTATTTATATAGAGAATAAAAGACCCTCAGCTGTTCACCTTTATTAGCAACCATGCTAAATTTTAGTGTGTGTGAGTGAAAGAGAGGGAGGTAGAGACCGAATCCCCACTGGCATTCCTTGGGGCTGCCAGGGAACTGTGCAAGACTGGCAACAGTATCCATGGCAACAGCTGCTGGCACCCAGTTAAACCTTTGCTCTCAGGTAGCATGATGGAATCAGGGTGCGTCGGTTTTATTGTTGCTTGATTGGTTCAACTTTCATGATTTGGGTAGGGTTTTTCGTGATTGTAAGTCATTGCCTGACAGTTTTCATCATAACAAAAGCAGTTTGATGGGCATTCAGGGAGTCGCATGTGTGTTGTAAATTTGTCCCTCCTCCCCTCTTCACTGTTTAACAGTAACATCTCCCATACAAACCATGAGAGTTGTGTTTGCAGTCTTCACACAAGCCCTAATCCTAAAGGATACTATGTGCAAGGTGCAGTAAACCAAAGCATTTCCTGGTAAAAAAAAAAACTGTCAGACGATGGGAGAGCCTAGGTTGAACTCTCTCTGCTCAAGTCTGACAAAGAGTGTAAGAGGCAGTGGAATAAATGTTTCAGTGGAATCTGCACTCTGTGTCTGTATGTGTGTGTGTGTGTGTCTTTGTGCGCATGCGTGCCTGTGTGTGTGTGTGTGTGTCTTTGTGCGCATGCAAGCTTGTGTGTGTGTGTGTGTGTGTATGTGTGTGTTTGCACCATTTTTAAAGCAAAAATGTAGTTTCCTGACTCTGTAGGGAAACATGAATAATGTACCTTGTTAGAACCAAAACATTTCTGGCAAGTAAATTGGTTTTTACAAAGTTTTTCACAAATGTTACATCTATCATTTTACTGCAGTTAGGTTTAGGATTAGGTTTATTATAGGTAAATGAATATAATATCCTTCAATAGGTGATGAGTTATTCTGTGTGTGTTTGTGGGGGGAGGGGTCCAATTCCATATCTAAGACTGCATGACATGCTTACAACAGAATATTGAAGGTGAAATGAACTGTTCTGCTAATGAAAAAAATAAAATGTTATACTATGGCATTAGCACTTACACTGTTTTAGTAAAGGTGGTTGTGTTTTATGTATTTGATGAATCAACTCATCTCCCACATCAGTTAAGATTTTACATCCTTCTATTTATTTCTAAAGTAATTTTAATGTGCAGAGATTTTAGCACAACGTACGTTTTTGCTGTCCAACTAGTGCCGGTCTATCAGCATCAGGCCTCCTGTAATGGACTAGGAAGGAGGAGCTCGTCAGGGGTTTATGGGAACTGAAGTTTAATTCTGCTTTGTCACTGAAACACTACAGATTATGTAAAATAGAGAGGAGTCTGTATATGTGCTAACACTGTGCTGAAAGAGACAACTGATGACATCCAGTCAAGCTAGAAGTTAGGAAAGAGCATGCACACACATACGTGTGTGTGTGTGCGTGTGTGTGTGTGTGGAGTCACAGTGGAACATTCACTGCTGCTATGGGGCTCTGCAGGGCTGTTAATCTTTGAAGAACTGCAGCACGCTCCCGGGCCTGTTCACAGTCGTGACATCGTCTTCTTACACCCAGTAAAAGCATCCGTGTGAGAAAGTAGATCCTTTAAAGTTATCCATTTTCTTTTCTTTTTCCTCTTTGGTGGTTTACAGTTCAGCAACCTTTCTCTGAATTATTCGGTTGGGAATTTGCATCCTTTACAAAAAAGTCTGCTCTTCAAACAAGGAAACAAAACAAAGTATCTTACATTATGTCCTGCTAATTCTCATCATCTAAATGATAGAAAACATCACTTGGAATTAGATGCAGGCTTAGATTAATTTGATTAATTCATTTTTTTTATTTTACATTACTTAGATGTAATATATGGTATGATGCTAAACTGTGCTAGCTGATCACTCTCCAAGTGCCATCACTGTTTTAAATGTGTAAACATTGAACCATACTGTGCTTAAAGAAAACTCTTTTTTTCAGAATGGAACAGCATAACAGAGAACGCAATAGACTTACCAAGACTTTATTCGTCATTGGTGACACAGTAGTAGGATACAGATTAAATACGAGAGTACATAGTCTACATTCAGTTCCTAAAGATTTCATTTCAACAGGTTTCCATTGTAGCATCTAATTGCTGGGGGGCGGGGGGATCATACAAATGTATTCTTAGCAGAAACAATACACAAACACACATTAACAGTTTCAGCAAGCCTTTGTTTTTTAAGGCATTTGATAACCTACAGTATTCGTACATATTCATAAGTAGCCTATTACCTCCATTAGCATCTTGTATACGAAGGTTGCGTGTTGGTTTGGTATTGACTGAAAACTGCTCTTCAATTAAACTGATTAGCAGATGCAGTTATTTTTCATGTCTGTGCGAGTTAGCAGAGTTTGCTTCAAGTTATGGTACTTTCAGAAATCATATTTAGACCTCTAAATAAGCAAGTATACTCATAAAGATCCTCACATATACATTTTGGAAACTTTGGAAAATTATTGCCTGGTATGGGCACCTATGTTAAAGAGGAAAAGGACAACCTTTCTGATTTGTCAAACACTTCCTCGCACCTCAGTATTTTGGAATGTTTATGCTAAGCCTGCTTTATTTTGAAAAACAACTTTACTGCTAACACGTCACATCCGCCTCGAAATAGTGAAACAAACAAACAAACACCCACACAGCGTGCTATAATACATTAAAATTCGTTCACAGCAAAGAGTGCAGCAAATCAGGCCAACTGTGCCATGACAAATACGATAGGCAAAACGGTAGTCATGGTGTCAAATCCTGGCAGTGCTTAAATGGAAATAGAGAAAATTCTCTCGCAGTTATTGTGACATAATAACAGCAAACAGCAACAAAGGTTTTGTAAATGCTTATCATAACTATTAGTGAATATTAGAAAGAGGATTGTTTAAAGCAACCCTGTTCTGAAAATGTTTTGTACCAGCTGGATGAGAGAGTATCAAGATGGGAGAGTTTCCTTTGATGGTTGGAGGTTTGTTGTATGAGACACACGCAATCCAGTGGGTTTGTGAAACTTTTTCTAGCTCATGTTTTTACCCTTGTTATATGATGGTAAGCTTGTTATGCATTGGTATGTGGGTAAAAATACATAGATTATGGTAGCATATATGGTGAATTTATGCAAATACAGTGAGTATATGCAAATATAGTGGATTTATGCAAATTAGGTGGATTTATGCATACAAATCCACGATATAATTTGCTTTTAGATTGAATTTTCCATTCCAGTATTTAGATCATCAGCTTCATGCAGTTGTCACTCGGCTTCAGTGTGACTGTAAGATAAAGATGAACGTAAAGCTCAGGAATCCTTTCGTAAACAACTCTCCATTACCCCTCTCCTTCTATATCCACAGCCCACTTCCTCACAGCACCAGCTCTCCCTGGCTGCTAGCTCATAGGACTGTGTTTAGACAAACTGAGTTCAGACAAATGTGCCCCAAACTGATTACTGTCTTTAGAATCGATCACCACAGATCCTCTCGGGTCTCGACCAGTCCACAGCCTTGAGTGTTCAAGGGGATTGTAGATATAGTGAAATGAGCAAGTTAGGAAGGGCTGAGGACACACTACAGCCCTCTGCAGGTTTCAACAACATGACTGTTGGATGGCCATGCAAGCAAAGTAATAACGTCAGGCATCAGTTTAATTAAGCTGAAGCTTTGGGCTCCAGTGTTTCACATTTTCAGGAAGGGGAGACTCAGACTGGCACCATGAGTCGGGCTTAAGGTGGCAAACATTCTAGAACCAGAACAATGGGTTCTTGTGCTTTGGATGGGGAATATTCCAGAACCAGAACAGTGGTTTTCAAGGTATTTTTGAACTGGATTTCTGGATTGCAATCCACCTGTGTGGACACAAACCATGATCCAGCTAAAGATGAGAGGACTGGTGCAACCCACCCTTAGAACATACAAAATGTACGAGGTGAAAGACTGAAGTCTAAAGAAAGACTGAAGAAAGGATCTGGGAGTTTCATGGTCAGCACACAACAGTATTGCTATGGCACAGTGCAATAAGGCTAAGACAGGAGAGTATTGCAGGTCAAGTTCTGTGCTGATTTTTCGGTGCAAAACCTTATTTTGTGCATCATCAACACTAACTCTCACCTACACCTAAAGTCACGAAGTACTTTCGGTCTTCTCCTAAATTTGTGTCTATACAGTTAGTGAGTTAACTGGTTTGGAATTTGCTTCAGATGCACTGCACACGTTTACACACAGACACACACACACACCTACACAGTACACACATTGGTTTTTGGAATGTAGTGGCCTGCGGCAGTGCATTTCAAGGTTTTCGAAGACAGCATCTAATGACCTGAACACAGACCTGGCTAATCAGCTAACAGTGAGAACAGCAGGCAGTGAGCCGGACATCTGAAGCGTGTCCAGAGGTATATCTAAACTACTGGCACACACTGTTGCAAAGAGTGCTATGGTCAATATGTGGAGAGAGAAAGAGAGTGGGTGTGGAGACAAATCAGGTTCCTCTGTGAGACATCCCTAGTGGAGGAGAGCAGCGGGGGGGGGGAGGGGTTTAAGGGAGAAGAAGGTAGAAGGAAGAGAAGAAAAGAGAGCGGGTGGAAGCCTAGTTCTTCTGTACAGTGGGGCTGACATCTTCAGAATCGTGTTTGTCACCCTCCTCATCTTTTCCTTCCTTCTTGATGCTCTTGCTGGAGCTGGTGTAGATGCGGCTCTGGTAGGTGTAGCTTTGGCCGCTGGAAGTGGAGCTCGGAATGGGGTAGGTGATGCCTGTGCTGAGGCGTGTCTCCTCTCCTTCCAGAAGTTTCCTAAAAGAAGGGCGTGGATAGCAAGAGAGAGAGAGAGAGAGAGAGAGAGAGAGAGAGAGAGAGAGAGAGAGAGAGAGAGATGGAGACATAAACTAATGTTACTGACAGGGAGATTGCAGGGGAGCAGGAATAGTTATAAGATTACTCATACATCTTCCATTTATACCCATGGATGCTTAGAGTTAACGTATAGTACAGACTAAAAGGAGCTCTTTCTTTACCTGTAAGCAGCTATCTCAATGTCTAGTGCCATCTTCACGTTCAGCAGATCCTGGTACTCCCGAAGATGACGAGCCATTTCACTCTTAGTGCTCCTTAGCTCATTCTCAAGATGCCCAATTGCATCCTAAACAAAACAAATTTCGTACAAAAGTTTAAGTTAATTTAGAAATTAATGCTAAAACTTACAGGTCAGGCCATTTATTCACATTTGTAAAAATGTGTGGAATGTTCTAGTGACATACACCCTCACTCATTTTTCGATAATTTCGCGTAGCCTACAAAAGAAAATGAGAGATGAAAAGGGTGGGGCACGATCGGCCTAGTCATTGTGACGCGGTTATTTTTGGAAGCTAGGATTTTTGTTGAAGGATATATTTCTTAATACTTTCAGTATTTTAGCAGCTTTTAGTAGTCCGATTTTAGCACCATGGACAGAGAAAAACATTGTCATCGTGGTAACCGGGAGAATCACGGTTGCCACAATCTCCTGATTTCTAATTATTTGAATATTGATATACTGTATAATAAAGACCTGAGAAACTATGCTAAACTAATAATGCTTTGATTAAAAATATATATTGCTTTGATTTAAAAGTATATATATATATAATTATATTCCGTATATATAATTGTATTGGTAACTTGTTTTAATTCTCAAGTCATATACTAAAACCATGAAAACAGGCTACTCCGCTCGATATTTTTGGCGTAAATTTAAGCTAAAATATTAGTGATAAAAAACGAACTAACCTGGAAGCCGCCAACTTCAAGGTTGTGCCTGTCCTCCATCTCACGGATCTGCCTTTCCAAGGACTCGTTGGTTCCCCTCAGACTCTCAATCTCAATAGTCTTGGACTGCAACTGCCTCCTGAACTCGTTGATCTCTTCCCGACTGGCTCGGATAGCCTCGTTGCTCCGGCTAGCCTGCTCGTTCAGATCCGCGAACTTCGACTTGTACCACTCCTCAGCCGATTGCAGATTTTTGGTTGCCAGTGATTCATACTGACCGCGGATCTCCTTGAGGGCAGAGGTAAGGTCGGGTTTGGCGACCTCCATCTCCACGGACACCTGAGAAGCTTGGATCATGTTCATGAGCTCGCCGACCTCTTCTTCGTGCACCTTTCTGAGGAAGCTGATCTCGTCCAGCAGAGACTCGACTTTCTTTTCTAGATCCAAACGCACCAGTGTGGCGTCGTCGACGTCCTTTTTGAATACCTTGAGGTTCTGTTCTGCCTCTTCGCGCATTCGGATCTCATCCTCGTACTTCTCCCGTAGTTTCTGGAGCTCCTCTTCGATGCTGTCACGCTCGAACATCATCTGATTCTTCTCTCCGTTTATCTCTTCGAGCTGAGAGCGCAGTTCGCGGATCTCTTGCTGATACAGTTCAGCCAGACGAGACGGCTCCGACTGTCGCTGGCGCAACGCCCCAAGCTCGGTCTCCAGTACTTTGTTGTGCTGCTCCAAGTTACGTACTTTCTCGATAAACATAGCGAAGCGGTCGTTGAGGCCCTGCATTTGCTCTTTCTCGTTCGTGCGGATAATTTTAAACTCATTGTTAAGTACCGAGCTCTGGTTGAAGTCGACGGTATCGAGAGCCAGAGGTGAAGAAAAAGCAGGTCTGCTGGAGCGCTTGTAGGAGACCAGAGACGGGATGTTGGAATGAGGCAGGGATATGGATCTATATCCGCTCCGAGAGCTGCTCATCCGGGATGGAGAGGATGAGTACCGGGGCGAGTCCCCGAAAATCTTCCGGTAGGAGGAGGCAGAGTAGATGTCGGATCCGAAGCTCATCTTGGCGTTTAAAGATAAGGAGCAGAAAACTCACTGCGCCCCCTTATATACCAGGACGGTCCCAATCAATAATTCACCCTGCCTATGTTCACCTGTAACCTTCCCGAATGCAGATGTTTTAAACGGATACAAAACACCCTTGACGAATCTCGTTGAAACAGCTACGTCAGTACTTTTAACTTTTTAAGCCCGCGGCAAGCATTTCTACAAGAGGCTGCAGCATAACTCCATTTAGGAAAAGTGTACCTAAGGCGATATTATAGTGCGCGGATGGAACTGTCCGTTTTGGCGCAGTGCTGATGTCAGCAAGAAACATCTTTCCCATTTGTTGACATCGGCATCCATGAAGAACAGCCACCGCCTCAATTCGGCATATAATGAGAGAAGTGTTAAAAATGCAGCAGAACTGACAGTCAGATAAACGAAGATTTATTAAATCATGAATGTAAATGATGTATACGGTAGGTAGGGCATAGCATGTTACTTTAATAAAAGACAGATTTTTAAAATTAGACTTTATTCAGAATGAGACATTTTTCATATTTAATCAGTTTATTAAATTATTGGATTATTAATTTTGTTAAAGGCGTTTCTTGTTCGCATATATAATTAACCTAACGGATACCCGGCTGTTTTTAAATATATATGACTAGTAATCAGTTTTAGTTCATTTGCAGCTTTCACACGGCTAAATTTAGTAACATTACATTCAAGTCTGTGAAGTCAGCGTCTGGCCTGGAGAAATAACATTGTACTAATACACTGCTGCCCTCTTTTGGCGTACGGCTTATACGATGCCAGAATATTAGTTATAACCTTCGCATTGTGGAACTGAACTGGTCGCTTACGTTTCTTCTTCTTAAGTTTTCACAATTTGTAAATGAATTAAACACCACAAAGGTGAAAATCTATTCCCAAATATTTATTACAAGAACTCATCTAGATATTCGTCAGGTATCTTCTTTTCATTTAAAACAAACCCGTTTTAAAAATTTAAAATCAATATATCTTGTTATATATACTACTTTTAGATGTTATGTATTGTCTAATTAACTGTATGCCTGTTATTATCTATTATCTTCTTGTTTTTAGGTTATTTGATGTTTAGAATTTTATGTGATGTCTTCTTTCTTTTTTACAAACTATAAATCACTTTTATATGCATATTAAATGTATGAAACGTGTTATATAGATCGTGTTATTACAATTATTATCTTTTTCTTAAAAGTTTTTCTTATTATCTTATTATTTAAAATTTTTCCATTCTAGTCTTACAGATTTTAAAGCGGCTTCTAATCTTCATTCTAAAATATATGTCTCATATATGTCATTATGCTTTTATATAATATCTATCTATAAAATGTATATTGTTCTATATACTACTCATCTATAAAACTGATACGCTTTCATTATACATGCAGCCTAATTTCATGAGTTTTACGTTAATTACCGTGTTGTAGGCACGTAGTTTACCACTTTTTCTTTAACATTTCGAAAGAGAAGAACAAATGAATTGAGTTTATATTTCTTTTTTGTTGTTTGTTTTTTAATAAATTTATATTTTTAATAAAATAGTAAAATATGTTGAGCTACAAATCCACCTTTTTCTTTTGTAATTTGTTTGCTCCATACACATCTAACAGGCGTGGCCTATATTATGTGAGTGACAGATTTTCACGCCCCCTGCATAAAACACCGCCCATTACTGCTTCTATCAGTATTGTGAAAGAGGGAGGTTTTCATTGACTGTACGGTAGAGACGATATACTGCCAACACAACTGTGTATCTGATATTTTCTCTTCAGGACTTGTTTAAAGCGCATGCTCAGATTTCCAGTGCAGTTGTTGCTTTTGCTACAGAGGACGGTGAGTGAGCGAAAATCGAGTTAGAATAGCCAGCTACAGTTGTCAGCTTTTTGTTGATGGTTTTTTTTTTTTTTCTTTTTTTTTTCTTTTAAGGTAATGTTGTTTAACGTTTATTTACTTTGTGGTGGTTTGTTTTCATCACAACATTATTCTTTTTGATGATATCTCGAGCCACTTTACACGTGGGATATAACGTCAGTACCATAGTTAAATTAAAACAAAAGGTCAGCGATGTTTGACGTTGCATTGCACAAAGCCAAGGCGCGTAGCTCGCGACTTGTTTATCTGTACTCCGTGTCCAAGCTAGCTAGAAGAAGTGGCTAGCTAGCTAGCTATCTTAATAGCCGAGTTGAGGAATGTATTTATTGGCAGGCAACATTACCTTTAGCTAGTCAGTCAGGGCTAGTCTGTTACCTAACGTTAATTGTACCATTGTTCTGCAACGTTATTATTCGCATTTAACTACTTTGAGGGTATTTGTTTACAGAGTAATGAGAGCGAACTAAAACGCAGTCAGTCTCTACTGGCCCCATAGGTAAATACATTTCTGTTGGGTTAAGTTACCAACAGTCAAGTCATACTCACTATAATAGCCTATACAGCTAAGCTAGCTAGATAGATACCGAATTTGACAGGTTACTAGCTAGCTAGCTAAATAATGATTAATACAAAGTGTGTTAAGTTTATCTTTGAATTTCCGCGTTCGTGCTGTATCCTAAATCTGTTTATATATGTAAAGAC
>JAOXYF010000014.1:8618986-8637496 GCA_028565775.1 Sternarchorhynchus goeldii | reverse complement strand
CGTATATATAATTAATTATATATGTATGTATATGTATGTATGTACACACACACAAACACACTCTTTTTCTCTTAGCAATACGAACAACGATGATTTTGGGAAACGCGACTCTGGTCATTAGCTTTTCTCGTAGTTCTTAAGTCAAAATGATAGATCTAACACTACAGTAGACATTGCCTGTCCTGGCCTATAGCAGCGATTTTGTTCTGCCACTTTGCCTGCAGGCATTCTTTGACCCACTATTTGCAGAGTGCTTGCAGTAACTCTGTCAGCCTGTTAAAATGCAGGAGGTTTAGCCTACTTTTTGAGGACAAATCTGTTTTTTTCCTTCGTTCTTTGTCTCCTAAGTGGATTTGTCTAAAATCTGAAGTAAAAATACTTTACTCCTCTTGAAAGTCAACTGTTCACATCTACGGTTTGTCTTTTCAGATCAGTGAAACTATTGACAGTGTGGAATCCCATTTAAGACAGCCTTCTCTCACCCTTTTCTCTTAGTTTCCTTAGTGTTCAAAGTATGAAAATATGTTGGGAAGATTTGTCCTCTGTCCCTTAGGCTTCCAGCTTGTTTGTACTAGTACAATCATCATGATTTACAGGTCCAACAAATGCTGACTTAGACTATTGCTTTCACAACCATTTATCTTGTGTCAGTAATTTAGGGAGTGAACTGACTATTATGCAAGATGCAGTCTAGTTTACCTTCATTTAAAAAATGCAGGCAGAAGCAACCTAGCCTTGCTGATATATCATGAGCTGATAACAGTGAGCTTTGATTTGGTTACGTTAGTCTGGAAGTTTAAATCCTAAAGTTTTGAGAGCTGAGAGGCCTGTTTAATGATTGATCATATGAAGTCTCTCAGAAGTCAGCCTGTGACTTCAAAGTCAATATATTAAGTTTCTATTAATGTGGTTTTTGGTCAGTTCCTTTCTCACAGACAGCTATCCCCTCAGTATCTCTCTTGTCATCAGAGTTAACCTTAAGGTAAGCAGGAAGTCACTGAAGCACGGCCCTTATAATATCCACCTTGTTTCTTTACACCAGGTTGAGTTTTGAGCTTGAAGGATTTAAAGATGACCACATCATGGAGCGATCGACTTCAGGATTATGCAGACCTCCCAGCAAATATGGATGGCTTGGCTATGAAGAAGTACAGACGTGAAGCATATCATAGGTACGGCTAACTGATGTTGTGTTCCAACCAAAAATTATACTGTGAATATTTTAATGTTTAATATTTTGCTTTTTCGATTATTTATTTATTTTAATTACTTTAATTGCTATGCCCACAATTATACTTCTTCAGATTATAGCTACAGAGTACATGCAAAGGAAAACAATTCAATTTAAGTCAACCTGTGTAGTATTGATTTTACTGTGGTTTTTAAGAACCCCTTATGGTTCTTAATCCCAGTCCAAGTCTAATCTGACTCCTCAGAGATTAATCAAATTCTTTATTTGTTGAAAAGGAAACTATTTGATAGAGAATTGCTAACACATGTACAGACATGTTGTATTTGCGGCATTGATGTGACTTATTAAAAAAATAAGTGTTATTATTTATACTACACTTGTTTTGCTCTTTGTTCCCTGGCTCCAAGCGGCGCATCTTTCTTGGTTCATTCATATTTAAGGTCAAAAACCGAGCATTTATTAATGTGAATGACGTCTGTTACAGGGTTGAGCAGTATTGCTTTTTTGCGTATCATCATACCATCTTTGAATAATCCTGTGGTAGACGGAGGGTGAGAAATGGGATGTTTTATTTGAAAAATAAATCGGAACATTACAAATGTTGCTTATTTCTTCTTTCTTCATCACAATATGGCAATATCAGAACAATAATGAATATATTTAAGCCATACAGCTAGTTTATAGTTAGCCTATTCTATTTAACTATTAGTTTTTATAGGCTGAATCTCTCACAAAAACACTGTCCACACAGAACAAAAAAAGCAGGCTTTAACAATGAATAAGACCAAATATGAGCTAACATGACTTTTATGGATTGAACACAAAACAGTTCAATGGAAAAATGTAAATCTTATTTGCAAATTGTCTTAGACTGAGCTGTGCTTAATTAAGAAAATGGCAGCCATAAAATTAGGTTGCCATTTCCTAAAGTGTATTTTTACGTTATTCAAGGTTACTTGCAGTACTAACAGCTGCGCTGATGGCGAGTTTGTAGCACAAGCACACAAGTATTTTGAGGCTGACTTAGATTTTGTTTCCATCAGATCAGCAAGTCTTCAGGTCCATTGATTACAGTTTTGGGACAGTAAACATAAATTTCTGCTGCTTGCTCCTCTGCGGACATCACAGGTTTGTTGGCAGTTGCGGTTTTTCAGTAGGAGTCTGCCAAAGGTTGATTTCTCTTTAGGGGGCACAGGCTTTTTGCTCAACCCTATGAACCACTGCACCAATTGCTGGTTTTGGTTACAGTCTCTACCTCTAACCAAGCAATTTTTCACAGCAATTTTTGCATATCATCATTTTTACATTTTCCTTGCAACTTTTCTTTGGTAAGCAGGACATCTAAGGCAGACAGTACAGCTTCACTGCACAGCTTAAGTGTGGGGAATACGGAAGAACTGGATTTGTAATTTTCTCCAGAGAGCATAGCAGTAAATGCACTAACAGGGCAGCATTGATAGCCTGTAGAACATCTGTGTTTTGCCTTGTTGAGGAGATACTGCAATACATTGTCCATATTCTCTCGTATATTTTGTATATATTTTGTAGATTTGGCGAAAGTACTTGTTAAAGTTTGTTGTGATAATTGCATTGTGGCGTTTCCAGCAGTGACCATAAGGCTTTTTGTGGTCAACGACATCTGTGAAGCGATTAAGGGATGTTCAGTTCTTGCACGTTCAACATGTTTCGATATTTAGCCGTCATTGTTTTTTAGATCAATCTTACATACGGGTCCATCAAAATTAGCTGGCTTTCTCTTTTCATTCGTAACAAATCCAAAATGCTACCAAATTGCAGCGGTAGCATTTTTTTTGGAGACTAGCTGCTAAATGCACAGCCATTTTTGGCTTTTCACTCTTTCTATAACTGCATGACCTCCATAAACAGCGACTGCCTCAACAACTAAGTGAGCTTCAACTTCCCTTGAGAATGCGCTGAATTTGTTCTTTAGACAGTTTACAAGGTGGACATGGACCAGATATTTGTCATGTCACCATTTTGAAGATAGAAATGGAAAACTGCAGTCAGTCATGTCTATAATTTGTGGGCATGCCAAAGGCCCCAGGATTGGCAACATCCATACTAAATCATGGAATATTTGGACAAAATAAATATACAAGTATTGTTTGGACCCATCTCAGTAGAATTTTATGTTGAAAAATAAGTATGCCATGGGTTTAAATAAGTTCCTCGCACCTTTTCCCAAACTAGATTACTTACACTGATTGTGATATATGTCTGATGGAGTGTTCCAACATTCATGTACTGCAGAAGAGAGTTGCTAAGACTAACACTAAACTCAGGAGCAGCATCAATATAAAGTTTCTCTAGTGTGTATGTACTTCTCTAGATGATAACTACAGATTTTGTACTAAATCACCCACAAACAGCCAGCTAGAACTGCTCCAATGAATGAAATAAAAAGATAATTTATTTTATTGGATCATTCTAAAGTATAATTTGTAATGGTCTCAGATTTTATGAGAGCAGGTGTGGATTTATTAGATATGGAGGATATATCATTATAATGAGGATATATATCATTATAACAAGCATTATTTGTACTTACCCACCAAAGTTGTGTTATTGAAAAAGCACTTCTTGGGTCTGTAAGCTGCTTTAATAATGGCAGGGCCATATAGCTACTTGTCTGTGGTCTTTCCAAGATTGAAAGAAGTGTCATGGTTTCTTACTCAGTGTCTCGAATGCTGGCCTCAATCCAGAGGGGGTGAAAACACCTATTTTGTGTCTTCTTAGATTTCGTTGGCTGGGAATCAAGAGTTATTTTAAACTAAAGACATCTTTACAGCATCTTTGATTTACCATTCAATCAGCAAACACTCAATCTCTGCATCTGACATACCGTAAACGTAAACTATCCGCCTGAGGTTGTGCAAAATATGCCACACAGACTTGGCAGTGGGCGGACTTGTAAATTGATGTTTTGAAGCTATATTGGACAGTGACGAAGCCTTAATTATAGGAGCCCTGTCAGCCCATGCCTGCTAGCAGGCAACGCGGGACAAACGGTGGTCAATGCGGCTCACAAATGGCAACGTGAAGGGAACTCGTGCAGATGTTTAACCCCAGTGAGGAGAATCGTGGAAGAAAAGAAATCATGGAAAGACTACTAATCCCACTGGTGTTGTGCAATCCCCTTTGGGTGCAGTGCTTTTCGTGTGCATACAGCTGTCGACTGCATGGAGCCAACGAAGCAGTCACTCGAGTAGTGGTTGGTGTAGTGGGTCACAACGCTGCCTTTACTGTGAGGGAATGGGGTTCATTGTAAGGGTGTATAATGTAGTTACATAACCTGCTTGTGGTGCCTTGCTAAACAAGGACTATGTTCATTTTTCTGTGTGATAATGATGGAAGATAAGTTCAAATGTGAGATGACACGCCGTTCTGAGAGGGACGCCCCTGGTTGTACTGTCCATTTGAGGTCCAAAGGTAACTGTGTTATCTCTTGGGTCAACTCTTAAGGTTCATGGTGCAGTGAGCTAACTACAGATGAAATACATCAACCCTGATCTCCTCTCTGATCGAAGTCCATAAGCTTAAATTACATAGTCTTAGTCATCACCCGATAGTTGTAAATGATACTCTAATACAATGATATACATGGGTGGGTCGTGAGAATGTAGCAGTAAAAGAAGAAACATTTTTTTGTGCTTGTCTGCGCTGCGTGATGATGTACTGCCTGGAGCTTCCTGTCTGGTTCATAGTTCTTTGAGGGGAAGTAAACAGCCCTCAGGTCAAAAACAAACTCAGCAACAGAACCATGTAGAACTGGCGTAGTCATTTTTTGGAGCAGGCCAAAAACTGAAAGGCAGGGAAGCAAATAGAGAGGACCATTGTTCTGGGGTCAGGGGAGGGGTGTCTAGACTGTGGACAGGTAGTTGGGCTTTAAAACCTCAACATCCAGCCTGAAAATGGATCACATGTGTAACACCTGCCCAAACGAACCATGAGACTTGGGCCAGGCTTCTGCAACTATGCGGTAGGGTGCAGATTTTGTAAGCATAAAGCTGATGCTTTGGGAGCTGTTCTTGTTCTCACATTACTTTTGTATAAGGATATCATGAAATATTACATTATTTTTTTTCCTGTAATTATTGCTATTTATTTAATAGATGATATGTTATCCTAAGGGTAATAGTTTTATTTTTTTTGCCATTTACAGTAGGTGCCTTTTATGGGTGGCTCTTTGATAAAACTTTCATTTACTTGCAAGTTTAGTATTTAAAAATATTTAAATTAGTTCTGCAGTAGGCAGTATTTTGACCAAAGGCATCAGTAAAGATGTGCTTTGTTTAGGATTTAGGTCAGAAACATAAAAGTGGGAATGGGATTTAAAGAAGCACCCACCCCCAAAGAAAAATTATTTAACAGAATATCTCTAGTCTACTTCCATAAAGCTACCTCTGAATTCTTTACACTGCTTATTGTAGCCTTTTAAAAATGTCCTGTACGGAAAATATTGCTGTTATTTACATTTTAAATCTTCAATAACAAAATGCCTATTTTCTACTTCCTTTTCAGAGTATTTGTGAACAGAAGCTTAGCCATGGAGAAAATCAAATGCTTTGGGTTTGACATGGATTACACTTTAGCAGGTAAGCCCTATTCAAACCATTTAGTTTACAGGAGTTTAACACACATTTCTCTTTAACCAACTTTCTGTCTTTTACTTTTACTCTCTCTAAATGGTGTATAATCAGTACGGTTTGTGTGTTGTTCAAACTAGGACCAGACCACAGTGCATTGCTGCTGTGAAATATTTGCACCTACCAGGGATGAAGCAACTTTTCCTTGACTCAAAAATAGGCATCAACATAGATACTCAGAATCTCCAAGTAAACATACAGTAGGATTCCTGGGTATATTTAGCTATTCCTCATTGGGTTCTGGAATTTGAAAAATACAAGCAATATTTCCCAGCAAACAAAGATTTATTTCAGTCTTAACCTTAAAACTTCTCTCCCCAGGGGGATAATATCCCACAGTGCTTGTTAAGTTTAGAAATGCACTTTAAAATTCCCTTGCACTGAATGTTCATCAGTCAATTAGGCCACCTTGTTTATATATTGATATACTTATGTCGTTTGGGTCATCTGGCAATTTAATACCAGTGAGGTTTTGGTTTACGCAACATTTTAACATGGACCAGATGCATTGGGTTTCTAACATCACCTTGCATTCTATACTGCATCTCAGTGACTCAGCTGCTAACAGGGTGGCCAGTCGCTATATCTGGACTGCTTGCTTTAGGAGAGCAGACCAGTGGCATGACACACCACAATTGATGGCCTTCTAGTGCGAAGGGGTAGCGCTCTCCACGGTCTGCTTCCACTGTGGATCCCAGTGAGATTTTGTTGGCGTTCAGCTGTCGTCATCCACAGCTTTTGCTGCTGCCTGTAACCAACTAGTAATGTTTACAGGACTGAGGGCTATCAGGTTGCAACAGCAAATCTCACCAGGTTCTCAGAGATCAGTGATACTGTGGCACACAGTGCAGTGTGTTGGAGAGCGGGCTATAATGCTATAATCACCCATTTACTGCTACTGTTATTTTTATGTTAAAAATCAACCAAAAACTGAATTTCCACTGGCTTGCTTTTTTCCATAATTAAAATATAATATATAATTAATATAGTAATAGCACATACCATATTCATCGTATATAAATGCTGTAGAGAGCATTTCCTGTTTTTGACTTTTTGATAGTCCTTCTCCACTTCAGGTGATTTGGATCAGAGGTCCTCAGTACTGTTTTTGGGGACACCCAGCCAGGCCACATATTCACTATGTTCAAGCACCATACACACCTGAGTGAGGTAGTCAGGAGTTCTGTTGCCGTGTATCACCTGTTTCAGGTGTATCAGGTTCAGGATGAAGAAGTTCCCTCTACATGTTTATGAGATTGGTGACTGCATGAAAAATAATCGGAGACCTGTCGTTTGCCTCTCCGAAAGTTCAGAGGTCATGTTCTCCATCTGAGCAAGGTGCTGACAGCTCTGATTCCTGATGGGCCACTAAATCATAGTCAACTGATGACATCTGCATTCAGTACGTGGTCACACACGTTCCCTTTTTAATGCAGTCAATTCAATCACTCATAACGATTTCTGAGCAAACTTTACCATTCATTTATTCTCAAACTGAGTGCATAAATTACATGGTCCTCTTGAAATATAGGTGTTTCACTTCCTGTGCACAGGAACCAGGCTGTCAGACAGAATTTCTGCAGGAAAACATACATACATACATGGTTCTGAGGCATAATGACCTGACAATAAGACTCTGGAGAATAGAATTCATTCAGATAGACTAGAATGGTCCCCTCATACTGTGCCAGTGGAAGCCCTCATGAACTAGCTTATCATAGAAATGTCATTTATTTGCATCAATTGTTATATTGCGATAATGAAATCTAGATATAAAACTTTGATATAGGTCATAAACTCAAAAGTCTATAGCACACCTTCCCTTTCCTCAGATGTGTTCGGATGTTTGCACAGAAGAACTTTAGGTACTACCACATCTCAAAGTAACTTTAAACTTCATCTATATTAACAAGCTGCTCAAACTTGAAAGTCCTAATTACAAAACAATTAGTATTTGGATTCCAGTGAAGCAGCATTAAAACTATCTTACCTATTAGAAAGACAGTTTTGCTCTTTAAAATCGTCCATGCTGTGATGCAATCAAGATAAATCTTCTGCAGATGGGAGGCAGCTAATTGTGCTTCCAGCTAATTATGTTCTGTATTTTGCATCAAATGCATCAAATGTTTTAGTTTTAGTTGTTGCATTTTTGTCCTCCTCTAGGACACTAATAATTCTAATCTCGAACTGCTTCTGTTACCAACACTGTTCTGTGCGTAAACATTTTCATACTGCATAGTGTGCTAGCTCTGTCATAGCTCAAGGTCACAAAGGATTGTGGACTGCTAAAAGGGTGCTGATGGGAGTGGTGACAGAGAGGGAAAGATGCTCAAAATAGGTTTCTTTGTATTAGCCCAGAGCTTAAGGGGACTGGGAGGTACATAGAGCTAGTTGGAAACTGAGGGAGGGAAAGGGGAGGGCTATGTAGGTCTGCTATTTGGATAAAGGAATCTGGTCCGAGTTAGAGACTCTGTAGGACTTTGTTGGCAGCATGCCTCTGCTCTGCTTGTTGTAGTGCTGTATGTGTGTTATGTGCCTTCATGCTCTGTTCACACTTACAAATAGTCCCGTGTGTTCAGTGAAGTAAAAGGTCATGAAGCTGGTAATGATAAACACATAAAAGGATGGATGGGGATAAAGTAAAACACGGAAGTTTAAACACTGAATCTTATGGTGTTCAGATGTCAGGTGTGGTGGCAGGAGAAAACATACTTGTTGCTGTAGAACACAGTATCAAGCAGTAAACATGGTATCAAGTTTTATTTAGGTAATGCTACACATTAGTTAGTGCAAATGTAACATACCAAACAGACTCCACATTATTTACATATTTAAAGAGTGTGTATGGAAAACAGGCAATAAACCAGTTTTAAATTTAAAAAAAGATAACGGATCTATTTATAAAGCAATTTAGAGCTATTTATAAAGTAAAACTTGGCCACATCTCACACTTAGGATCTCTAGAGGCCCCAGTGCTGTGCCCTGAGGCACTCCTACCTGTGTCTTTTCTTAAGTGATCCTCCTGCAGTCTAGTGACCTGACAAAGCATCAATAACAAGTTTATACATATTCCTCTTTCTTTCATAGCAGTGTGTGACAGGAGGTTCTTTCTGTGCTTTGTCATGGCTATTGTTTTTAGCTCTTATTCTTATTTTAGTCCCACTTGGATTTGAGCACTGGTTTGGAATAACAGACTCAACTGGGTTCTCAAATGGGTCTTTTGTCCCTGAAATGGTACCAGGGCATCCTTTCACACAGGCTTGGGGCTTTAATTGGATTGAAATGCGAAAGGGTGAATGTATCCAGTATCACTCCAGATTAGATCACAGGACATTTGGGGAGCCTACTAAGCCAATGTGAATGCAATGTGAATACTTCAGTTAGCTTTGCCCTCTCCTGTGGAAAGACATCATGGTGTTGGACACTCTTCAGCCCAGGGTGAAGCTCCGACACATAATCCCTAAAATAATTCGCTTATGCCTGTATTTTGTCATGCAGTTTTACTTTTAGTAACAAAGTCTTTTTTAAAAACGAGGCACCAAATAGAATGTTTCTCAGGAATTAATATATAACTGAGAGTGATTACAGGCCTAGGCAGGTCATTTATTTCTGTATTTAAATGGAGCCACTTCATCCAGATATTTAACACTAAAACATATTTAACATGTGCATTTTGTTCCTGTGTATGAGGAACTGTTATCCTGTACTTATAAGCAGGCCTCTGTGGCAACATGGTGTGCATTGGTGTAGAAAATGATGCCATCTATGGACTTTTGTTCAACTGTGTTGGCTTGACAAATTATTTTTAAAAGCATTTTTTTCCACATTGGATTGATTTTGTTGGATATATTGTGGAATCTCTTGATGGTACTGTATAATTTGCTCCAAAATATGTTTGTAAACAATTCATTTTTAATAAGCAGAACCAGCTTGCTGCTTGCCATATTATTATGATGCAGTGATTTTCTGTAGACATAAACATCTAGAACTAGAAAAATGGTTCCTTATGATTTAAGGAAACTGCTAAGTCAGTTGAAAACTCAGATGTTTGATAATGTACAGTGTAGTGAACTATACTGTGCTTTTGTTGTGTTTTAGTGTACAAATCTCCAGAATATGAGTCGTTGGGTTTCGACCTGACTGTGGAACGGCTGGTATCTATTGGCTACCCACAGGAACTGCTCAGCTTTGTCTATGACCCCTCTTTTCCTACCAGGTGAGCCACTCTTTGATTGGCCAGTGTTACTCTGAATGGAGACTTCTTAGCAATCCTACTACAATGTCACCAGTTTCTCTTGATGTGATTTCTGTTGAATCATGGCAAATAAGTAGCAGGAATTCAAAATGGTGCTATCTTAGATCTTAGACAAGCGAACGGTTCTTTAGCATCCGAAAGGCACTAACTTTAGCTCACAAGGCTCGCTATTAATATTAACCATCAACATTGCAATTTCTGTTTTATTCCAGAGGGCTGGTGTTTGACACCTTGTACGGTAACCTTCTAAAGGTGGACGCCTATGGTAACATCTTAGTCTGTGTACATGGCTTTAACTTTCTGCGGGGGTAAGAAGACATCTGTAGATTTTCCTTGATACACTGATAAAATCCTCAAAATCCCCAGTATTTGAACCCAACTTAAATCTAACTTCACGTACATCAGTGCATGTCGACATGATCCAATATTAGAATGTGGTTTGTACACAGCAGGTACACTTCATAAAATGCTCAATCTCCTTTTAGATGTAGTAGCTTTTTCCATACAGAAGGACTGCATTTGTTCAAAGTTCTCGGTGCTCCTCTGCCCTCCGGCAGGCCCGACATAAGGGAGCTCTACCCCAACAAGTTCATTCAGCGGGATGACACAGAACGCTTTTACATCCTCAACACTCTCTTCAACCTGCCAGGTGCAGTTCTGCTCACGATCCTTCATCTGTGTCGGCCATATTGGTGACGTACTTGTAGGTCGGCTTACGTTTGTTATTTTTGCTTGTTTCATTCGCGCTTCATATTTTCTGTTGCTTTATATTTACTGTTCTGTGTGCTGTAGACCAAACAGTGCCAGGTTTTATTTACTTTTTGAATCTGCAGTAGTCAATTTAAGTTGTATATTAGGTATAACAAGTATGCCTAGTAAAATGGCAGTATACAAGCTGTTTATAAGGTTCCAGTATATGTCACTGTCTTCCTTTCTGCACCACGTAGAAACCTACCTCTACGCCTGCCTGGTTGACTTCTTCTCAAACTGTGACCGATACACCAGGTGAGAATTTTCCTGGTAGCACCGCCGTGACATCTGTTACCTTGGACACTGCATCCACAAGTATGGACTATTCATACTCCATATCTTTCTCACACACACGCGCGATGAGGAAGGCTTATCCGTGGTTTGCATATCCGTCGGTTACTTGATAAGCAAATCACAGTGTGCTAAAAAAAAAAAAAAAAAAAATCCTTTTACAGCATGCTTTAAAAAAAGCCTAAGTACACTGAGCTGTGTACATGCATGGCAACTAAAAATTGAAACTTAATCTGTAATGACTAATCTTACAGCATGTGTCTCATAGTGCAAATAAGCAGTAATGTTAAGAGCCCGATCAAGACGCACATGTAATATGTAATTAATACCACTCTTAATTTCAACACTCAGGCATACAGCCTTAAGCCCGTGCAGACGTAATTTAGTGTGTGATTTGTTCTGGTATGGATGCATGTCCTCTGAAATGGATTGTTGGTCCTTTTAGGGGGAGAGGGCTTTCCTGTTTGGCTCGGAACAACCTCAAACAAGGGAAGACTGTCCCATTTAAACCATGTCTGTCGATAGAGTGTGTTTGCCGACCCTTCGGGCGTAGGGTCTTAGCCTTGTCTCCCCCTTTTTGAACCCCTTTAGTTGTGAGACAGGATTCAAAGACGGAGACCTCTTCATGTCCTTCAAGAGCATGTTCCAGGATGTGCGAGATGCTGTCGACTGGGTCCACTTTAAGGTAGCAAGGGATTGTGGGTTGAGATTGAGCATTACAGTAGTGGGCACTTAACTGCTGAGTAATCTGAAAGTCGCTGGATCAAGCCCCACCTCTGCAAACTTGCTGTAGTTGGACCCCTGAGCAAGAGCCTTAACCCTCAATTGCTCAAGTTGTATTTCAGTCATAATCGTAAGCCGCTCTGGATAAAAGCGTCATTAATGTAAATAGTAATGTGCAGGGACTTTCAAAAATGTAATGCTTCTGTTAACACTCAACAATAATAGAGGGTCCCAAAAAACAACTGAATGACTGCCCATAAATCTGTGAGAGAGATGGTTTGTTCTGGGTCCTCCTGTCCACAGGGAACCCTAAAGGAGAAGACTGTGGAGAACCTGGAGAAGTATGTGGTGAAAGACGTAAGTGTGTCTTCGGGCTCTGTTTTTGTCCTGCGTCCCTTTCGTCGGTGCTGTTTATAGACTATGCAGGAGTGAACCGCAGTGAGGGTCAGGAGGAACCTCTCATTCCTGGTGTACTTTCTGCTCCGTAGCCCAAGCTGCCTTTACTGCTGAGCCGCATGAACGAGGTTGCCAAGGTGTTCCTGGCCACCAACAGTGACTACAAATACACAGACGTGAGTTTACAGATACCACACCAACACTAACACGTATGCCTTCATGACCATTATAAAGAATACACGTGCTTATGTAATTCTTCACCAAATGATTTTTTTCTTGGTGTGTGTGCCTGTGCTAAATTGCAGAAAATCATGACCTACCTCTTCGATTTTCCTTATGGGCCAAAGGTGAGTGGTTTGTTTGACTGTTGTAGTAATTCAGCTGGAGTGTTTAACAGAGGCACTACACCTCTGATTGGCTAGATTACTCATATTGAACAATATTACTCATATTGTGTGAGTAAGCTGGGTTTTGCTGTGCAGTGTGAGAAGACAGGCTGCGATCCTCTACAGGCCTTGTTTCCTGTGTAATGCACACTGCTCCCTGTTTTGTAGCATGGTTCTCCACACCAGCCCTGGCAGTCCTACTTTGACCTGATCCTGGTAGACGCACGGAAGCCACTCTTTTTCGGAGAGGGAACTGTACTGAGACAAGTCGATACGGTGAGTTAAACACACACACACACACACACACACACACACACACACACACGGTCAGCAAGTGCATTCGCTGCTCCAGCTTCTGGAACATTCCATTCCGCTGGACAGTAGGCCTTCTCAGTGACAATCTATCAGCTAGTCAGCACAGGATATTGAGTGTTGCTGAAGATGTAGTGTAGAGTGCTTTCACCAAACAAACCTGCAACCTGCACAGAGCACTCAGTAAGCACTCACACACACACACACACACACACACACACACACACACACACCAACCTGAGTGTGTTAGCCTTAGAGCAAAGAAACAATAAACGAAAAAGGTCTAAGTAATGATTCCTGTGTTCTGTCATAGTCCACTGGGAGACTGAAGATTGGAACATACACTGGGCCTTTACAACATGGCATTGTCTACTCTGGAGGTCTGTCTCACACACACACATTATATATATATATACACATGTATACACATATACACACACATACATATACATATATATAAATGCACACCTACCACATCACATTCTAAAAACTAAGTATACTGAACCATGCGTTCTGCACAACTCAGATATTCTCTCACACACATCACACACACCCTAACATCTGAAAATGCTTGTGTGTGGTGTTTATTCGCTCCAAATGACGCCCTCTGCTGGATGCTTGGCCGCAGGTTCCTCAGACATCGTGTGCGACCTGCTGGGCGCTAAAGGGAAGGACATCCTCTACATCGGCGACCACATCTTTGGAGACATCCTGAAATCCAAGAAGCGGCAGGGCTGGAGGACCTTCCTCGTGGTCCCTGAGCTGGCCCAGGAGCTGCACGTGTGGACCGACAAGAGCTGTGAGTGGGTCGGTGGTGAGATCAGCGCCCAGTGCAGAGAGATCAGCGCTCACTGACGTCGATACCAGTTTATGCGCAGTGCTGTTAAATGTGCTGAGTGAAAACTTGAGATGAAATCGATTTTTAAATAAGATAAATCGAAGGAACTGTTTTCAGTTCATCCAAGGTTTTGATTTTTAAAGAGCAGCTGTATAATGGTGTGTGTGTATAGCTCCAGTGCTGCAAAGTCTCAGTGGAAAAGAATGAAGATAAAAGTGAATGAAATGAGAGAGAGAGAGAGAATGAGAGATTGTGCATTTGTGAAAGAGAATGAATGGAGGCATTTTGGAATGATGAGTGCATGAAATAGATGGGGACTGAGAGAAAGAGAGATGAACAGAGGAGAGAGGTTTACTTGTGAGTTGATAGCTGTCTCTCTGTTTGTCTTTCACAGCACTGTTTGAAGAACTGCAGGGTCTGGACATTTTCTTGGCAGAGCTGTACAAGTGAGCAAATGCTTTCTTTGTAGTATGCAGTGCACCTGAGTTTGTGTGTGTGTGTGTGTGTGTGTGTGTGTGTTTGTGTGTGTGTGTGTGTGTGTGTGTGTGTGTGTGTATAAACGTGAGTTCTGGGTGCAAAGTTTGCACTGGTCAAAGGGTTCAGCCGTTGATAAAGTGTGGGTTTAAAGTTTGGGGTTACAGTGTGAGGATCTTATGGTCTGAGTGACTTCAACATATTGCTGTACATTTCTCAGGGAATTTCTCAACTCGTTTGGACTTCCTGTGCATTTTTGTTGTGCCTCTTTGAATCTATGCCTGATAGCCTCTTTGACATGACCTATCTTTTTGTGTGTTCTCTCTCTCTCTCCCTCTCCTACCCTAACCTTTATCAGACATCTGGACAGCAGCAGTAATGAGAGACCAGACATTAGTGCCATCCAGAGACGAGTGAAGGTATACACACACAAATACACACACACAAACATGGACACACATATGGTATCTGTCCAATATAACCAGTTTAAGACAAATACTAGTCCATAGTAGCTTAACTTATTCAGATGTCAAAGATCTACTGGTACTGATTAAACATCCAAGCCATATTTTTCCCCGTTGGGGAAGGTGCTGTGAGTGATGGGGAATCATCTCGTCCTTAAACAGAAAGTGACCCATGACATGGACATGTGTTACGGAATGATGGGCAGCCTGTTCCGCAGTGGCTCTCGCCAGACACTGTTTGCCTCTCAGGTGATGCGTTACGCTGACCTGTACGCTGCCTCTTTCATCAACCTACTCTACTACCCCTTCAGCTACTTGTTCAGAGCTGCACACGTACTGGTGAGAACACACACGCACACACAATCACACACATATACACACACAAACTCATTCTGGGCACAGACAGTGGGTGGAGGCTGTATGAATGCAGATTTGAATATCGTCGGCATAAAATCTAAGGCCATGATTAAATCAAATCTGCCCAAGTGGAAAGATTTGGGCAGTGAAGAGAAGTGTTCCGAGGACCGAACCCTGGGGTACGCCACAATCAACAGAGGGGGAGGCCAAATGCAACTAATTGTTCTCAGTTTGTGAGATAGAATTGTAGCCACCGATGTGCCAGGTCAGCAATATCAATAGATGCTAACCTAGAAATTAGTATATCGTGACTGACGGTATCGACGGCTCCCGTGAGATCAAGGAGCACCAGGATGTTGTCAAGTCCAGCAGATAACAGATGACAGCAGATCATCGACTACCTTTACAAGGGCTTTCTCTGCATTAAGGTCATGAGCAGAAACCAGATCGAAAGGGCTCAATTTATGTAGTTGTGAAGCCACAACCCTTTCTATGACTTTAGGTAGGAAGGGAAAGTTGGAGATAGGTGTGTAATTGGCCAGTGAAGACAGATCCAACCCAGGTTTCTTTAATACTGGAGTGGCAGTAGCTGTTTTAAGAGATGGTGGAACTGTACCCGATGAAAAAGACAGATTAACCAAATGAGCAAAAGAAGATGAAATATTTTAGGACTGTAGGAACATCGTCGAGCAGACATATGCTAGAAGATTTCATTCAGAAATTATTTCTGAGACAGTAGAAGAATAATCAGAAGTGAAGATAGAGAAACGGTTGTTCAAGATTCAGAGAAGCAGCAAATGAAGAGAGAGAGAAGAGAGTTTCAATGGGGAAGTGAGGATAAATTAGATTTTGTCATGAAAGTAGCCTTCAAAAAGCTCGAGTCTGGGCAGGGCTGTTGAGGTGCATGATGCAGGTGGTTGAAAACGTTTGTGGTTTTAAAAAGAGTTTTTTGCCCTCGTTTGTGAGGTTTGAGTAATGAGATTTGAGTAATAACGAGAGTGGGCTGCATTAAGAGCATCCCTATACTTAGAAACATGCTCAGTGAAAAGGTGGAGATGGGCAGGAAGACCGGTTTTCTTATACAGGTGCTCCAACGTCTGACTTTGTATTTCAGAACCCTGAGTGACAGGGACAGATTTAGTTTTAAGTGGAGCATTGAGTCTGACAATATGGTACTGTTATAGAGTGGAACCAAGTTTTCAGGTGAGGAGAGCTTCAGTACATCAGAAGATTACGTCTGAAGAAGGTTAGAGAAGGCAGTTACAAAATGAAACAGTTTAACAGGGTTTAAGTAAGACATACAATGAGTTTATGATCAGAAAAACAGATCAACAACAAAGATATCATTGAGAACTGAGGTACAGAACAAATCAAGAGAGTGACCATGTCTGTACGTAGAGAAATTAACGTGCTGGGTGAACCCACAACATCTAGAAACATTCAAGAGCTCAACAGAAAGCGAGTTGACAGAGTCCACATGCATATTAAAGTTGCCTAACAACATAGTAGAAATACAGTTAGCAGAATCTTCTGTGAGTAACGTACCCAGCTCATGTAACAAAAAATGAGTTACATGAGATTTAAGAGGGGGGCAGCAGCACCAACGGGGTAGTAGAGAAGACCTTCATAGCTAAGTACTGGGACACAGTAACATCACGAAAAGACAACTGTTTTAACTATAACACTGATTAGAAACATGGTTTAGACATAAATAAGATGGTAGGTACTGATTTAGCTTTAGGAAGTCTCCAAATTTTTGCCATGTTTTAGTCAACAGCAGAGTTGACTGAGCATACACACACACACACACACACACACACCCACCAACCTGCCTTAATGCCATCATTATAATTATGAAATTATTCGAATAATTAAAGTGCGCTAATATAATATTCAACACTTCCTCTCTCATTCTGATGATGCTAGGTTACATAATCCTACTATATGTTTACCTTAACCTGCACTAATAGTTCTGAGTAGTGCAGCTTGGCAATAGGTGCTTTAAAAAAATAAAAAAAAACACGCCTAGAGAATATAAGAGAAAGAACTAACAGATACTTTGGATTATTATGACCAAAGCAAACCAACGGCGTAAAAGGGTGGAGAAGAACGTTTGGTTCTGTACACACAAAACAAAAGACAAAGCAAACAAAATGAACACAGTGTATGTATATGTGTATGTACGGTTCTGTTCTTTTGTGCAGATGCCCCACGAGTCGACGGTGGAGCACACGCACGTGGACACGGACGCCGAGTCGCCGCTGGCAACCCGCAACCGCCACTGCGTGGACTGCAAGGACACCGAGTGCAAGCGGAACGTGCTGACGCGCTCGCTCAGCGAGGTGCAGCCGCCCAAGCTGTTCCCGCAGGCCCCGCAAGAGATCACGCACTGCCACGACGAGGACGACGATGAAGAGGAAGAGGAGGAGGAAGAGTAAGATCGAGTCCTGTCTACTCCCGCCAGAGCACCGTGCGGACCCAAGAGGAAGTTTAGTTTTAAGTGAATCAAAAATGAATAACAGTGTGAGTGAAGGTTGATAAATATTCAGAGAAAATGAGTATAAACATTTTTTTAAAACTACTTGACAAGCGGTAGCACAGTAGATTTCACTTCAAACGGTTCATGTATTAGTTTATAACACAGAACACCTCTGTGGATTTGTATTTTACTTATTGAATTTCTTCAGATGAGGTGGTTTTCAAATGATGCTTAATCATATCTCCTTCACACATACTGAGTATACACACTGAGTTAGCATTCACTGCTAGAGGACAGGTGTGTAATGAGATTATGTCCAGCCAGAAGAAGCCAGAGCTCATTTACTGAAGGACAGAGCAACGGCCACCTAACACCCACTTCCTGTTTGATCAGTCTGAAGCTATTAAGTGTTCCGTTCAAGGGCTGGGCGGAGCTTACTGTAAGGTCACCGTAAGGTCGTGGCCCTAGGGCCCCTGCCTCGGCCACAGCGCCTCCTGCTTCGGTTTGCAGCGGGGAACACGGGGAACATGAGTCACGAAGTTTTGCTGGTTAAAGAAGCCTTACTGACTATACATACTTGATAACAACACGTATATTCATGGGGGTGTGGTCATATGAACACGGTCATATTATTGTTAATCAAATGAATCCCTATTCAGTTTCCAACCAGCTTGGCTAAAGGCCGCCTCGTATAGGATTCAGGGGGATTACAAAGAGAGGCAAGTTTGTATGCTGGAAAAGAAGGGTTAGGGTTTAGTGTGTCCCCATCAGAGCCATGGTGGTGATGAGGATATGAATGAACTTTTTTTTTTTTGATGGGTGTGAAAGAATGTTGTTAACACAATCACCCCTGTTACTTGGCAACCGCTGTCCCAGGCAGACTGCATACGGCCAGTGGGTTTTTTTTCCCCCTCTGGATCCCCCCC
>JAOXYF010000014.1:8599506-8612558 GCA_028565775.1 Sternarchorhynchus goeldii | reverse complement strand
CTAGACGGTGCCCTCATTGTGTGCCGTGTGATTCGCCTTCTTGTGGGCGACGCAGTTTGCCGTCTGGCCGAGAAGAATGGCCGTCTCGTCGGCCACGCCGTCGTGGAGCTCGGTGAGCGCCAGTTCGATTTTGGTGTACTCGCCGTCTGACGGCTGCACTGTCTTGTCCATGCGGGACGCCATCAGGGCATTCTGGTACTGCTGCCGGGTCACCTGGGGAGTTGGGCGTCAGGCCACAGAATGACATGACTACTCATTTTTAAAAAAACTTAAAAAACTGCTGTATCATTATGTCTGAAGATAAGGTCCCTGCAACATTCACGCAACAAGTTCAAATATAGTTTTTAGTTGATTTATATGAGACTTCTTAGTTTTTGATCTGGCAGGGCTATACTTTCACATGTGAACAGGCTCTACGCTTAAGGTGAAGGCACTCTGCGTTACTTCCCATCTGTGACGGCTCTGACTGTGTACGTATGTTCACCTTGACGTATAGCAGGTCTGTGACGGCTCTGACTGTGTAGTCCGGCGTGTAGATCTGCAGGAAGGAGTTGAGCTGGTTATTGCTGCTGCCGAGCGGGGGGTTAATGACTTCATTGCGGTCGCTCCGGTTCAGAGAGTCCGAGTGGTTCAGCCCAAATGTCCGAGGAGGGGACTTGTTTTCTGCACGATGCACACAGCACACGATGGAATGTTTTGGTTAAAGTACAGCATTGGTTTATTTCAGTGAAAGGCTTTGACAGAAATACATGGCAAGTGTGAGCTGCGAGTGTGAGCTGTGAGTGTGAACTGTGAGCCACGTCCATCAAAAATGACTCCAACCACGGAACACAGTAGCAGTGGTCAGATTTTTCTATATGTTCGAGAGAAAGACCAACCATAATAGCAGTTAGATAAGGAATATCTGAGTGCAGGTAGTCATGTTAAAATGCTGGCAGTAGCTGAAGAAAGAAGAAAGTCTTACAAGCCTCGGAGAGAAGACTAGGTCTGATTTAATTAAACACAGCTTATGTTTTCCACTTCTTAAAGCGCGCACACACACACACACACACACACACACACACACACACACACACACACACTTTCTCTTTTCTCCCTTCTTATTCTCTCTCTTTTACTTACACACGTACACACACACAATTACAGGTAGTGTTAATGCCACAACTTGGCTGGAATGTATGTAATGAGTGCTGGAGCAGGGAATGAGGCTCTGCCGCTGGCTTGAGGGGCCCAGCACACTGCCCTGTACGCAAGAGGTCAGTGTACATGTGCAGGGGGTCAGTGTGTGTGTGTGTGTGTGTGTGTGTGTGTAGGCGCTGTGTGTTGAGGTCAGTGCATGTGTAAGTATGTGTGTGAGTGTGAGTGTGAGTGTGTGTGTGAGTGTGTGTGTGTGTGTGTGTGAGTGTGTGTGTGAGTGTGTGTGTGAGTGTGCACACATGCCATGGTTATTTTTCTTGCTCTGGCAAAAACCAGTGGGAGGGATACTATGAATTTACTGAACTGAAAAGAGGAAGAGAAGGTAAACTGGAACTCTTTCTTTTTACAAAAGAAAATGTCTTTTTGGTTAAAAAAATATCTTTTGTGGAATTTTTTGTAGAACTATTTAATACAAAAAATGCTAAAATAAAACCAAGCTCCTGATGTCTTAGCGTAATAGTTTTTTTATTCGTAATAATGTCTATAATCCCTCATTTCATGCTGTGGTAATTAATTTGTTCTCCAGGCAGGTCAGTTTGGTCTCGTTTATCCACAAACATCCAACATCCACAAACTAGATGCTGAAGACATGAACAACTCATAAGCAATGTTGGCATTTTAGATATCCATGCTGTACATAAACCACACTGACATGTAAACCACTCCCACACGTGAGCCACTCCCACACGTGAGCCACTCCCACACGTGAGCCACTCCTAGACAGGCAAAAGTGCTAAATAAGTGACGAACCTATAGTTGTGGGAGGATCCTGTGAGCTGCTCTCACTCAGCTCATCATATTATAATGCAAAGAAGAGAAAATTGAAGAGAAAAGGTTCACTGCATGAAGTTTCCCACCAAGCAGCCAAAAAATTCAGCCCAGCAACAAAAAACAGGTGAATTGCCCAAAACTACCTAGTCTTTGTCCTAAATGAGCTATATCTGAAATCTTGATCTGCCAAGGTATTTATTGCAGTTTGTCTGGACTCTGAAGAAACTCAGGTGCCTCTTCATAGTGCAAGTGCAATAGCTTTATTCAACCAGCAGAGGTCACATGATTCCTGCTACACATGGTTTCCTTTTTTTGTGAATGAAAACACTGGTGGTAATGTTCTCATCCTGATAGACCGCTATAAGTCTTATAATGGCAAGTAGATTCTAGAACATGGATGCCCAACTCCGTCCTCGAGGGACAGAGCCCAGCACAGTGATTCAGTGATATTTCCTTCTCTGACATTCCAATCTTGAAATTTGCTGAGATAAAGCAGGTATATTTAAACGAGAAAGTCAGACTTTCCTGCTGGACTTCAGCTCTCCAGGATACAGGGCACTGTATATCTAGAACACGACTGGTCGGTCCTGTTCTAGATATACAGTGCCAACTAGACACCATGTGCACATGTACCTTACAAAGAAAACTCCCAAAGCAAAGTCCTGCTGTGACTCTGAGAGGAGGTGGAGATCGAGTCTTTTACCTGGAGTCATGGTGAGGGCCATCATTCCATATGACGAAAACGCTCCGGCTTCAAACTTCATTCCGTCCTTCCCTGCCTCCACCTCCAATTTGCCCTGTGGGCCCAGAGAAAGTCAGAGTGCTGAAAACCTCTGATCTGTGCATTGTGCGAGAGATCTGACTGGGCGGTAAAGATACGCTGGTTTTCACAGCTCGCAGTGGTGTAGTGTAATCTCTTTGTGTGAAACTGCTGGTCGTTATCTAGGAAACCATGCAAGACTAAATGTTCTAAAAAACATTTTTCATAAATGTTGTGTCGGCTGATATGACCTCTTTCCCATTCGGTAAACTCAAAACTCTCTGCGGCCTGTATCACACACGCTGACCTGCAGGACAAGGATGAAGTGGTCTGCCGGCTTGTTGCGGACATAGAGGTAATGCTCCGGAGCCCTCTTGCTCTTTTCATTGAACTTAAGCTCCTGGATGACGTTGGGGTGCTTCAGCAGCCTGAGCAGGATCTTCTCAGACATTTGAGTCAGGCCAAATGCCTCCACCTCTGTAAAGCAGGAGAAGACACAACAATAACCCCTTGTGATGAGCAATGGTGTCAGAACCATTCCTCAAGCCCAGTCCACGCTACAGGATTTTAAAAGTTGGAATATTGACAATGTGATAAACCTCATATGTAATGACATATTTCAGATTTTTTAAAAAAAAAATTATTGATCATTACTAGTCATCAAAGTCCCCTACTACAACATCATCTACCCTGAATGAGGACCACAAATGCTCAGATTATGAGGACCACAAATGCTCAGATTATGAGGACCACAAATGCTCAGATTATGTGCAAAAAATAATCTGTTCATATTATTATCTGCACAAGTTATTGATATCCATGCTGTTATCCTCCCCCTCCACACTTCACGTCTTTCTTTCATGGTTTTTCAAGCATGACATCAACATCATGTTTCACACCAGAGAATCCATCTCTATTGCAGTCTGTAGGAGGCTCAGTCATAAATACTGAACATGTTTAATATTAATAATTCACAGTCAGCACGACTGCGCTGAAAGTAGATCAGAGGAGTTAAGGCTGGATTATAGACACCCAACACTACAGGATAATCTAGGATGATACTCATTTAAGATCACCCTGATATCCAGAGACCTTCTGCAATTGTTGGGAAGAGGAAATTCCCCTCACAATCTGGAGGCACAATTATCCTGTGGTGTATCACAATTATCCAGTGGTGTATCACAATTATCCTACAGTGTATCACAATTGTCCTGTGGTGTATCACTATTATCCTGTGGTGCATCACAATTATCCTGTGGTGTAGGCCAATTTGATCAGACAGTATGCTGCATCTACCACAAAATCAACACTCTGAGTTTCTTTGATATTTGGAAATGCACAAAAGTTAGGTGCCTCCATAGGCAACATGATAAATGCCACAAAATGTTTAGTAATCTAATTACCTGTTACACATATACTAAGATTTTGCTCAAATTGCATTTATTATGTCTACAAAATCCTATGAACATAATGCATGTGCAAACACTAATGGCTGATAATGCATCTCAGCACAAATGTGGCTCAACTTGAATTTGGTGATGAACAGAATCTGGTGTGTGTGAGCAGACAAAAGACCTAAACAGTGCCTCTCTACACCTATGGAGTATTAGGGGTATCTCCTCTCATTTGCGTGTGCTGGTCTTTATTATAGAGAATAAGCAGTATCTCCACTCATTTGCGTGTGCTGGTCTTTATTATGGAGGATAAGCTGTATCTCCACTCATTTGAGGGTGCTGGTCTTCATAATGGAGGATAAGCTGTATCTCCACTCATTTGCGTGTGCTGGTCTTCATAATGGAGGATAAGCTGTATCTCTACTCATTTGAGTGTGCTGGTCTTCATAATGGAGGATAAGCTGTATCTCCACTCATTTGTGGCCCCCTGGACCTTTTTATCATCAGCTTAGCTGTGTTTACAGTATCTATGTCACCTGGCAGCTGGTCTCTCCATGACCAGAGGCCTTTAATAGCATTGGGCAATTGTTAAGTGTTAAGCAAAGATTAGCATTTAGCTGCAAGGTCACAGTTCTAAACAAATCCTGGTGAAAGGTTTTAAGGAGAATTCCAAAAAAAAAAAAAAAGTTTCAGGAAAAAAAATTCCAAAAATTGTATAAGTGGCTACAAAAAGAACCAGCAATTTTACAGTTTGTTCTAACAACACCATCAGAAGAAACATCTACTGTAAAGAAAGAAAGATCTTGATCTACTGTAAAGCTGAATTTTTTTATAATGGGCAATCATTTTTAAATGAGGCTTCCACAACCACTAACAACATACAAACAGCAGGAGGTTTATGAAGGAGTTGTTTTTCTTTTATATCAATTAAAGGCATATAATCTCAGTAGAACATGGGCTATACTATAAACCTACCACATAGTTCACAATACACAGCAGTATAAAAAAAGTGGTGTACAAATAAACATTTCCTTTCAACTTCTCATTAGGCCTCAATCTTCTGAGTTCCTCAGAGGTCTTCTTTGGGTAATTAGCATTTTGAGCTGATCTAAGACCAGCACCCTTAGCCCAAACACTTACCTTTAACCCCTAGAGAAGAGACCAAAAACTAGTCTCAAGTCAGTGTAAAAGGGCAACTTCTACCCGATGCAGGTGCTACCTCCAGCGCTGGGCCAGCGTGTTACGGCTTTAGTCACAAGGCACACTGGGGGAAATAAAGCAGCAACGCGGAGCACTTGCCTGTTGCTAGGAAACGAAGAGTAGCCAGTAGAAGCTGAGGTGATATTTTAACCTTCATTTCATTGTCTGTGGGCTTGAAGGCTGAGAAATCCTGCTTCCTCTCCCGATGGGTGATTTTCTTTTTTGTTTTGTTGTCGGCTAACAGGGAAATCGGAGCGAGAGGAAAAAAGGAGCACGTTTTTTAGTGAAATTCCTGGACATAGATGATCAAAACATCCTGATGTTGACCTGAACATACAAAACAGAATGGAGAGTGGAGATAGTGGTAATACTTGACCTTGCCTGCTAAAACTATGTAAGAAACAAAGGTATTTTAAGAAGACAAATAACACTAAGTGCATGTAGATTAAATTAATTTAGCCTTACACAATACATTTAGCCTTAAACTCTATAATGTTTTGTACAGAAATAATATTAAACTCCGTTAGACTATCATAGCCCTTACAATACCAAAATTAGGACAGTTCATATCATTTTTTTAGCTCAGTAGCCTATTACAGTAAATGCATACTACATTACACTGGCAGTACTACACAGGATGTTTAAGAGGAACTTACTGTATAAATCTGTCTCATCCAGGATTTCCGATTTGATTATTTCTTCAATGACATCCTCCAGGGTGACGATCCCAAGGACCTCATAGAATGGATCTCCCTCTCCCTCGTTGTTGACTCTCTGAACTATCGCCAGGTGTGACTTACCTGCGGAGAGAAACAGAGCAGATTATGTTTGTCATGACGTCGCAGGATTGCACCCCAAACCTGTGATCTCAAAGCCAACCTCAAAGCACAATTTTTTACCCATTTGTCGCAGTCTGTGAACACACAATTCAACTGATCTGGTATGATAATCTAGGTTTGTGGCTGAACCAGGCTACTCAATTTGCTGGGAATCTTTGTACGCAGATTCATAGAGTTGGACATCTTAGAGTAAATTATCATTTTCTTAGAGTAACTAATGATAATTATGACCTATGATGGCCAGTGCCAACACCTGCACTTTTACATGTTACTTCAACCAGCCCTAAAAAGGCTAATTAATTAAACCCAGCTGCACAAGACAAAACACACGTTTTCAGTTTTTAAGCAAGCGAAATAGCTGTGCTAACAGACTACTAGGCAGTTACACTAATGCTGTATTCCTCAGTACCAGGACTTCATTATTCCAATCTATGTACATAAAATTTACAGTTATTTTTAATCCGTAACAAAATAACAACAACAACAACAAAACAATAACAAAAACAACTGGGAGTGTATAACTCCATCTTTCACTTGATCAGGTCTGTATTAGCGTGGCATTTTCACACTGTTGAGTACATTTCAAACTTCATGCTGAGAGGTTGAATGTCACACGTGAGAACATGCATTACAACGTCCCTGGCGTTTCGCCACACTCTCACTAGTAAGTTCAAGAGTCCCTGTTGACCCTGTTTCCCCAAACACGGCAGTGTTGTGTCTCTCACAGAGAGTGTCTTGACTTCAGCTTCATTCACGTTCCTCCACAAAGCCTTGTGTAAATAATCACCATTCCAGTAACATGGGGTTAGCCTCTCCTGCACTGACAATATGAATATTCTAATTCAACTCTCTGCTTTTATTTTTTCAATAGACCGAAAACACACCGACTGTGTTGTTTAAGGTCGTGTGTGGATAGGTGGATATACAGTACATGTACTGCACAAACACACCGCTGTTCCAACAAAAGGGGAAAGCACCAATAAACAGCAGGCATCAGACTGTGACATTTTCCATTCTTCCAAGTAAAACGACACAAAATCAAAAAAGCAAATAAAAAAAAAAAAAATATTTGCAAATAATGCAAAACTCTAAACAAATACTTTGCCTTTTCTCAGCTTGTGATCATTTGAAAGGAATTTTCCGCAGGGCCAGGCTAATATTAGCCCTGAAATGAAGTTTCCATTCCACTTGGGATGTATTCTCACCAAAGCCACTTCTGGCTGGCCTGATCTGTCTCAGAGCCGTTTACATGCAGATGCCCAGCCGCTGAAATAGTAGGAAGCGAAGACGCGCTTACAGCAAATACCGTGACAAAAAGCCCACAATGTGTGTGTGTGTGTGTGTGTGTGTGTGTGTGTGTGTGTGTGTGTGGTCTCTGTAGGTCTGTAACAAGCAGCAGTCTTAACCAGCCAGTTCTTCGATAAATGCCCACTACACTGCACCTCAACATGAGCTGCTACAGTGTTACTTCTGCCATCTTAAACTGTGTTACACGGATCACGCATGGCTCCGAGTGCATAAGCCTCTCTATCTAAGATGGAAACGATTCGTGGGATTATCAGCAGCCAGTGATTTATAGTCTATACGGAAAATGCAAATCTGCGATTGTATTATAAAGGCAAATCCTACGATAGACATTTGTTAAAAAACCTAAAGCGTTGTTCATTTGAAGTGTGCGCAATGATTCAAACTAATTATTTCCCCATCGTTTTACACTTGATTCTGTAAAAATATACACCGCAGTAATAAAACGTACGTTTGGAAGGCTGTAAAACTACGATGCACTAAGGGTAAATTGCCATGAGATTTTCTGGCAAAGAAGAACGTTGTCTCGAACAACTTCAGCTGTTACGAGTCATTTGCGAGCAGACCTGGTCCAACTGGTCCCTGCAGCAAAGGTCAGAGGTCGCTTCTCATGAGGTGCTTTAACTCACGGCACTAAACAGCCTGTGAAGCGTGATGGAGCAGAGCTCCGCAGCGGTGAGGGCGGCGACTCCGGTGCCGTGGCAGCAAAACACAAACATGTTTGCTTCGTGTGTTTGTTTGTTTTGGTGTTTTTTTCCCCCCCCCGCCCCTCCAAGAGGTTCCCTGGGGCGTAGAAAGATGGACCTCTCACCCCCTTGGAGGAGGCATGGAAATCAGCTTATCCAGAAGTGTAGAGCTCTCAGAGGGTTTCACTCGGACGATGCAAGACGACGCTCCACTCCAACACTGCCGACATGTTTACTTTCATAACTGGAACCCAATAAAGTCAGAGCCTTATGATCTTAATGCATTTGCAGCTATACTGAAAGAAAACTGTATAATGTTTAATATAAAACTGTATAGATGAATAATGGTGCGTTCTGTGCCTGCTCCTCTAACATACTGAAATACTAACATACTTTACAATTGGACACTATTCCAAATGACAACAGTTCCACAACACAATCCACCCACCCACCCTCCCACACACACACACACACACACACACCCCAACACAGACCACTGCTCTTACTGCCCTTATCTGCATTCCTCATAACAGGCCCTATGCTTTCCATTTTCCCACCAAAAAAAAAAAACCCAATGAGCAAAGGTGACTATCGTCTTCCCACAAACAAACGGCACAAATACTCCATGTGAATTCAGAGCTCCTGGGCTGCTAGAAATACCAATATATCTGCTCTTAAGCAGAATGGGTGGCTGGGACAAGCCAGCCTCCAGGACTTTAAAGGGCGGTGTGCAGAGATTGGGCGATCAATGGGTAAACTCGAAACAAAGATTTTCCATGATGCATGCTTCAGGCCCTAACCCTCAAACTATAACCCTAAACCTGCGGCTGCTGTAACCCCCTCTAGGTCCTGACCTAGGATCAGTTTTTGCCATTCACACCAATGTTTCCCTGCTGAGCACTGGAAAAAGTGTTTTATATATATATATATATATATATACACACATATAAATGTGTGTGTGTGTGTGTGTGTGTGTGTGTGCACACACTCGCTGTATATATGTGCACACATGCATGTGTTTTTTGGGCATTACATTCAAGTGAAGAAGGTAAGTACATATGTATCAGTGTTTTAATTCTCTACATAACAACAGCACACACACAGCGACTCCATCAGTCTCGGAGCCCCTGGCGATCGGCTGATGCCAACCTGACTAATCATTGGCTGAGCCTCCCACCATACAGCTTCTCAGGACAGAGAGGGACACTGCCCTCCTGCCCTCCAGTCATAGCACACACAATTACACCACTCAGGTGAAAACCTTAATGTTCAGGTGTTAAATGTTAAGTGAAGACAAAGTCACGTAATAGTAAAAATTGTTAGAAATACTTGCAGTACTGCTGTGTTTACATATAAATTTTAAACAGGTTTCAGGACAGACTTGACTCAGACACCATAATTTACCACTTCTCATTTATTAGAGGAGGCATTACATCATCTAATGACCTCAGAATCATCACATCCTGTCTCTAACAAAGAAATCAATAGAACTCATCAAGAAAACAAATACTCCACTTCCTGCTGGAGCAGCACTTGTTTAACCTGTCAGTGTAATTGTCCTCCTCAGATGAGACAGACCCACGTATGGTTGACACTGATTTCATCAGCAGGAGAACCAATATGTTTACATGCGATAGCGACCCTGTGTTGAAGGAGCGTTAGGGGAGGACCCCGGGGACGTCAGACATCACCTCAGCGTTGAGAGCGTGCTCGCGTCTCCCTCGTCCCTTCTGAGGCTCCTTGCTTGTTCTTTTCCACCATTCCCAGCTTTATTTCTGGAATGCGTTTTGTCATATTTTTCCGTAGCGTAGCAGCTTCTATAAATAGACATGTAAGGCCACCAGGCCACCGTCCGAGAGAGACAGCGATTAGCCCCATAGTAAATATTTTAACTCTATTAAGCGCTGAGACGTTATTAAGTGATGATGGGGAAATCCCTAAGGAAATACTGCCCGTCATAGTTGTAAGTGCTGGATTGTTTTGTAGGATGGGAATGACGCATGAAGTTGAAAAAGATCTATGTGACCACTGTAATGACACTATATATTATATATGGAACGCTTTACTCACATACGTTCTGAAATAATCCGATATTTACATAATTACCTCTGTGAAACGATTAACGAAAAAGAAAATGTCTACTGAAAGCAAAGTGTTTGAAAATTCTGTTTTATGAGATACTCGTAGCGTTGTTTTGAGCACCGTTGGTTGGGATGTTTTGTGATTCACTCGGGGACTTCACAAACAATAGCTGAGAACTGTATGTGAAGGTGAAGTGCGCTTCAAAGATTAAGCTACGTAGAACATGGGTTTCTCTTCACACACACACACACACACACACACACAAATGATTACCTTTTATTGATAGCAAATTAGAATCAAATCAGCTGCTTTTAAAACAATCCATCTTGGACTTTATCTCCCCTTCACATACCACATTATGCAAACAGCAGGGTTAGCCAAGGCCTGAACAGAGGTGTGAGATTAGCAGTTAACCATGGTGCAGGACACACCAATGACACCCAGAATCAAAACCCAAACTCACCGGGAAAAAAAAACGACACACTCATCAAAGTGGGGGTTTTTTTTTTCCCCCCCAAGCTAAATCCAATCTCAAATCCCTGCTTTGGTTTCCGGCCAAGACAAACCAACAACCGTTCACAGCATCGAAATCCACGGCAAAAAGGCAGCGAGAGCTCACCTACGACATCCTTCCTTTTTACAAACAAGATATGACTGACCTAGAGAAAGACAAAATCATCCAAAGTAAATTAAAGCAATAAAAAAGGCGATGTTATTTGATGTCTAGGTTCACTCAAAATTTCACAAAACCTTGTCAACAAACTGTAATGTTTGTTGCCCAATAAGCCCAACGTTTCTAGGTCATTTTTTTAGTTTGTCTACATACTGAGTTCATTACCACATCACTTGTTAACGCGACATAGTAGCTCTTCCTACCATATACTGTATTTATAATTAAATGGATTACACAAATCCTCCATGTACAAACATTGCTAAATTAGTACTAAACATACCTATACATAGTCATCCTACAAACTGCACACTTTGTAAACCCAGTGTAACTAAAGCATTTATGATGTCCATTAACCTTCTATAATCACATCATTTGGAATTATTACATGCAATAAATTCACCAACAGCTGCGGCCCACATGACTTTCCGCTTCCAAATCCTGCACTACAGTTCATAAGCTGTGAGTTTAGATATATGAAATAGAGACCTATTCTGGAGTCTGACCAAGATGCACCAAGATACGAGTGGAAATGGCTTGTGGCCAGTGAGCTAATAACGAAGAACATTTTGCAGGAAGAACCGTAATTGCAAACGATGTGATCAGTGAAAACCAGCATTAGTCTTGAAGGGTCTGTATAAATATGATTTGTTGCCAATTCAAAGCAACAGCTGATAGATACAGCTGTTTAGAGGCAAGCGCCATGATTTTGGATGCATAAAGTGCCACGAACAGAGAGGTTAGTAGAAGGTAAGGCGTAAAAATAGCACAAAACCAAAACAACAAATCCTTTAATTTAAACACAAAGAGGCTCGAGATACAGCCAACTGCTGATCAGAATGAACAGAGTTGTGATCAGATGTCTTGCCAAGACACACCGATCCAATACCACATCTTACAGCTATTGCCATCATGCGTGTTCCAATGCCCTCCAACAATCAAAGGAAAGTTATTGTAAGAATCTGTGATAAATCACTGGGTGTCCTTGGAAAAGCCACCGTCAAGGAGACCGAACACCGCTGGGGGCTGGATCACGTCGGGTCCAGCTCCACCCTGGCACCTGCTCTTCGTTGCAGCCACACCCGTTTCTTGCTTTGTGCACTCGTCAGGAGTCACATATCAATTCAGAATTAGGTAATCGTTAGAAAAGCATACCTTGCAGGACTACGTCTTGCACTAGTTGCGTCTTTAGCGGCGGTCGGTTTCTGACCACAGAAACGCTGTGGGACAGATGTTTTTGTGTACGGTGTTTTGTGGAACAGCGACACTGTGGAAAAACCCCAGCGACGGTGCGGCTACTGCCTAGCAACACTATACCACTAGCACGACAGCGATTTAATGACGATGATAATCCAAGTAAAACCGATCTAGTCAGCTGTGGCTTTGATGAACGGGTCAGCAGATGGTTAAATTGTTCTAGCCATCAGATGGTCTACAGTGTACATGTTCATTACATCAGTGAAATGCATGTCTTTAATATGGTTGCCACTGAATGCAGGTACAAGGCAGTCTGGCTTATAGTATCAGTATCACAGTTTTCGGAGTGCAGTGTTGGTATGTTCTGACCTTTGATCATGCGTGTTCTTGTGTTATATAGTTATTGCTTGGCCTGTGAGGACCCTGCCTGTAACTACTACCTACACTGGTGGTTTGAAAAGCCAAAGTAACCAGTTGTCCTCTCATCCCCCCACCCTGCACATGCTTTCAACAATTTAAACTTAAAATGTACTTTAACATTGACTGTACAACCAGATATTCTCTCCTGGATGTCACACACAAACAGTTGGTCTAGTTAGGATCTATGTGTGACCTGAGACATTATGCAATTCTGCCTTCACTGCCAATATCTTCAGCTCTTCTCTACTCTCTACTCCACAGGAATTTACTTTAGGCTCCATCCTATCAATGAAGTCTAGGAACAACACGTGCGAGAGAGAGAGCGCAAATTAAAAACTGTTGAAATTAAGTCATTCAGGTTTAGCCACGTCTCTGTTTTATAGTCACTCTGAACTGCCTGTTTGGCATGGCTGTTTTTCCTGTAGGGAGGGAGGGAGGGAGGGAGCGAGAATGGTGGGGGGAGAGAGAGAGAGAGAGAGAGAGAGAGAGAGAGAGAGAGAGAGAGAGAGAGAGAGAGAGAGAGAGTGTCTG
>JAOXYF010000014.1:8558966-8599406 GCA_028565775.1 Sternarchorhynchus goeldii | reverse complement strand
AGAGAGAGAGAGAGAGAGAGAGAGAGAGAGAGAGAGAGAGAGAGGGTCTGCTTCACCGTAATCAATGATGCCAGCCCACAGCCTGTGTGAAAAAACGAAGGGTTTGGTTGGAGGGGTTCCATGCCAGAGCATTAGGCAAGGGTTTGTGTCGCCTGTAATTTACAACACTGAGGGAAACGGGCAAAAGGACAATGTGGAGCTGGGGGTTGGGGGTGGGGGTGTGGAAAAGGCGATGGGGTGTTAGAGGGGAGATGGCACTGAAACTCTGGGGCTTGGGAATGCCAAAGGGGCAGTTCTGAAACCCAAGTGGGTTCTTCTGCTCCTGAATGTGTTGTGAAGTGAGTGAGTGAGTGAGTGAGAGAGAGAAACAATGAGTGGCTGGAGAGTTAGGAAGAGAAGTGTCGTGTTAGGAAGAGAAGAGTAATATATGCATATATAAAAACATAAATATATAAAACTCATACACACACACACACACACTTGCTCTGTCTTCCTGGATGTCTGCTTTGTGTCAGTAAATGGTTGATTTTAACAAGACTCGACTCTTCCTAACATACATTATATATACATATATATATAAACTATTAACCAAACAAATCAATATATCAATAAATCAATATAAAGTGACAATTGCTAATAATTTAGTTCAGGTAAGATTATCCCTTCATTATGACAGTTTATGCAAATCTAGAAAACTGTTTCTTTGTATTAATTGTTGTCCATATTTGTCCATAATTGGGGAAAACAAAAACATTGACAGGCATGACTAAATGTCAAGCATACATTTATATATATAAGCAAAACAATACATTATTTTTGTTTACATTTATTATAGCAGAAAGGGGGTTCGTCTTTTCAGAACATTACCATAAACTAGACCAATAAATGTTAATCATATTAATCATAATTAATCATAATCATTATGTGCTATGACACCGTCAAATAACCAAATCTAGAAGATTCCACTTATTGGTTTATTGTTTGCCTTAATGCCTGCCAATTTCCAGGGCATCTTATCACTGAACGTGGGCAGATAACTGAAGTGAAAAACTGCTTAATGGCTAAAGAAAGAAAACACATTCGTATGTTCACTGGTTTAGGTTCCTGCTAAAAAAAACCTTAGAACTGTCATATTAGTCAAATTGTATATCCACAGTGAAGTCACCACAAAATACAAATGCCACTGAATAATGTGATGGAAAATAAATGAACTAGAAAGTAATTTAAAAGGATACAGATCAGAGAAAGAGAGAGAGAAGTAAAGCCAGATCAGACAGACTTTGTGAAGGCACTCGAGCTGCGTTCGCACTTCTCAATTATTTTACTAATCGGTTTTAGGGCCATTTCATGTTGCACCAGAATCTGAGGAATGTAGGCCATTTGAAAAGCCAAGTTTTAGTACATAAACCTCAAATGCTTTTAAAAAGAAAGACTACCGAAAGAGAAAGTAAAAAGTGTTTCGGCGTATGGACATATCTGCAAGGAACGAACGCAGCTTCACTTTTGTGGCATTTTCAACAGCTGACAGCAGGAGAAGCACCGGAGAACACGTTTGAGCGAAACACGTCTGAGCGAAAGCCCCTGACTCTCGCCTTGCTCGTGTGCAAGCTGGGGCGGGGTGGTAGGAGAGCAGCTGTGTGTGGGAGAGAGCAGAAAACCTGAGCGCAGAGCCGCGCCGAGACCAAAGGGGGGATCCCGCGCAAGGCGCCCGGCCCCGGTCCTGCCAACATGACGCCACGTAATCCCTGCACTTGTTCCCGCACAGGCGAGGGTTACTAAGCAAAGAGCTCAAACAAAACCTCACTTTCACAGCGTTAGAAAACAGAACGGGGCAGGCTATCCTGCCTGCCTGCGTTAGCCAACCGCTCAGGTATAGAGATGAGGTACATGAAGAAAGGGCAGGAAGAGGGAAGGAAGAGGTGAACCATCGCCTCCAAACGAGTCAGCGAAGGTTCTTAAAAGTACATGTGGTTGAAGCGGCAAGTTAAAACGCGAAGCTTCTCATTTTGGCAAGTGGTCCTGTAAGCACAGACCGCAGTAGTCTGTGCGGTCTACACATCAGAAGACACAGACCGAAAAGGTCAATAAGTGCAAGAGCTCTCCGTGGTCTTCCTCTCACAACCTTCTGCTCTTCGATCGCAAACTCAGATTAGATGCGTTATATATAAACGCAATAAAACGTCATTCCCTGTACAGTATGAGCAGAATGTGCTGAAGGAGAGCTGAATAATAATTTTAAGTCTTTCATAGGGGCAAAATATTTCTGACTTCTCAAAATACATGCGTCCGGATGCTACAACCGCTCTCGTTTTTATGGCGTTTGGCATCATGCATGTGGCTTGACAGTTACGTTTTAGCATCAACGTAAGGAACGTGCGTTGATGTTACTGGTAGAGTTGATCTAGTTACTGCTGCACGTCGTTGGATCATCTGCAATATTATACACAACCACACATCGCCACTGCATGGACGTGTGGGGAAAGGGGGGGGGGGGGACGACATTTTTTTAACCCTATATTCTATACGCTTTCAAATATTTTCCTATACGCAGACACTAAAACTACTCTGAAAGTATACTGTCAAATCTGTGGTCCTCCTATCCATAGCTTTATCAGATGAGGCCTTTGCACTGAGATTCACAATGCAGTGTCATAAAGATGACAGGAAAGATAGGTAACAGCTCCATTTTATGGCAGCTGTACGGGATGCAACATGCAAGCAACAGCTTTAGGGCTGTTGTTTAATGACAGAAAGTGCTCGTGTTCAAAGGCCTGGTTGGTTGTGACGTGATGGCCATTATCAGGGTTAAGAGTGCAAATGTGTACATACCAAGAACCGGAGACGTAAGATGCTGACTTAATGGGAATGCGCGGTACAGGTTGCGCAAGCCCAGTCACAATTTGGCCAAGTCATCCACTTGAGGAACATGGGGTACACTGGTGCCGTACAGGTTTTGCCATGCAACCTCTGCAACACGTACAAAGAAACATGCCAAAGGAACAGTAGTCATCGCAGATGTCGGAGACCTCTAGATAGTGCATCTGGACCGCTGGAATTAGAAACGAGGATCTAGAAAAGAGGTTCTAGAACATTCAAAATCTCAGATGATGCCTGTTCTCTTTTCTCAAAAATTTGTCCATAATAGGTTTTCAATATATGAATGCCAAAAAGACCAAACTGGGGACTAGACTGCCCTTGAGGAACATCCTGTGGGGAAGGATGTCCAGCACAGACCCACACTTTGACATCTTATCGTCAGGTTCTCACCGACTCAGCCACGGCTTCACTAGCTTGCTGCATTTCTGCATTTTTCTCACATTTTTGCAAATACAGAAAGTTGTGATTTACGACTGAAAAAAAAGAACCAAACATACTTACATATTTAAAAGACTTTCCTAATACTCCATTTGTTTCAGCTGCTATCAAACAGGTTTACTGCACAGGTAATTAAATGGTAGGTAATAGGTAATTATATGGTAATTAAATTGTAACTTATGTAATAACAATGAGCTTTACGGTGGACTATACTGAAACAAAAATGTCCATTGGTGGTCGGGTGGACGGTGAGTAATTGTGAGATCATTGTCATGACCATCACATTAGTTCCCTTCACAGCAGCCCGGTGACAGCTGACTGTGAAAGAAGCTACTGAATTTGGTAAAAAAAAAAACAAACCAAAACATTTATTCCATGCACCACTACCCAACCACAGACACCTTTATCACCTACCATAGTCTTACTTTTGCCATTCATATTTGTCGTCATGTGGCATTGTATCAGCATTATAGCATTGTAATAACATTGTATCCTTTCTATTCAGTTAAGGATTACCTGAGTACACATGTATGCAGTTCAATCAATGTATTATACTGAGGTTTTGCACTGGGTTTGCTAACTGAAAGTCTTTTTCTATTGTTGTTCTAGGAGAGAACAGCATTTTGCAAAGCTGTTGCTTCGCGGCTTCAAACACCCTACAGTACCTACAGTGGTTGTGTGCTCAAAGATTATAGACGTTTTAGAAGTTTATCCTTTTGGTCATGCTCTCCTTGGTGCCAATGTCTTTTTGGTACATCTGTTGAATATGTCATGCTTTGATCTCCACAAGAAAACATCTCAAGGTAAAATAATAGAGGAGAACTTCAGTTTTTCCTGTAACAAGGATCTTCTCACAGATGTGCTGTATCATGACCTATGTAGAACTCAAGAATTCTATAAATCACAGCGTATATCATTCCATTAAAATGACGAGCTGACTCTGGTAATTGATTGCTGTAGAACAACTGGAAAACAACAAAAACATGAACTACTCGAGTGTTCTCAACATTGGGTAAAGAACCCCAAGTAAACACCAAACCATCAAACTTTCAAAGTATGAACGTTCAATAACTTCTTCTAAAGTTGCTCCTAAAAAGCAAACCTGGGACTTGAGGGAGTATCTTGAGGGAGTGGGGAGAAATTACAAAGGAAAATTGGTATTTGACGGCCATGTCTGACAGACGTGTGTGATGTCACTGATTCACCATTTTGGAGGTAAGTGACTAGTACAGTAAAGAAGTTTAAACAGATTTTCAAGGACGTAACTCAATAAACCATCAAACTGGAGAAGCAGAAGTAAACAGAAAGAATACCATACCAAAACAAACTTTGTAAGCAGTTGTCAAAAATGCATCAAAGAAAAAAAAACACCATTAAACCTTACTCTGTGTGCATGACTTTTGGTGTCTGTAAGATACCTTAAGACTTAATTTAGCTTATGATGACAAGGTCAAGAACAACACACAAAGGAGAAGTGGCAAGCAGGATAAACCACGCTATGTAACATTCTAAACTATAAGTGCACACTGCTTTTTTTAGGGATGGTGCCCAGTTATGGTCAGTCTGTGGTCAGTCTATGGTCAGTCTACATCTTCTTGTATGGCGGTTGACCTGCAATGACATGAAATGTTTTCTGTACCCATCTAGCTTTATATCATTGGATAATTCCATGACTTTTTAATATCTTAAGACCACATTAACTCGATTCTGTTGTACTCCTCAGCTGTCTTTTTTCTTCAAATAATCAAATAAAGCATATGGACATACCAAACACATGGATATAACATTAACTACTAAAAGAAAGAAAACCAGCACCTCTTTATGAACTTGTTCATGAAAATGAAGAGATCAAACAAATACGAATGAGAATGATGCACGTGCATCACATCTGCAAATCAGGTCATTAAATCTCCGTTAGCTACCCGTGTCCTCCGTTGGCTAGGGTTAGACCACACCCCCACCCCCATTTGGAAACCTAAAAAAAAAATCTTCTTGTGTGTTTAAGTGTTTTGCTTTTTATGTTGTGGGTCTCGTTACACAACATGAACGTACCATTTCACCAATAAACGGAAGTGATCACAGAGAAAATGCTTGTGAGCTGAGTAAACATCAGAGCCTTGACAACAGAACACCTCCAAAATGGCGATTAAACCCAAACATCAGAGCCTTGACCACAGAACACCTCTAAAATGGCAATTAAACCCAAACATCAGAGCCTTGACCACAGAACACCTCCAAAATGGCGATTAAACCCAAACATCAGAGCCTTGACCACCTCCAAAATGGCGAATAAACCCAAACTGCACTGCAGTTTTCAGGAGGTTTACATCATCTGTCAAAGACTGAAAGTGGTGAGAAAGCACAGAGGACATATAGAACAATACTGTAAAAAAAAGAGAGATCAAAGAATGTGATGAGCAAGAACAGAGAGAAAGATACACAACCTCTCTGAAAAGAACCAGATAAAACCCACATTCTGACACTCTAAAAGGTCGTTGCCCCATCTGAGGTGATAAGTTGTCTCACCTGGCAGAAATTCACACAGACCAGCCTCTGTGAGTCACTGATAACAATATTGCAAAGGACTCAGATTACCCTGAAAAGTTCACATCAGTCACATAAGAGAGGGAAATAAAGTTTAAAGCACATTTCAGGCAAAATCCAAGTGCCTTTGTTTTGTGTAAATTACCTTGGTGTAGTTATAGAGTGATAACCTCAAGAAAATAAACAAATAGTTATAGAGTGCTGACCTCAAGAATTATGAAAAAAGATAAACAAATAGACAAAGATGCTCTATAAGTTAAGATTAAGTTACTATAATATTTTGCACATTACAACTGACCTTTTAAAGATACACATGACTTGATTAATACATAATACTGTAGATGACTAAACAATTACTACTGTTTGCTCTAATAACATCATTATTAGCAATAATATCAGTATCTGGATGCTTAATGTCTGAGGTTGAAATTTTCACTTTTGGTTACAAAGCAGTGAATCATAACCACTGGATAGATCCTAATCAAATCACACTTGGCTGCACAGAACTGCCTTGAGCCAGGTCCAGACTGTAAAACTCTGACTTACTAATGAAATGCACAACCTACTGCTAGGTAGTCATTTCCTGTATAAAAAACAAAAAAAAACTCACTACGCACTCAGAAAGGAACAATTAGCGTTTCTCCAAGAATTTAGAGTCTGACTTATGAAATCATGGACGGATCATTTGGGTCAGTGCCTTGAATAACAGACGCAACCATATCAACCTGTTTCCTCCTTCAAACTAAAATGTGTTCACTCTCATTTTTAGCTTAGTGATCCATTCGAGTGGTATTTCAAACCACTAAGAAAAGATGAGCGACAACACTGTCTTCTAACTCAAAAAGCTCCATCAGAGTGGTGCCAGATTTCACTTTGAAACAGCGTCCTCGGTGGGATGTGGGGTTTTTGCTCCTGCTTTTGAGGGCTGCCTTTGCTCTGCAAGTGGCAGCAGATTAATTAACAGTGACTTACCATACAAAGCACTTTGAACCGAGAGTGTGTGTGCTGACCACGGCCACTGTGACGTGAAACTTTGACCCCCGCCCCCTTAATCACTCATTAGAATACACACAGCCAATGGCGAGGTTCTTTCTGGTGACAGGCCAAAATTGCCACAAAAAAAAAGAGTTCACACATATACATAGACACACACACACAACCCCAGGTTTCTAACATTCTTGTAATGGCCCCTACTCCTTAAGTCACAAGCAATTCAAAACTCACTCTCAAGGCTAAGCTGTATGTTTTGTCTCAGATCACAGACAAAACATGAAAATCGCATATGGAAAAAAAAACTTAAATTCTGCTTTAATGTAGGAAAGGCTGTATGATGCATGGGTGGAAACGGAACGTGTGTGACTTGTCTCATTTATGGCAAGTATGTATCTGATATTTGCTGAGTGGTAAATCTTTTGTGACGTCTATTTTATATCGGAAGAGTTTCTTTTCAGTTTTTCCACCTTCACACACCTATCAGCATACATTATGGATTCGTACATTATGGATTCGTACATTATGGATTCGTACATTATGGATTCATAATGCCCATGTGCCAATAGGAGTAACCCATAACCCATATTAACTTGTTACATCTAATATTTATACTTTATATGATCTGAAGAAAATGCACAGATCACTTTTAATATATTTGTATCGCATCATTCAAGCCTCACCCTTCCCATGAGAGTAATGGCACTGATGAATAAAAGATAAATGTGATCCTCAAGAGTAATTTTTTGAACATTACATTTTAGCACACTCAGATGTTGTAATGATCGCATTAAAACCTCAGAGCAAGCCAGCAAAGTGAAGTTGTTAATTAAACTAAAAATGTGTATGCATAAAGTTTCTCACACAAATGTTAATTTATGTCACGTTATATTTTAATTGGTTATGAATAGTACAGTGGAAAGTATCAGGAGGCACTGAGCAAGAAAGAGAGAGGGGGGGGGGCTCTTGGACATGATGGCCCTATCTGATAAAGGTCATATTGCCCTATACTCACACATTTGCAATGCTTTCAAACAACGGCAGAAACAAAAGAGAAGTATAAGCTGTACTACTACATACAAACGACAGCCAATCACAAACAAGCAGAAGTACCTGAGCAGGAATTGATGATCACAGCTTAACATTTGAATTACCAAAACCTTCTAGCAAATTCATTTTCTGTTATGGAAGCCTTTGGTACCTAAACCTGTCATCTATTCCCAGACGTCCTGATCTGATGAACCATTCACATCAAGAAAAAAAATGTGTCTGGTGTGTAATTCCTTTGAATGACCCTGAGGAACATTTAGCTGGACCAGTTTGAGAAACTCTCTAGAGCAGGTTTATATCTTACTATTAACATGTGTCAAGTTGTTTAATGAACCACTGTCACCACCTGCTTGAAGGATCGAGTCCACGTTCATCTACTCACGAGAAAATGAATGCAACAAAAATGAATTCACTGCCTCGAGCATACTGCAACATCTAGACTTTTAGACTGATCGTTTGCTTAAGTAGCACAGTATGCGTCGAACCGACTAGGGAAGCACTGTTCCCGCAACTAGTAACATGATCTAGCCCTTACCGTGAACAAATCGCCTCCGGAATTAGAACAGTGTTTATTTTTTTAAAAGAGGTAAGTTCACGGCACTGTAAAAAGCATCCTATTTAATATTTTATGTTCTTATCCAGCTAAATTATGCACAATGGAATAGCATGCGTGAACGTGACGTGAGCATGGATACATGCAAATCTTCTGAGAAATTGCCCGCTTTTATACTTCCATGATCACGGAAACTGTGATAAACGTTAAGTGTGATATGTGTAATGGTTCTTTTGTTGAAAGAGCGCTGCTCTCCACGCATTTAATAGAATTGAAAACGATTCTCACCTTTCTTGAATTCTTCCAGCATTGCATCCAACTTTGTGTCATTGAAAACAAAATGCAACGGGTGGCTGTAGAACTTTGTTATGGTTTTCAGGGGAGTACAGTCATCAGGATCTACGAATGCCAGGTCTTTCACGAACAGCAGATCCACAATGTTCGACCGCTCCTCCTCATAGACGGGGATGCGCGTGTACCCGCTCTCCATGATCTCGCTCATGGTGTTGAAGTCGAGAGTGGCATCCCCTGTTATCATGAAGCAGTCGCGCAACGGAGTCATCACGTCCTCCACAGTTTTAGTCCTAAGTTCCAACGCGCCCTGGATGATGTTCAGTTCTTCTTTCACTAAATCATTGTAGGGATCAGTAACCCTCAGCATCTCCAAAAGTTTCTCTCGGTTATAGACGGTTCCAATCTCTTGCCCAAGAAGATAATCTAGAAGTTTACTAACTGGGTAAGACGCGGGAAAAGTTAGCAGCATAAAGAATTTGGTCAAGAATATAGTATTGGCACCTACGGCAAGCCCGTGTCTTGAACATATGGCTTGAGGAACAATCTCCCCAAATATAACTATACCGATAGTTGACATCACAACAGCTATCAATCCGTTTCCGGCGATGTCATCCAACAGGATGGTCAGAGTAGTGTTCACCAGAACGTTACCTAAAAGAAGCGAACAAAGCAAGTAATTCCCTTGACTCCTCACCGGCTCGATTTTCCTGGCGTAGTTTTTCTCTCGCTCTGTTCCACAGTTCTGAACGATTTGCAGTTCCATGGGGTCCAGTGCCATCAGCCCCAGGTTTAAACCGCTAAACATGCCCGAAAGGCAAAGTAACATTGAAATAAATATCACCTGGAGCCAAAACGGAAGCAAAAACTTTTTCTCTTCGACCACAATCACTTTGGTGTCGTCCCCTTCGTGATAGATCCAAGTGCTCTCTGTCCACGGGTCGTGCGTGCCAGCAGGTGTCGAAGTGGCGACGCACAGGTAATAAGCTTTACTCCTTTCCGTCTTTCTCAGAGGTTTGACCTCAATTTCCACAACCCCAGACGTCTTGCGATTTAAAACTATGTTCGGTAGAATTAAAATATCCGACGTCCTGATGCCACATGGGTTCAGACCAGACGTCTCCTCTTGGCTTTTGTTGTCCCCTGAGGAGCTGTCGATGTTCGCGACAACTCGACTCCGCTCATGTTCTGTGAAGGCAATTTTGGACCATGTCTCGTTGTTTATGTTTTGCCCGTACACCCTCAGTTTCACCCTAGACCTTTCACTGACCCGCAAATATCCCTTATCCATAAAAGAAATGTCGTCCGTATCCTCCAGTCTCAAACCAATGATAACGGTCTCCTCTCCCCCTCCTTCTTTGCCTCTTGTCGGGGTAATTAAGCAACCGCTGACAGTTAAGAAAATTAGAGTCAGGGCTCGGACCCGGATAAGTGACGCCATTTTTGCAGTGGGTACTGGAACCGACGGCTCTGCCATGTTGATAATGGGCAACCGCTTGAATGAAAATGGCTTTTTAAAAATCAGAGCCAATCGGAGTCCGGCTTCATCTCAGCTGCGTGTTGCCTTGACTTGTGCATTGGGACCAGCCTGGTTCCACAACGCGGCTAAAACTGACTACACTTCAGCGCGAGCGGCGCAAACTCGTGCCTCTCCTGAAGTCCCGGTTACAGGCGAACCCGGCACCCAATCCAGCTCCTCAACTGCTTAGGGGCGGAGAGTTGACGGCTTGAACAGCGAATGAAAACGCCTATCAGGAACAGTAAATGCAAATGAACATACACTGAAGTTTCCTCGTGACTTCTTGATGTTTTGGTAAGTATTTAATTAACAGCTTTCTGAAATGATAAGCAATAAAAAACATTAAGAACAATATAATTATGCGACATCGACACAGTATTCCATTTAAACAATATAATTCCTCCATTTGAAGAGTTAATGTTGTGAAAAATGTTTCCAGGAATTACATGCAACCTTGGCTGAAATCCTTTTAAAGTATAAGCCGGGTTGCATTAGGAACTTGAATGGAAATTCACTTGATTTATTGTAATATACTCATTTAACCTGACATAACAGGCTTTCTCTTAAATAGAGGCCATAAATCCTTCCTTAGAAACATAAATGTGGCCCCCAATATATGAAACTAAATGCGGTACAAGTTAAGCAAATGTGAATCAAGGGTTACCTGTGGTGCATTTACACTGATATCAACATTTAAAAGTGTGAAACCAAAAAAAAAACACTTTGAGGAATTCTTTGGCAATCCCAGGACAGCTGTACAATTGAGCTCCGTTTTTTACTGAATAATCACTGGTCTTTATGATTGGTCTTTGTCAGGCTCCACGTAGCCAGTGATTGGTATGACTGGTCTTTTTCAGCCAGTATAGCCGATGCCTTGGGTCTACAGAGAAGGGCAGTGTGCATTGCTTATCACTTGTTCCTTTTGCTGGCTATTCAATCTTCTCTGCTCTGTCTCCTTTTCACATGAGACATGGATGAATTAGACGATGTGCTAAGCAAGCTATTACATTTTTACTGTGTCCAAAGGCAGACAGCAATACTAGAAATGAATGTATCACATGATGTCATAATGCTATTCTAGTAATTATGGCAGACAGTTATTAGTAAGATACCAAAATTATATGGATGTTTAGCACCACTTTATATAAGACGTTTGAGTACGTATGCATTTCACATTGATTAATAATACTCGCTGTCTAAAACAAGAGATTAATAATAATACTCGCTGTCTAAAACAACAGATTAATAACTATCCTGTGGCAGTTTTATTCTACTTTCTCTTGCAGCATGACTCCTGGGGACCACAGCACCCCCCTGTGGTTGAAGCCGCACTAACACTTCCAAACTCCTGTGCCAGTTGAAATGGGTCCAGAAGCACGACCTAAGGAGAGACCACAGATCATTTCTCAGTGGATCAAATGAGCATCACCAAAGCCCGAGGCGTCGTGGTAAGTGAACAGTTTAACAGTACTGTAACGAGCAGTTCGGTACTGCAGTGGAACCCCCCGTGAGTGGACCACGTCCAGGGTTTGGCATAGACTGCCGTGTGAGTGCTGATCATTCCTCCGTCCTTCTAAAAGAGGAGAACTGTTTGGGTGTCAGCACTGCAAGAGCCTGCAGTATTCCACAAATCTAAAATGACTTCAGAGTTTAATGCGTAACAGCCATCTGTGAACAAATGATTTTAAAAACTCGGTGTGCGATTGGCTCAGGATTTCAGGGTGTGCTCTCATTGGCATTGGAACTTAGGAACTGTGCGTGTGTGTGTGTGTTCATATGTGTGGTGTGGGGGGCTTGCTTGTGTGTCATTTTTCAGAAAGATAAGGAATATGCACATTGATAAACTCCATGGCGAGATGTTCGTCTCTGTTTATATTGATGGTTAGATTAGATTAGATGCAGCTTGCAATGGACCAGAAGCTCCTACAAAAGAACCAGCAACAGTGAAGCGACTCTGGGGCTGTTCCACGCGCCGTATGGCGAAAGATCAGCAAGGCTCTGTTTCCTCGAATCAGACGGGGGCAAACAAACACAAACTCGTGGATGTTAATAATTCGGTCAATGGAAATCCAAGGCAGCGTTCAATAGCATCCAAATATTCAACAAGCATCTGCCAACCTCCAGCGGAGCCTTACCACCACAGAGCAGCGGGCCCAACATTAACTGTCTGTTGCACTGTGTTGCAGTGTATAGCATTTCACCGTGTGCTCTGTGAACACTCGCGTTACTGCAAGGTCAGGCTCTGCCCGGGTCGTGTGCATGTGATACGAAGACCCGTTACGCACAAAACAAAACCTCATAAAGGTCTTTGTTCGTTCAGCTTTTGGTTATGAGTGAATTACTATGATAAATGTATGCCTTTGTGAGGGGTGGGTTGACAGAGGATATCTGGCTATGTGGGAAGCTTTCAGAAGTTCGATGCTCCCAGAGCTCCTACCCTCCATTATGCTCCCAGAGCTCACAGAGAGTTCGATGCTCACAGAGCTCTTAGCCTTCTACTGTATGCATTTTTTGTTTTGTTTAGAGGTTTTATTTTGTCTACGACTATGAAATAAAATTGAGACCACCATCAAATGCATTTAGCCTCATCCCTTGATGAGCACTGCTTCTTTCTGCAGTAATCTGAGGGCATTCGCTTTGTTGCTCTTATGACGGATAAAAATGAAGGATGAACGTGCGTTTGCGTGGTTATAAATAGCCCCACACACCAAACAGTCACTTCTTCTTGTGTCTAAACGGGCTGGGTGACCATGAGCAGTTCTGAAAAGGCGGCGTTTCTTAGAAGGTTATTAGCGTGACCGCAGCAATAGACAGTGAGACAACTGTCTGGCCTTGCACGTCTGCGCCTGGTGTGCTCTGAGCAGCGTAACTTTGGCTATAACCAGCTCCAATCCTCATGAAAAGACAGACACAACCAAGCTCCGGGACACGTGGAGAGCTGCCAGGGCGTAATATGTTTTTGGTATTCCAACAGCACAAGCTGCGAGTGTTTGGAAACATGTGCTACGTGCACCGTGGAATTTGGGAAAAATTTGATTTGCCAGGATTTTACATTGTGAAATTTTAACATTAATAATACTAAGCATTTATGTTTGTAATTACTGACTGTACCAATAACTTTTTCAGACAATAGATACATACGCATTTATCAATAGATATTACCAGTTGTCTATAGCCCCCCCCCCCCCAATCTGTTGCTATATACAGTGAGACCTACTAGATAAACTAGTAGGTCTCATTGTTGCATACACTTTATTAATTAACTTTTCCATTACAGTTGATTTTCCACTGCCAACTATCAACAGATCTATTGTCCCAATAGATCACAAGGTTGAATTGTATTAGATTAGGCTACATCTTTTTGCTAAACTTAAAGATGATAGATGGCATATATTCACAGTCACAACAAGAGCATACATTTATAACTGTGAAATAACTCTGTCCTGCCTTGTGGTACTGCCAACCTTCTATGCTCAGGTCCAGCATGTCTTTGGGGGGAAAAAAACATTTGGAGGGCATTAAACTACTGACAGTGCCTCAACAGTGCCTTAAACCGACCAATAAGGCAGCAGGTTAAGTTATATTATCTTATCAAGGATAGTTATCTTCTGTCTTATGAATTACTGTGTTATATCATCTTCCTGTGCACAGTGTTCTTTATTTATACTGAACTGTGTGTGGCTTCGTTTCATGTTTCCTGTATCATCTTTTTCGTATTAAGTTTCATTACCGTTTTACAGAACTTGTTCTTGTTCTTCCTCATCCTGGATTATGCCTTACTGAGACATCTCAGTGGGAGAAATGGTGTAACAGCAGCCCAAGCCTGGTTACATTACACTCAGGTATACCGAGACCGAGCTCATGGTGCAGCACAAACCTCGGGTTCATCCCTGCTGGTTCCACACGCTGCACTACTCCCTGGCTGGAACGTAAACTCCTCCGCAAACCTGGAGCTCTTCAAGATGTCTGCCATGTCCCCATCCACTTGCATCACCTCATTCACCTGCAAAGATTTTAAAAAGGCCATCATGCTGTGGTTTTCTGCCAACCTTTGAAAATATAATCCACCATACATAAAAACTGGATGACCACTTCATTAGAGACACCTCCTCTATCATGACTGGAGGTTCCTTGTATGGACATTAGACACATGACCCTGTAGTGCAGCAAAAGGACTGGCAAGAATGATTTCTGTGGATCAGTCGCAGTGTGATCCACATTAGAATAGGAAAATTGTCCCTACAAAGAGTGTGATGGTCAGTGGTGCTCGACTAGCTGGGGCCAATAACTGCAAACCTTGTGGGGTTTTCTCGTGCGGTGGTGTTGAGCATATACTGAGAAAGGGGTGATCGAGGAAGAACATCCAGAGAAAAGGGATGCTGTGGATGTAAACAATTCATAGATGAAAGGTTTCAGAGGAGGATGTCAAGGATCATGAGGTGCAGAGACAAGCGAACTGCAATGTTGATGCTCCAGTTAAAGTGTCCGTGTCGTTCCTTAGCATGGTAGTGGTTGACGTGTTTTTGCTGGCACGTTTTTGAGAGCCATTCCTGTCTAAAGAGCACAAAGGCAATATAGCAGTACGCTAAAGAGTACAAAAATTGGAGCACTATTGCATCATTCTGACGGAGGTGTCAGAATTTGCCTAAAGCAGCACGAATCAATGAGCCCTTTCTGTCAGGTGCCAACAGTTCAGGCGTAGGTGGAGTAGTGATGTGGATAATGTTCATGGTACACCCTGGGTCCTTTTGGGCAGTAAGGTTTACCTAAGGATTGTGGTTGAACAAATCCATCCCTTCATGGCAGCTGTATACCCTATGGTAAAAGGATACTTTCCGCAAGACAATGCACATGGGTTGTATAGTCATATACTGGTTCCAGGAACATGGCAGCTTCCCTGACTTTCATAGTCCCTAGATCTTAATCCTATAGAACATCATTGGGATGTGGTGGAATAGGTTGTTTAGAGCATATCAGTACCTCCATGTAATTATTGGCAACAGAGAGATTCTTGCAGAACGATTTCAACACCTAGTGGAATCTACAGTATATAATGATGAATTGCTTCAGTTCTGAAGGCCAAAGGAGGTCCAACATGCTAATAGACAGATATCTTTAAAAATGTGGTCGTTTACTGCTACTCAGCCCTGTAGCAGCAGCACAAAGCATACAATTATCTCCAGTTAATGTTGAAAATGTGATCTGAGATCAGCTTTGATTTGCAGACTGGTGCATTCAGAGTACGATAGCTCTGTAGGAGGAAATCCCTCACTGATGTAAGATCAGAGGACCATGGCAAGATGGTTTGAGGACGAGACCGCAGCACCTCAAACAACCACTCCACACAACCATGTTGAGAAGCCAATCATCTCAGAACATTCAGTGGGGCAAACCTTGGGACAGATGGACTACAACAGTAGAAGACCTAACCAGGTTCCACTTTTGTTACGAATGGGAATTTGAAGATTGAAGGTTGATAGTTGAAGATTGGAAAAACTTTGCCTGATTTTATTAATCTCAGTTTCTGCCTCAACATGCAAATGATAGAGCCAGTATTTAGCATAAATCAAACAAATGCATGAATATGACCCACCTTGTGTCAACAGTTCAGGCTGCTAGTGAGAGTATAATGGTGTGAATAATGTTTTCTTGTCAAAACGTGGGCCAGTTAAGCATTGTTTGAATGCCACTGCCTGAGTACTGTTGCTGACCATGTGCATCTCTCAATGTTCACAATTTACCCAACTTATAATGGCTACTTCCAGCACGATAATGTGCCATTCCACAAAGCACAAGTTATCTCAAACTGGTTCCATCACCATGACAATGAGTTCACTGTACTTCAGATCTGAATCAAACAGAGTAGCTTTGTGAAGTGTTTGAATTAGAGGTTGTGAATCTGCAGCTGTGAACGCAGCAGTAATTAACTGATGCAATCATGTCGATGTCTCAGTGGAATGTTTCTAACACCTTGTGTTGTGGAATCCATGCCACAAAGAATTGAGCCTATTTTTGTTATATATAGTTGCAACAAAGTAACTATATAAATTCTCAAGATTAAGTGGTATAATGTAAGTGTCCACCAACCTACAATCAAGTCTTTGCAGTATAAAAATAAGACAAAACCAATAAAATGGAGTTCCCATTGAAATGGAGAGCAAATAAATTGACAATAAATTTCAGAACCTTGTGTGTTTTTCATGTATTGTCACATTCTGGACATACCTTAAAGGTGTACTTAGCATCAAACTCAAATTTCTCTTCTGAGCCCACAATGTTTCCATCATACATGACAAGACAGCGCTTCTTCTCAGAATTCTTTGGTAATTTGAAGAGACGATATGTGGCAGAGACAAATTTGTAGTCACCTAAATATAATTCACATCAGATGAAGTAATTAGATTGTGTATTGTAAGAATGCATCTTCTTGGGAAATAGACAACAAATTATTACTGCACCAAAAGGTAGTGATATAAACCACAGGAGCTTATTGTTATAATATCAACAAAAATATCATAACTATGGCTCTCTTACCTAGAAGCTTCTCTAGCTGCTCATTGCCTATTGAAATGATGCTGGCTGAGACCAATCGGGGTACAGTAAACCCAACATCCTCAGCCAATCGTATGAGGTCCTCCCACCACAGTGCTCCACCCAAGCACTCACCTGCATCAGATATGCAACACTTTCTAGCTGCACCTTTAAGTTCTTCCTATGCCTTCATGCTCTCTGCACTACATTTACCATACCTCTACACAGAGCATGCTAAAAATCTTTGTTTATAGATTATTTATGGTTTCACGAAGAAATTTTACTTACCCCATAACACTTTATCAGTCCTGAGGGATTCTGATATTCTGGCATTACTGTAAACATCACTGAAATACAGCTCTCCCCCATCCTGAACACAACCAAGACACCACAGTCATCTGTCCTAATATATTACACAATCACGACAGGGTATGTTAGCTGTGATAGCAAGTACCTTTAGCGCATGGTAGGCCTCTCTCAGAACACTAGACTTATCTGGGGAAAGGTTGACCACACAATTTGATCTGTTGATCAAAAATTAAAATAAAAAAATATAATAAATTCAAAAAATCAAAGTGCCTATAAAGTACATTAATAACAATAGAGTCAATAGAAACAATAGAAAAATAGAGATTTTTCCTGACCAATACGAACTCAGTTTAAAATATTTAATCTCATCCAGCATATGACACTAAACTGCAATAATAACATGTTACAATAAATTTTATATGATCTGAATATTTTTTGTTTGCTTATTTTTGTATATTTATTTATTTTACCTATAGTACATGTATACAAACAAAGAGAAGTGTTTAAAAGGCTTACATTATTACATCATATGACTTTTCTTCCAGTCCCGCTTCTCTCAAGGTCTCAATGTACCCTTGAATAAAATCCACATTAGGCTTTTCATACCCAAACCTCTGCATGTGATGGTCTATGTACTTCTGGGCAACCTTGAGCTATTGGAACAGACACCTAAGGTTAACAGAGCCATAGAATGGAGTATGTCAGCTACAAGACTATATTTACATTTGTTTTTATCTTTCTTAACCAAAAATGTGGTATATACCAATATAAGACCTGTTCAAAGTAGTAGAAGATCACTGGAACTGACTTGGCTGAACAAATAGCTTTCGGGTTAAGTCTGTTTTAAGTTTGCTGAATTCACGTGGATTGTTTGTTGACATTATGGACAGCATCCATGAAAATAAGATCAAGACGGACGGAGTATCCTACTACAGTTCCTCCCTTTGCGACTGCACATCTGTGCCTTGACTGTGAAGCTTTTAAAGTGTGACTTACCAGCACCACTGCTTTCCCCTTTGAACAGAAAAACATTATTACTGCAACTGTGTTATCTGTCTTCATTTCTATGTGGATTTGGGCCATCCTCAGAATTATGTAGAAAGAAAAAATTTTTTAAAAGTAAAGCAAAAACAGCAAAACGTTTCCTGCTCTAAAATTCCTGGCCAAGTGCTGTCTGTCTAGTCTAGAGTGTGAATCCTAGTTAGCCGTTTGATGTCACTAGCACTGAGCAACAAAAGTAATTTTTTTCATTGTCCCAGGAACTAAAATAGGTGGACCTTTATAGTATCTTTATGCTGAATTCGAATCTATTTTCAGAATGTTCCTATGAGGAATGTTTTAAAAGAAACCTATTAAATATGACAATGCATATGTACTACCCATTCATAAATAAGGTTGTTATTACACAAAATATGTGTGCAAACCTACTTCTAAAATGTATAGGTGTACAATTTTCATCTATATTTCACCTCAGGAACATCCCTCTTCAGTGTCCAGCAATAATCTGAGGGGGCTCCACTTTCCTTAGTTCAATATTTCATACTATATATAATGATATAACTTATCGTTAAATAAATAAAATAAGGCTGATGGAGGAATTCTGAATCCATATTTGGCTTCGGATTGCCAAAATACATAAGAAATAGTTTTTTTTTTGGTTTTTTAATTTTTTTTTTGTATGTGGCAAAATATTTGTTAAACTGTATTTTCTAGCTCACCTGCTCCTCTGTCATGTCAATTCCAGTGACGTGTCCCCTCTTCCCCACCAGGCGGCTGAGCACGTAGCAGTCGCGTCCGCTGCCGCAGCCAAGGTCCAGCACCCTGCAGCCCTCCACACACTCGGGAACCACTAGACCACACCCATAGTACCTGAGAGCAAAAGTGGCATTACTTAGGTGACCAGCAGGGGGAGCCTAACGACTGGCCAAGCAACGATTGAGTGTGGTTTTACCATTCTTGAAAGCATCTCAGAGCAACCTCTGATCATAAAGAACTCTGGATCACACAAGGGACTCTGAAGAGCATTTGGCTTCCAGCAAATCACATGCGTAATGAAATTGCTTACATAGCCTGTAAACCTATCATGACTTAGTCTTATTTTACTCATTTTACCCTGCAGACATGTCTTCTGAAATACTGTTTGATTTTGTATGGACTATAGCACAGTAGTTACTTCGCTGTGACATCCGGGTGAACTTCATCGAGAGCTTTTAGAATGTAGGTACGCACAGGCTTTGAACAAGGGACACACGCATTGCTCTTCAAGTCTGAGGTCTTTTTTAGTATTTTCCCATAGTATTCCTGTAATAATCAAATTGAAATATGTTACAACAAAGTTCAAAGGGACATGTTTTAATTAACACAAACCAAAATTGATTTATTTAAAACATCTTACTATAGGGTACTCTCCTTTTGATTCTCAAACATATTTAGGTACCCATTTTAATTCCTCAAATATTTTGCCACATTTTGTCAGTTATTTATAAACGATGAAAATAACACACCAGCCATATGAAAATAGTACGACAGATACGTTTTTATAAAATATAATACAACACATTCGGCGTTTCTATAGATTGTTTTCCGCGTTGCCGCATATTTTCACCAACATCCGGCACCAAAATGACATCCTACCTTGACGTCATCACGAATAGTTACGTCGGTCTGTTTACTGCGAAAAGAAAAACGTTCTTGAAGACTTAATTTTGTAGTAGCATAGTTTAAGTAAATACCTATAACAAGGAATATTAACAGAGAAGGCTAAATATTTGTATTTGTCATCGCATAAGGTACTGTTAGATCATTTGCGCATGTCAAGAATTCGTCAAGATAGTATTCTAGCATGAGCCAGCATAGCTAATGTTCTTAGCCTATATATTAGTTTAACAAACCTGCGAAGTGTTGTGTCTGCCATGGTAAATCGTTTAGAATTTTTAAACGTTATAAGTTTTCCTAATGGTTGTTTTAGGGTAATCCAGTCTACTGTTAAGACCGAATTGCACGAATGAACTACAGGAAGCCAGAGAGCCGACTTGTACAACAGTTTCGAAGCGCGCTTTCTTGCATAAGTACGGGACAAGGTTCAACAATGTGGCACGCCAGCTGAACATTTACGTGTAATCGCGTGTCGTCTGTACGCGATACTGCATGTACGGACGACTTGTGTAACGATGAAATTACATGTACATGAGGTTATTATGGACTGCACGTACACATGCTGTGTAAAGACGTACATTCGTATTATGAATGGAAAAGTCCACTGCAAGCAAGTACACCCTTTTCAAAAGTAAAACTGCTGCAGCGAAATAGACAGCTTATCGCATGTTAATCGCCATTGAATCTCCCAATAATTAGTTAAATCTTTTTTTCATTGAAGAGTTCAACTAAATTATAGGTGAACGGCATATATGCAGCAGGTTTGAATAACAAAACCTGCTGTTCATCTGGTTCTATATTGGCTAGAACGACTAGAAAAAAATAGATATTAAAGTTAAAATTCCATAAATACAAAGTAACATCACGCCTTGCATATATACTATAGACAGATAAGTTAGTAAGTTGACAAATAGAAACTTCATTGGTCCTAAACTACATCAAATCCATAGCAACTGGAGAAAATGCAGCACAGTCACATGGTTGATATACAGTGATGTGCCAAAAGTCATGGGACACGAACTAGTATCACGTAGGACCCTCAACGTGACATCAGTTCCACACAGGGACAGAAAACTTTTGAAAAAAATTTCTGGGGAAATGTTGAGTCACACCACCAGGGACAATTTTAGCAGCTTCAAGGGCTGCACACAACGAGACCAGCACATCCCCCTACCTTTTTTTAAAAAAAAAACAAAAAAGTGCATTTTAACAAAAATGATATACTTTCTAATATTTTTGAGCTCATCAGAGACAGGAACAAGAAAATTACTTTGTACTCTTAGTTTTACAGGTGCTTAATTCATAATGAACCTTCTGGGCATGTAAGTCATGCTCGTTTATGCTTTAATGTAATGTTATTTTTAAATAGTCATTCATTTAAAGTCTCTTAATTTTCCACTGTGTTCCTTAAATTGATTGATTTATTTTATTGTGGGGTTTTTTCCTGTTTGTTTTTTTTTTGGTCATATATCTTCCGATGTGATCTCAGGATGTAATAATCTTAATTATTCCTTAAATTAGGCAACCTCAAAATAGTCATAGAACATCTGCATTTGCGGAAGTGTCCCTTTCTGTTAAGATCAGGGGGTTAATAAAAGTTCCAGTACAAATGTACAGATAAAATGAACATGCTGTACATGAATTTGTCTTGTACAGTATATTCTACTGTCTGAGCTCATATGTTCCAGTTTTTTTTGTTTTATCTTGTCAAATCTTGAGTCAGTTACTCATGCAACTGGTTCTACATACCAGTTGAAATCTAACAAGCTTGAGATATAGACCATCTTTCAGTCTTGTGCAGAAGGTGGTAGCAGGTATAACAGCAGCAAGACAGTAGAAGTGTCACTGTCCTGGTCTACTGATTATTAAACCAACATCAAGTTCACACCAATTACATTCAATGGAAAACTTGTATAATTACCAAAATGCATATTGTGACCCTACAGTAAAATGTCAATTAAAATAAACAGCATTGACAAAATAAAACAGTACTCAGTACCCATGATCAACATCAACATCTCACTCAGCATTGACAAAATAAAACAGTACTCAGTACCCATGGTCAACATCAACATCTCACTCAGCATTGACAAAATAAAACAGTACTCAGTACCCATGGTCAACATCAACATCTCACTCAGCATTGACAAAATAAAACAATACTCAGTACTCATGATCAACATCAACATCTCACTCAGCATTGACAAAATAAAACAGTACTCAGTACCCATGATCAACATCAACATCTCACTCAGCATTGACAAAATAAAACAGTACTCAGTACCCATGATCAACATCAACATCTCACTCAGCATTGCAAATTAAAATGCAAGAGTTCTGTGGTGGATACAAGTCCACATCTTTCCTACATCGTTCTTCTAAAAGGGATTGGCCACATCTACAAGAATTGGTTGATATCTTACAAGACATAATTCTGAAATCTTGTTCGGTCTTCAAACAAAGACATGAAAAGAAGTAAAAACACCATACTCTGGAGTGATACATGATGCAGTATTAGTATTATTAGATACCTGATGTAGTATTTTTTTATAGAAAGTAATTCTTTATAGAAAGTAAAGTGAAATACTCATGCTGGTGTGTCCAGAAATGTTAAGAATATTACTGCTTAATTATTGTTTACATCATGTTCATCTGTACAGACATTTTGTTATGCCTGTGTACATAATTCTTTTGATATGCATTGACAAATGCATGAGGTAGTCTATGTTGAATATATGACCTGAACACAGACAATAACCATTGTAGCTGAATGTTAAAATCACTACATTTTGTACCACATAAAAAAAGTATTTGCACTGGCCTCCTGGATGTCTCCTGGAACTTTGTAAGTCTTCACTTTGTAATTAAAGATTTAATTACATTTTATGTGGCCTTGTTAGCTATACATTGTAACATTGTGCTTTAAAAAGGTGATATTGTGTTGCAACCTACCAACAATCAAATCCACAGCTGTTGGCCAACTGAAGTTTTCTTTACAGGAATCTCTAGAAACATGAAAAATGTTCTTTCCTTCTGTTTCACTTTGGACAGTTATTTCAGAGCGCAGCTCAAATTTGTTATGAGGGAGGGTAGATCAACAGGTGTTAGTACCTTAAATTATTACCTAACAGACAAATAATTTTTATTTTGGTGCATAATTTATTATATTTTTTAAATAATTGCTGTGTTTTTCTGTCTGAGTAAATGAAAAAACCCGACCTGCAGGAGTAGAACCTGTGAACTTTGGCACATGAAGAAAACCACCTGTAAATTATACTTGTTCACAAACACGGTCAATGGCAATACAGCACAAACACCATCTTAGTTTGTGTTTGAAAACTTTATTTCCAACTATTTCTTTTGTTAGTCATAGTATACATTTTACTAGGCTTACGATTTTTCATTGGACAACATAACTCATCACATCCTCAGCAGCAAAATGAATAAAGTTATTTGCATTAGGAGAACAGATTATAGTTTAAAGTAAAGAAGGCATTGTGCAATCAACACACTTTGGTGATCAGAGCTACAAGTTAGGCCTGCTCGTAAAATGGGCTCAATGTGTTACTGGCCCGTGCTATTCGTCAGGATAGTTAATGTACGTTTATATAAACATCACAGTATTACAACCACAGCACAGATAACACTCTGCTTACCTGTCCTATGGCATAAAAAAAATCCATAAAAGATGCTGATGCTTCTTCTGTATTTCCTTTAACTTTTGATTCGAGAAACTTTCAATGGGCGTTTTGTATAGTTTAAACTCCGAGCACTGGAGCTGTATGGCTGGAGTTCTTCACACACTTGTGGAGCACGGTCTGTAGTGCACCAGGTTCCCTCTGACCCTGGCGTCATGGATACACCCTTGCTTAATATGTACCGAATTGTCGTGCTTGTTAATATACAGTTAGGGTAGGGGACTTTGGCGAGTTATCCTAGAACAAACAGAACCCTAGGTTAAAGCGAAGTTAGCTGGTTGGCTACCATCTGGAGTTCGTAATATCAACCCTAACCCTAGTTCATAATATCAACCCTAACCCTAGTTCATAATATCAACCCTAACCCTAGCTGATAGCACAGTAATGGCAGCACTGCTGTGCTTAAATGATTCTGCCTTACCTTTTACATTTATAGTTTACCCTCATCATACTTCTGTAAGGCACAATAAACAAAACACTTCTCTCCGTAGGAACGTTAGAGCTTGATTTGACCTGTAAGGGCTGTCCCAAGTCAAAAATTCAAGTCACTGTTCATATGAAACCATATCAGCACTTGCAGGAAAGAACAATTATTACACGAATGTTAAGCAGGCAGACTCTCTGATTGTCCGATTGTTTTTTTTAATATACTCACATAAACTGGTCAAACATACAAAGCCCAAAGCCACAGTCACTGACTCCACTATTCCAGCAAATGTTCTCCTTTTCTTTTATTTATGGTTTCGTAATACTACCCTCAGTTCTGAGACTCAGTTTCAATATGTTGAAGGCCTTCCAGTTCATTAATGGTATGCAAATACATACAGTCTGGGTGGGGTTGTGAAAGGAGCTCCGCCCTCTGCTCTACCATAATACCGCGTTGATCTTCGGCGCCGCAGACGCGATGCCTGCAGCCCTCGCACAAATCCGCCGAGTCATCTTGGTGCTCCTCGCTCAGTGGTGCCCGGAGCTCTTTGTGATCACAGCTCTGTGGGTCTCGAGGGCACACGCACACTTCGATGCCCGAGTCCCCCGTGAAGTGCCGTATCCTCCTCACAGTCTGCCCCTTCTCCTCGGTCTCTGCTTCCTTCCACTGGCCCTTCCTGCAGACGTTCTGCTTCCTCGTCCTGGAGCTCTCCTCCATGGATTCATCAATGAGCCCTGAGTCATGCTGGGGCAGACTGGTATCTTTGTGGCAGTGCCCTCTGTGATTATGTAAGTGCTCTACACTGGGGCCAGAGCACAGTGGGTCTAATTCTTGGGACACTGAAGTGGCCTGTCTTGATGGGCAGAGCGCCTCCTGCTGGTCATTGGTGGTACAGGGCGTGGGTGCAGAGTTTAAGGCACTATAAGGAGGGGGTGGAGTGGGTGGATGGTTCATTACTTCCTCGTACTCAGGGAGAAGAGAGTTTGGTAGAAACCCTGAAAGACACAGAAAGAACAAATTTAGTAAAACAACTAGTTGTTGTCCATACTTAAAGACGACCTGAAACCAAAACGTACTTTTTTTTTTTTGATAACCCGTGCCTCATCATTGTTAGCATGATTCATAGTGACAAATCAGTAAATGGACAAAGCTCTCGTCATATCATTTTCCCCCAACTAGTTCATATTAATACCAGCTAGAAGCAACATGTGCAGGAAGTGTGTGTTTAGCCTTTCACTATCAGTACCCTTGCTCCCGACTCCTACAAAACCATGGCCACAGGCCGGTGACTCGAATTTTACACTTTCAAGAAGTAAAGGGACTGGAGCATTCCAGATTAGGCATTTCACCCAGAACTGTTTCAAGTATGCCACTTCCCTATACTATGCAATCGATACAGCAATTCAATCAGATAAAACCATGTTGTATACACAAACCAAGGTTTGTTTCAAACTGTTATTTTAAACACTTCATTTTGAACCAAGAAACATTAAAACCACTTTGCAAGCCTGGTTGAGAAAATTAAATGCTGTGTATGTAATTTTTTTATACAGTCTGTTTTTCTAAACAAATCTTTTTCATTTTAGTATATTTTCAGTAGGAGATGGCAACATGTGCAGCATTCAGTACATCAGACAACAACCGAGGCCCCAGCTGCTGTGTGCATCTCTCTTTTGGTTTCAGCTTTGGGGAGATTCCCATGATGCACTGACAGTAAAAAACATGTGGGAAGTCGCAGATCCGCAGGATATTGGGAGCAGGCGCATTGATCCAAAAACAAACAGCCATACTGATAGAGGCAGAGGGGCTTGGTGAGGAACGGGGCTACTGACCTGCTGGTCAGGGCAAGATGTTGGCTAAAGAAAGGAAAAACAGCTAACCTAAAGACACATTCCAGCAACATCACAGAACACGAGCTGAGGTTTCCTTATATGCTTTCCTCCAAGGAGTTACGCGTTGTCCGCTGCTAACCACAGGGGCTAGCCGCTTGCTCTCGGTGGCCTAGGTTTGACGTTTGAGTGTCGTAACACTGGTGCAACATAAGGTCAGTGCACCCTGAAAAGGTGGCCTATGTTACATAACTGAATCACGTGACAGCACTGACCAGATGTCATACTTAACAGTTTTAAAAGCTCCACACAGGTTTTTATGGTACAAACTGGGTAAAGAATTCGGTGTGGAAAGTCATCACTGAGATTTTGAAACTGTGTTTTAAATTCTACACACAGCTGAAAGCCAGGAGGACTTCAGGAGGGCTTCGGGAAAGCACATGGCCTTCAGAAATAACTTCTGACCAAAAATGAAAGCTACTGCTGCTGCCGTGAGGACAAGTGACACCACCGACACCGTCCGCAGGTGGCACCAACCTCAGAATGCTCTGGATTGCACAGGAATGACGATGGCCGCATCTGTTCAGACCGATTTCTAGTCTTACATGATCTTCATGGTCGACTACCATCACAAGATTCAGACAAGCTTTTGTAAATGTTGATCTCGTTGCTCCAATGCCGTACCACGAGTGCCACATCACGTAGCCTCGTGTCTCGGCGCGTTGCAGAAGTGAGGACAAGCTCTTACGGATGTAGAAGGGTTGGGAGGTGGAGTTGCGAGCCTCGCGGTAGGCGACGAGGTTGATCTCGCGCTGACGCTGCTGTTGCCGGAGCCTGTGCTTGACGCGACGGTGATGACACACGCAGCAGCAGCTCAGGAAGAAGATGACGGCCCAGACCAGCCAGAACCCTGACAACACACACACACGCATGAACACACATGACCACGCCACAGGTTGTAGGTTCAAGTAGACTGTATCGTCCAAATCTTATTTGTCTAATGAATTTCAATGTCAATTTCTTAGCTACCTCAAACGAATCCTACCAGACTACTCCAACCAGATAAAAATAACTGCAAAGATTTATAGCCAACCTTCCACATAAGTATAGGAAATACATCCAATATTCATATTTACAAGATAAAAGATTAATACTAACAATCCATAGGCAAGATTCTTCAGCTGATTCATAAGCACCTTTACTTATTCATTATAATCGTATCGGAAATAATCTGCCCTCACTATCAGGACATTTCACTGCCAGCTAGTGTTGATTTATTCGAGAGGCATCATAAAGCGTAACTCACACCAGAGCTGATAGTAGTGTGTCTGCACGCAGCAGGGCTCCGCCTCACACGCACGGCTCTGGTTACGCCCTCCCTCGCATCGCTGCACCTGTAGGGGGCGGGGTGAGACGACCATACAAGGAAATATCAAGCAAGAACAAACAAACAAACAAACAAAAAAACATTTCAGGAACCAACCGTCTAGGCCTTGGCTGTGTATTTCTGGTTAGCAAAGTTTACTGATAAACGTTTGAGTTTTAAAACCTTTTGTAGATGAAAGCAGACTTCCATCACATAGGCAGCAAAGCATCATGGTCCATGATGGAGGCTAGTTAATGATTACATCATAACACTGAATCCATCCATCTACCATGTTTAGTGGCAGCTGCAGCAGAGACTCACAACGCCACCGGTACTCCAGCACATACCAGTCACTTCAGTCCACAGGTAGAGGAGAACAATACAGAAAGGCATGCACATGCCTACCAATGCCCACCCGCTTATATACTCTCTCCCTTTCTTTCTCTCTCACACACACACACACACACACACACACGATGGTTCTATGGAAATTTCCATAGAAACAGTGTTCTGTTCCCACAGTGATCTCTGTTCTATTATTACTGGTTTTCTAACCAGCTGATGCACAGCAAGCTTGAATTCTTTATTTGCGAGATTAGTATTTCTGTGTATGTGTGTGTCATTTCAGTGCATGCAACACCACCACCCACCATGAACACACACCGCTAATCCAACTACACCTGAGAAGCACAAAGATGCGATTCCTTCAAACCAGGTCCTGTCTCACCAGCAGTCTGGAGATCAAGTTTAGGCACTCAGTTTCCTTCTGAGTCTGAACCCTAACTTAAAATGCTTCTCTTTTCCTTCCAAATCCACAAACACCATTTGTGTACTCACATCCAACAGCAAGTTACCGTTTACCTCACAAACAACCATACAGGATTGACTTTTGAAGCATAAGATCCTTTTGAACTCGTCTGCAACAATTCACCTTTTTGGGCTTCAAGTTTTTAACCTGTTTAAGATTTTAAGCCATTTAAGTTACTGCGTCAGAAAATGTTGGAAACTGATGACAACATAAAATAAACCCAATATCATGACTTGACCGGGTAACACTGTTTTCACCAGCCAATATGTGGAGTGTTTCAGGTTTCTAGGACAAAACATGATACCACATTAAAAGATAATGTGATAACGTGTGCTTCTCCATGGCAACTTGAAGTAGTTTACTGAATGGCTTGCCCAGTGTACCAACACATCACGCTCACACCACACCTCAGTTTTCACTCACAAGTTTAGAGTCAATCAAAAGGCAACTTAGTAATTTTCGTTTTTTAATTGAGAGGGTGCTACTCAGACATCTGGCTCGTCACACACTGAATCATCACAGATCTTACGGCAGCGTGCCTTAAAGAAAACGCTCCAGCCCTTTTTTTCAACATTATCCCTATAATAATGTAATTGCAATGCATTTCTCATATAAATGAACAGAAAGAACTGCCAACTGGAAACACGTATAATGGCTTCAGTGATTTAAACATGCCTGCAAAGCCTCATGGTGCTATTTGAGCATGAGATCAGCAACTGCACTCAGATGTCTATGGCAAGTATGTACCGAGTTAATCCATTTCTCCGTTCATTTCGTTATGCTCCTGACTGTCCGCAGATAACTGACTGTTATTATGTTGAAAAAAGCTGGCGCTTTCTGCTCCTTTCAGAAATGACTGATCCTTCAAGGGAACAGAGTAGAAAAGCAGAGATTACAGAAAGTATCTTCAGACTTATGCCCAGGTTAGCATGTCATGTCTCACATCATCGTATCACTAAATCATAGACATTTGGTCCTGTGCCCCGTTGATAATATGCATGAATAATTTGACCTCGATAAGTTGTAATGATTTGGCTTTAGGCATTAGGATCAGTAATCTAGAGAAGGCAAGGCAACTGCATCAAAACGTGTTTTTCAAGTCTACATTTATGGAAAGACTTTTATAACACCGTAGGAGGGGTGTATTCAAGCAAAAGCTTGCAGTGTAAAATGATTCAGCAAGTCAAACAAACAAGAAATAATAAAGGGCATGAATGACATGTGTTTATAGCACTGATGACACCTCCAGCCTGAAGTGTACCAAACTTCATTCGTCTTTGATCCCGTCCTACATGTTCCACAAGCAGTCGTGGCACATGCTAACAAAAGAGGTTTCTGTAATATCCTGAGAATACATCGCAGGATTTTTTTTTACAGGATTTACAGGGTTAATCCTTTTCATTACCACTGTAACGTCAAACAAGCCTTAACGGAGTTATATTGGCTGCTGACCAGAGGTAATCTGCATAAGAAAATTAGAGCTGAAAGTGGAGGCTATCCTGTTACTTTAGAAAACAAACCTGTTCAGACCTGAGCCTGAAATCTGATTTGCTACACAAATAAACAGTACACCGTATTGCCTCTGGGGTCTACTAAACCAAGGCACAACATTCTAAACGGCTAAGTGTTTTTTTTTTTCCCCTTCATAAACCATTATTCTTAACCACAGCCAGATATTTTTTATATGTATTAGTACTGATCCAAAAGCTGCTTTCCTGGGTACATATAGAAGTGAGATTCAAGCACGCGCTTGTGTTGCTATTGGTCAACTGCTCCAAAAAGGGATCGAGATTTTATCGACATCTACATCTAAAATGTAGCAGGATACGGCTTTCTATTATGGGATGGCAAAGCTGCAGCGAGCGTTACATCTGCGTGTAACGTTTGTTGTTCGCAGCCGTTTATGTGAATAAAAACACAGATGGGTGATTAGCTAGATACGACTAATACAGTCGCCACATCCTCGAAAAACATTTGCTTACAACACTTGGGTGCACAACTTCCGTAACCTAACGCGTGTTTATTAGCTCTGAAGCTACGAGTTGCGAGATAATTCGGATATTTTTCTTAATTAGCTAGTTAGATGATTCAGCTGATACATGACCACGAATCAGTCCGACGACTTTATTCTGTTCGTACTTGGCCATATTTACATCCGTGAAAAAAGTTTACTAGGCTGACTGCATTCAACAAGTTATTTTTTAGATAGCCAGCTAGCAAAACGTTTTGCGTGCTGCATACTTTTACTAGCTGGCTAGCTATCTTAGCTAGCTACATTTTTAACCTGCACGTGTTAATCTAACAATACAATACATAAGGTTAGTGGAAGACTGAAGTGACACCGTGGAAATGTTCTCACCTCGTCGACACTTGCATCTGTCGGACTGACAGGTCCAGCAATGTACAACAATAAAGTCATACTGCATACATTCAGCTATTAAACTTGGGTTTGGTAAAGGCACAGACATTGAGATAAAGAGAGCTAGAGACTGCTCATTCCTCGTATAAAAAGCGTAAAAGACGAACATATGCGCCTTTCTCCTGGTTCATAAGTGGGCCACTGGCATCGAGGTTGCGCCGCTCCGCACCACTGAATGTTCCAGCAGTTACACAAGACGTTCCTTCGAACGCGGACTCTGGAATAGCGGGGTGTGCCGTTGTCGTATCTGTGTTTGCCCCGCCCACTCTGAAGCGCACTGATTCAGGATTGGGCGAGAATCGTTCAGGTGGTCAGAGCGAGCCAATCAGAAGTGACCAAAATTGACGCCTGCATTCATTTATCGAAACGCATACATACATGCACCCATACAAAGATAGGCAATCAGGATTCATTCTGTTTGGTTTGTCATTTTCTGCAGATAGAGCTGCTTTCAGTTTTGTTGAACCACACAAACATTCCTTTAATACTTAGTCACAGCATTTAAATTGTTATTTATATTAGGCTGTACTATAGTAACAAAAATTCGGAAAAAATTAAAATGCACAATGAGGGTAATATTTTGTAATACTATGAAACACACTGAACCGGTAATCACAAAGCAAATAAAAGTTCACCACAGTTCCCATTGTTTTTTCCCATCTTTTTTATTAGCAACTAGTCATTATTTTACATTCATATGGGTTTAATGTTTTGTATACAATCCATATTTTAAATAAAATATTTATTCCTAATAGCAAAATACATTACAATACACAATACATTAAAATACACAATGCTTGATTATAAAGTGATTACAGCAGCAGGTCATACTTATATGCACATATATGGACATCCATGTGAGTGCATGCAATTTCTAGGACGCTGAATTAAGAACTGCATTAAAATCATCATGATCGAAAACTAAAATTTTCAGCAGCTTGTTTATGTGGCCTTTCTGTGTTATGCTGAAAAGGGCATCACTTTTCCAGTGGCGACATCCAGAACGTGGGAAGCAGCAGTTCCGAGGGAGGCACCCACGCTACCAGTCTCTCTCCTGTGGCTCCCTGTAGGGTATGCCCAGAAGCTGGAACACGTCTCTCTCGGTTGGCGTGTGCATCGGCTTGCCCGCCGTCACCTTGACGCCCCGCTGGCGCACCACGTTGCAATTGAGCGAGTGCTCCGACAGGCTCATGCCCTTGGTCTTGGCCAGCGCACGCATGGAGCGGTTGAAGTGGGCGGACCCGGTGAAGTAGAGCAGGGAGCAGGCGAACTCTTGGTGTGGCACCACGATGATGTCTAGCCTGCGGTGGCGCCGGCTGGCGCCCGGGAGCCGGCACACTCCCATGTACTTCTTCTGCTCGCCGTTCTCCTCGTGGCTCACTAGGTCATCGGTCAAGAAACCTGAGAGCAAACAAATGAGCACTTCTTGAGATCAGGAGCTCTGGGACCTCAAGCTAGTGCTGTAATAAGCTAGTAAAGTCTTTTTCCTTAACCACCAATAAAACATGATGTAAATACATAAAGAAAACATATCCAGGTGCAGCAAAGCTGTTTGATAATCTATACATTTGTACTCGAACGCAATGAATCTATCAGTGAAAGACAAGCATCAGAAATAGCAATTATAGCCACCCACCCAGTATTGTGACAACAAGCGAGCTTGACGTTTAGCTCTGGATTCAATTTCACATGAATATAAATCGCATGCTCGTAATAAACCTGCTGTGCGAGACGGCGGGATATCGTACCGCTCTTGTGGAGAATGCTGAGGACTCTGCTGAAGACGCCCTCGTGTGACCTGCCATCCGGATGAGTGATGAGGACGTCCACGTCTCCACAGGTGGGCTTCCCTCGGCGGTACGAACCGCAAGCCACCACCAGCAGATCCGGATTCACGCTGAGGGCTGCCTTCCTCACCTGCCAATCAGAAGCTCCAAGTACATAACTGTTATCTAGATACACACAGGCTTAATGATTTTTATTTGTAGCAAACCAGCAGGTTATGGCAAAATATCTAAATAAGCATTATGGAGGGGGGGGGGGGTGTATATCTAAAATAAACAGATTAAACAAAAGAACCATTAGATGTTCTCATGACATTTTACCACCTCTGGCTAAAAAGTGCTACAGGAAGTTCACGCATATCATGATTCCTATGATAGCTGGAATTATATATTAAAGTTCTGAATTTAAGTCTAATTTATGTTCCAGCCAAGAAGTGTTGGAATACTCCAGGCCTCTGGAATAGCATCCGTGCATCCGTGACTTACCTTCCAGCAATGAAGGTCTGTGCTCACTTGAGACGGAAAGGTTACGTGTGCTACATGTCTTCCTGTCAGAACGTGAGGACACATGCTATCCTAATCTTCTTCATCTGTGCTTTTCTATCCACTTGATGTAGGGGGGAGGGGGAGGGGCGGGAGGTAGTGAAAGAAAACAACTGGCTTCAGCCCTGGCCATGCAGGATATAGAGGGAGATTCTGACTAATAATGGCCAACTTTCAGGAGCCCCTCAGGGAGGACAGATACACTCACAGCCTCTGCTTTTGCCATCAAACGCGCAAGATGACTGACAGTCCTCTCCCAGCTAGCTTTTGCACCCCCCCCCCAAAAAGGTAGTTAATGCTTGTACATCAACCAGTTTTATTATTCGACGCTGATAAATCCTCCAGATAACCTTTCGGATGAGTACTGAATCAAGGCATTTTGGTTAATAATATGTGCATTGCAGTTTCTTTTATGGTAAGCCTTTAGAATAACGGAGGTCCACATGCTGGTTAGAGCTACGGCCGGCTGTCAGTCGGGAAGATGGTACGGACCGTTTCCTCGATGGCAGCTGCTTCGCACCGTGGCATCCGATCAAGAAAGTCGTCGTAGTGCTTCAAGCCAATTCGCTGCACGTGACTTAAGGCTGCTTTGGTGTGGATGTCCTCCAGTGTACGGTAGCCCTTAGGTGGTAAAAACCAGAGAGGTTACATCAGGTAAACTCCAAAAATGTGCATCCTAGAGTTCGATCCCCGTGTAGATACTGATGACCATTCAAAACAAAGGTAACGGGCAAAGACATACCTGCAGCCGGCAAAGAGCCCACAGAATAACTTAACCAGCACCACGTCAAGCATTATTTCAAGTATAGAAGTTGACCTTGGTCCCTCCCAAATGGGGACCCTCTCACCTGCTGGTACCAAAGCTGGGCCGTCTTGGCGCCTGCTCCCCAGACGTTGGTGAAGCACTCCAGGACGGTCACGGCCTCCCCGAAGTTATCCAGCTTCCTCAGGGTTCCACTCTCCATGATCTCCACCACCTTACATGCCATGGCCTTGCCAATGCCTGGGATGCTGACTGCTTCCTGCCAGCGGTGACATCGTGACACTCACACTACCTACGGCCGCTTTTAACATAGGGATACAAACCACACGCTTTCCAGTTTGGAGTTAAACTGACCTCGTATGTAGTGACAGGACTGGGGTGACTCTTGAGCGCATTGATGGCTTTACTGTAACTCAGGGCTCTCCACTTGTCTCCTGTACTGGTGTAAGCTTTGGCGAGCTGTTCCAGCTTGTCTGTAATGTGCTTATTATGGTTCTGGGTCTTGGCTTCTGATGACTGGGCACACACCCACTTTCCTGGCAAGGCAAAGGTCTTCTCTGTTTTTTTCAGGGCCTTGTCTGATGCAGTGTCTGATGCATCAGATGCTGCAGCAACCGGCTCTTCAGCTGCAGGACTGACCCCACTGATTAAAGCCTCCAAGTCATCCTGTGATACACCATCTTCCTCAAGATGTTCACCTTGAGTCTCTGGAGTCTGTCGGGCACAGCGATATTCATTAATATATGAATATATGAATATAGGAATGAATATATAATATATGAATATGCAACGGCATATTCATTAAACTACAGTCAGCTTTTGCCTCATTACAAATGTAAACAGGGCCTGATCTTGGATCAGTGTTGCGGAAAAACAAGATGGAGGAAATGACTACAGATAGTTCTACAGATGGAGGCGATCAATCCCGTTTACCATCACTGCCGGGGCGGCTGGAGCCGCGCTCCGGTTGGGCGGCGGGACCGTTTCCTGAGGATCAGTGATGGTGCCAAGCACACTTTCTTGAGGCTCCTCAGCATGAGTGAGCAGATCACTGCAGACAAAGCACGCAGAACATGAACAGATCACCAACAGCGTCTCCATGTGATTCATACACAGACCTTGTCAGTGCTTTCAGGACTCACGTTAAAATTCAACCAAGGCACATTTTAACAACATATCAACAGCTCATTTGTATCCGTACTAGATATAAAGCCAAAAGTGCAGAAGAATGACAGTCGTTGCAGCTGGTATACAGGTCTGATGCACTGATAAACACTGAAACACTATGAAAATATACTATGTACTATAAACATTGTAGCATTTCAAGACCCAGTGAGAGGACAAACATAAGCATGTAACTCTTGTGCTCAGCAAAATATATATACTTTTTTCTTACACCTTCTTATACACCTACAACTACATTACCATTAAAATGTTTAACAACAATGGAATAACAACTGTCTTTCCTAAAGTTTTAAGTAAATTATACCTGTCCGATAGAAGAAGCCTGTAGTCTTTGGTACAAAGAAGCTTTCTCTCTGAGATGCAAGAACTCAGCCAAGAAGACTTCACCAGCTGTATTGCAGGGGGCAGTGTTTTCATTCTCAGGAGCCTCAAAGCCCTGTCCCCATCCACCGTCTCATCCACGACCACATGAGTACACCTAGGACTGAAGGAGGCCTCAACCTGGCCCCCATTCTGTACAATCTGTTGGTGGAATATGTCACACCGGGCTTTTCCTATGCCAGCAGGGACAATGTATACAAAGAGACCCTGAAAAACATTCCCTGAAAAAGAAAAAAACAAACAAACAAACAAAGAAAATGCATTTGAATGAGTGGGGAAGGAGGGTGGGACTAGGCTTTGACGTTATGATGTGCTTGGATGGTAGGCTAAACATATTTCAAATGGTTTACTACTGTTTTTCTTTGTTACAACTAAAAAAAAAGCATACACATGTTATTGATATATTAAGTGAGCAGATTTGCAAAAGCGTTGGACCAAAATAAACCTTAATAAAGGAAGTGTAATGAACTATATTTAAAAGGTTAAAAAATTACCAGTCACGGTTTCAACCGCCGTCTTCTTGAGGGGAGGGTCATCTTCAGATGTTCGATATCTCTTCACTTTTAGGAAGGCTTTCAGAATACCGTGAGTCTCCATTCCGGGCAGTGGAAAGGAAACGCTGTACAGAACCAACTAGCTAAATACTGTACCTAGCTAAGAAGCTAGGGAAGGATGAATTGGTTTAGAATGACAGTTAGGTAAACAAAATCCTACATTTAAGCTACTAGTGAGAGGCAGACATTATATTCTACAACCTATGGAGTAGAGAGGACTACTTTCGCAGTTTAAAACAGGATCTCTAGTTAGCTAACTAGTTATCTAATGTCGACCTACAAAACTTGAGAACTAGCTGTTAGCTAAGTAAGTATACTAGCTAGCTACACAGTGCTTATATTAACCTGTACATGTTTTGTAATTGTTACATTGTTAATTATTACTTTTACATTTTTGTTGTTGTTGATGTTTTACTTACATGCTTGTCATATTACCTGGATAACCAATTTGAATCGGACAACCTAGACTGACCCACTGTTTACACAAACTGTAAAACAAGCGATTTAAACGGGATAACATCCGGGTCATTCTAGTTTTGCAACCGGCCGGGACAATGAAAGTAGAAAATATTAATTAAAAAACGTAATAAAATATGTATTTTGCAATCGCAAATGTATCGAAATGTAAATAAAATGTGTTAGAAATGTAAGGCATTTTATTGACCAGCCTCCGTTGCCATGGAAACCTTTCCTGTGTTTGTGTCTCAGGAAACTTGAATCATGGCTGTACAATCATGGTTAGATATCTTGAAGAATTCTAAGAAAACGGCGTTAATTTCTGATGGTATGTACGGGGTTTTGTGTGCTGTAAAATAATTTTTAAGGCGGGATAATGCTTAATATATAATGATGTAACAATTTTTAAAAATACCTTAATATTAGCTAATCACGATAGCTAACTGGCTAGTTAGCACGAGAGTTAGACGTAATTTTATAACGCACGTGGTTATTTAAGGCATGTTTTGGAAATGTCTTTACAGGGAAAAGGAAAGTACACTACTTGTTTACAGATGGTCGTGAAATGGCTGAAGAATACGACATGCATACTGACGCACTTATTTGTAAGTGCAAATCTAAATAAGTAGCTATTTTTTAAATCCTCATAAACTTTTGCTAAACTTTGCTACATTTCCGTTTTGACAGCGCGAAGGTTGCGCTCTAAAAACAAGCTCGGAGGACAGGGCCAGTGGCATACTGAAGTGGGTGAAATAAGCCCGAACGCGCCGCATTCCGTGGACTCTGAAACGATAAGAGAGAACAGCTCTAATGTAGCTATGTTTTTCTCTTTTTTAAAGTTTGTTGTTAAATACATGCATGCATTGTGTGAAACAGAATTGCCAAATGATTTGCGTAGTGTTGTGTTTTAATGTTTGTTGGTTTTGATCTCTGCAGCCTGTGTTCACGCGTAAAGACACAAAGGGCAGTTTCCAATGGAGAGTTCGTAACATCCCTTACCCCACCGACACTTATAACATTTCAGTGGATCACGTGGAACGATGCTGCATCATACGCACCAACAATAAAAAGTAATTTAACCCATAGATCATTATCTAGTTTCAGAACGATATATATATATGTTGGTCAGGGTTAGTTCTGACCCAAAGCCTAGTCTGAATTTGCTTACCTTTAAGTTAATTTACAATCTTAGGCTTAGGCATTTTGTGACTTTCTTAGCCAGTTAGTGTGATTGAACCAAGAATTGTTTGGAAATCATTAGTGCTGGCAAAGTATGTACTGGCTTAGATTGTTTTCCTGATGTGTAGATCACCGTTTCCCCAACATTACTCGTAGACAAATGAACTAATGTATGATAATCTAGAATATTTAATAACACAATGAGTCTCAAAACATTTTGTTACAATACTACTCCTGTAGATGGCACTGTTGGCTTAAAGGGAGATTGACAGCTTTCCGTGGAAAATGTTCTCTATTATTCATGTCCTCGTTTCCCAGGTACTTCAAGAAATTCGGTATTCCAGACCTTGACCGTTGCCAGCTGCCTCTGGAGAACTCAGCCTTGAGTTATACCCATGCCAACAACACTTTAATCATCAGCGTAAGTTAAAAGTCTGCCCCACTTAACTCGCAATTGCTTTAAGGTAATGCCTGACTGTTCTGCACATCTTATATTAAAAGAGCTGGCTGATAAACAGGCCCAGACAGAATGGATTTTTTTGTAATTTTGTTTTCCATAAAATCTGCAGAATTCTGTGTAGGTCATTTTTTTCCCAGTGTTATTTTTTTCAGTATGTAGTCCGTGCATGAGCACAGACTACCGTTTGTGTGTAACAATGGGAAAGAGTTCTTCAGATTCAGTTTGAGGTGTATTATTAGTTTGATACAGACTTAGATTAGCAACCAAGGAGAGACACTACCAAAACCTACCGTGTTTCTTGAAACGCTTAAGCTCGATCTGCTTTTTTTTTTTTTTAAATGTCTTTCATAGTGGTGTTCACAGGTTTTATTAGCTTTTCTTTTATTTTTGTGGTAGTATAAGAAGCCCAAGGAGATTTTAGCACTGGAACAGGATCTGATGAGGGAGCTGAAGAAACTGAAGGGGACGAGTGAAGGAGACGTGGACTGTAAAACCCAGTGAACTGCCATGGACCCTTTACTTTCTGAACTGCGCGTGCATCTGTTCATAGTCTTCTTATACAGGATCTGGGCAACCTTCTGTTATGTGAAAGCTTCACTTTTACTTGTGTGGGCAAAAGCATACAGTAGTATATTGCAGACTGTATGCTCTTTTTTGGGGTTGTTGGTGTCATTTATTTCAGATGTGCAGGGATTTTGAAGGTTGTTAGAAGGATTGTTTTGGATGCTGCCCTTAAAAACAAGGTGTCAATTTTATCTCATTAGTTTATTACATTGTATACAGAATCTTCTAATTTGGTCTTTCCTGTTGTAGATTACATTTTTTTGTCAGTGGTTTATGACCAAATTCTGGAATTTCAGTTGTTTAATGTACTGTGAGATATGTTTTGCAAGACGATAACTTGTTTTTACCCATTGTAGACATAGAAAAGTTACTTCAATTGAACTGCTGTCATCAAATTTAAAGCTGTGTACTTTGGGGGATGAAATTGATTATTAATGGATTTTTAATTTATTGTTAGGTGATTGGTTACTATAGCCATTTCTTGTCTTGTCAGTGACAGTGAATTGTGATGAGATTAAATACCTGCAATTCACTGTGAGGATTTTTGTACCACCAAATAAAATAAGAAAAAAAAATCTTTGCTTTGCAAAAAACATGAGCGCATTTACTCGGATTAGACCTTGAACTACAACCCATTCTTCGCCTATGTGTTGTCTTTATAATGCTTACTAAAGCATTCACAAGCCTGCTGGTTAAGTGTGCCAGTCTATTTTGAACTAAAGGAAAGTAATAGAATTCGAAGAATGTAGTTCTTTTACACATACCTTTAATGACAAGAAATATAAACAGTATCAAACATTACCATTTAATATTAAGCTTGTAAATATGACCATTGAATGGAAATCTTTATAGCAGCCTTGTCTTCTGTTACTTTTGTTGTCCAGAAGTCAGATGAATTCACTGGCTTTAATAAATGGTATCATTTGTACATAAACTTCAGTGTAGTCAGAAAATCCCTCTGGGCTGATGGCCAGAAGTGTCAATGAAATCTATAGATTTATAAACGTATTGCAGGTATCAAAGCAACATAGGAATGTAAAAGTTGAAATCAAAAACCCACATTTGAGTGATTATTTTGTCCATGAAAAGAGAGAAGCCACTGTGCATCATTGTCCCTTTTTGTGTTGACAAGCAATGCTGCTGTCCAAACATCTGCACACATCATTGGAACAGACCAACTCCTGGCAGAGCCCTCGTCTCGCACTTCCTTTGCCCAAAGATGGAATACTCCAGTTCCCAGCCATCATAACTTCCAGGATCAACCAACTGCTAATATCTGGTGGAGATCCGGAGATTATGCAAAAATCTCTTACATGCAATCATTAAGATTGAGAGGGTCTGGGGAGAGGTTGTCTGGAGAGGTTCTTATAGATCCTCCAACCCCTGTCCCAAACTGAAACTTGTAGCCGAGAGCTTTCTCCTCTTACAATGTGGTGACAAGCGGTCTGGCCTTATAGTTATGTCATATCCAGCTTTGGGTGGTTGCTGAACATTTATAATCTCCATGGCTTCTAACTGAGTAAAACGTTTGTAAGTGTACCCGTTTTGCAGAAAGGTTTTTGTGGTTTCTGATTTCTGCTGTTTTGCTGTGGAAGTTTGTTGTGAAGATCTGTTCATTTGTAATGTTTCCAAAGTAATTTGGTGTTGTAACATTTGACTGATTGTAATTACACAAATTCTCAAAGGGTTTGCAGTAGTGACAGAATGAGACTTTCCTAAACACAAGTCATCTGCTTTTCTGAACAGAGCTTGAGTGGCCTGGGCCAGACGGCTTTTGGCACCAGCCAGAACAATGCCATGATTTACACTGCTTCACTGTTCCTGTGTTGCTCCTTGAAGCCACTCACAAATGCAGCCCTATATGCAGAAAGGTTTCAGGCTCGCTTGACAAATCAGAAGTCAGAAGTAGGGAAAGGAAGAAAAGCATCAGGGTGACAGGGTCCATGATGTGAGTTTTGTCCAGTGTCTCTTTTTCCCCTCTCTCTTTCTTTCTCTCTCTCTCTCTCCTTCTCTCTCTGTCTGTCCTTCTCTCTCTTGTGGCCCCAGTGGTCATGCTCAGTTGCCTCGACAGTTGCCTCTCTCTCTCTCTCTCTCTCTCTCTCTCTTTCGCTCCTTTTCATCCGTCTGTGCCCCTCGTTGCCACTTCTCACCCCTCAACACCCCTAAAAATTCTCTCTCTCTCTCTCTCTCTCTCTCTCTCTCTCTCTCTCTCTCTCTCTCTCTCTCTCACTTATGTGACAGCACTTTGGTTTTCCTTCCATAGCTGA